>QGSO01000622.1:49313-69489 GCA_011037825.1 Carya cathayensis
ATCTATCAGCAAGTTGCAAAATGATAGGTGTGGATTTCAGTTCACCTAAACCAAGCTGTTTGTACACAGTGTAAGGCAATAAATTGACACTTGAACCAAGATCCAACAGAGCGTGACCAATTTTTGAATTTCCTATCACACAAGCAATTGTAGGTGCTCCAGGGTCCTTGTATTTAGGTGGTGTATTACTCTGAATGATAGCACTAACCTGGTCAGTAAGGAAAGCTTTCTTATGCACATTTAATTTTCTTTTCACAGTGCATAGATCCTTTAAAAATTTTGCATAGGCAGGAATTTGCTGAATAGCATCTAACAAAGGGATGTTAATCCTAACTTGCCTAAAAACCTCAAGAATTTCAGCGAGATGCTTATCTTTATGCAATGAGACTAATCGTTGCGGAAAAGGAGCAGGTATAGGACAATTAATTTTCTCATGCTCATCAGACACATGCTCTCCATCTTTTTTAGAAGGGTTAGAAACCTTACCAGAATTATATGGCTCATGTGCTGGAATGTCTACCACCTTACCGCTTCTTAAAGTAGTCACTGCTTTGACCGACTTTAAGTTAGGATCCTCATGTATTGCTTGCACTTGATAAGGCTGCCCTTGTGGATTTGGTTGTGACTGTGCAGGAAATTTACCCTTCTCTTGGGTACTTAAAGATGTAGTTAGCCTTGTGAGGGAACTCCGTATGTCATTAATTGCCAATGAATTCTGATTGTTGAGTGTTGCTTGACCTTGCATGAACTGTTGAAGTGTCACACTCAGTTGCTGAACCGTATCTTCAAGTCCCTTCTTTTGCATTGGAGGTGCTTGAATTGCCAGTTGAGAGGGTCCCGGAGCCAAGGTTGTTGGAGTTACATGTTGGTCATCCCTCGAACTGAGATTTGGGTGGCTCCTCCATCCTGGATTATAAGAATTAGAGTAAGGACCAGAATATGGTTTATGTATCATGTTTACAGCATTAGATTGGTCCAACAATACTTCTTTGAAAGCAGGGATCGTGGGACATTCATTAGTTGAATGCCCATGATCCTCACATATGCCACACTTCTCAGAAAATTTAGGGACAGCATGCACTTCATTTACTCTCTTCAATTCCATGGCTTCCACTTTTCTAGACAACAAGGTTAATTTAGCACGCAAATCATCATTTTCATTTGAAGTATATTTTCCATGGCTAGACTCAATTTTCCTAGACCTATCATGCACATCAGTTGTGTCCCAAGATTGGGCATTTTCAGCAAGATGATCAAAATATTCAAATGCCTCCTCAGGCTCTTTGTCAAAAAATTCTCCATTACACATGGTTTGTACAAATTGGCGCATTTTAGGTGTCAAACTTTCATAAAAAAAACTAATTATACGCCAATGTTCATAACCATGGTGAGGACATGAATCTAATAGATCTTTGAACCTTTCCCAACATTGATAAAAAGTTTCAGAATCTTTTTGAGAAAAATTCATGATCTGTCTTTTCAAAGCATTTGTCCTATGTATTGGAAAGAATTTTTTCAAAAATCCTGCTTGCATCTCTTGCCATGTGCCTATGGTTTTAGGTCTCAATGAATTCAACCATGTTTTACCTTTATCTTTTAAAGAAAATGGGAACAACTTAAGCCTAATAACCTCCTCAGTGCAAGTCCGGTCCATGAATGTAGAACAAACCTCTTCAAACTCTTTGAAATGCAAATAAGGGTTCTCAGATTCCATACCATGAAAGTGCGGTAACAATGGAATCATCCAGGTCTGAAATTAAAAGTATGAGCATTCAAAGGTGTAATGATGCATGATGGAGTGGTGGTCCTAATAGGATGCAAATATTCTCTGAGTGTCCTGTTGGGATTTGCCATTTCCCCATCATTGCGTCCTTCTTCTTCAGCCATGTTACTATGAGTGTCAACTGATGATTTAAGAGAAACAGATGATGCACTCGATGATGAGGTCGATGATTCAGTCCTAGCAAGTCTATGTGTGCAATCTCTAGCCCAACCAGACATGCAATTTCAGCACAAAACAAGATAAAAGTAAACAAGTAAAATGAGAGGTAAAGATATCACCCAGGCTGTGAAGAGGTTTACAGCTCCATAAACGTCCTCTCATGAAAAAAATAAAAAAATAAAAAAAAAACTCTGATAAACACCAGTTGTCCCCGGCAATGGCGCCAAAAACTTAATCCATCTTATAATGTTGTCTTCCAAGCGTAGAAGCTGTCAAAGTAATACAAGGGTAAGTCCCAAGATCGAATTCACAGGGACAAAGGGATTATCAAAGCGTTTGTGAGATTTTCTTTGTGTAAAAGATGTATCGATTTTGAAGGATGAAATTTGATATGGATCTATATTTCTAAAATTACCAAAACTAAGAGACTTAGAGAAAGTGTGTAGCAAATGAATTAAACTTGCAATAAAAAATAAAACAAATACTTGGGTTGGGTTTGAGATTCTTTTTATTTCAGATTCTAGATAATTTCTTGATTAACAATCCAGTCAAGGAATTGATATTCGGAAGATACAAATTAAGCTCACGTTTTTGCAATATTTTCTCAAGAAATTCTCTAATTTACTAGTCAAATTTATATTCATAATCAATCGAAAGAGGCCTTGATAAATTCAAGCTTTTGTTGTGCCTTACGTCAACAACAAAACAAGAGCAAGAGCCGTAATCTATTTTCCTTTTGAATCCGACTAGTAATTTAGTGAAGTCAACATTACACAACAAAATATTGCATCACACTAGAATCTAAAATAAATTAAATCTCATTCCACAACCCAAGCTTTAGAAATTAGTTACACATGATATTTTTAGTAACAAAAAATTAATCTAAGCAAAGTCATAAAAAAAAATCTGTGAAAAGAAATAAAAATAAATAAATAAAATTACAAACTCCACGCCGACTCGACTAAGAACTTAAACGTAGCAGGATAAAAAAAAGGCAAAGATAGTGTAAAAATGGCCCGCCGACCTCTCTAAGGTCTAGGTCCCTAAACGAAAAGAGTAGCAAAAAAAATAATATCAAGCAGAAAACAAGAAAGCTGCCGACCTCTATATCTCTCAAATCCGGAACCTCCCAGACAAAAAAAAACCTCAGCTAGTCAACTGAAATAAAAAAAAGAAAGGAAACAAGAATGCTGAACCAAAGAAATAAAAACGCCGATCACTAGTCTGCAAAAATAAAACTAAGAGATAAAAAAAACAAGTCCAGCCGCCTCCTAAACGAGGTCTGGAACTGTCAAACGAAAAAGCAGAAAATAAGATACTAAACTAAAGACTTGAGAACAGAGAGCTATTCCGTCGTCCCATGAGTTCTGTAAAAATGAAAATAAAACTGCCTCTCTATCAGGTCTGAAACTGAAACAAAACTCCCCAGAAAAAAAAAACAACGTAAGAAAAACAAAAACAGAAAATGAACCACCCCGTCTGCAGCGTACGAAGAGATCCCTTCTCCCGTCCAGCTCTGACTTTAAAAGCAAGAAGAAAGTTATTTGTCCGTGAGATGTGATTCTTTCGTGAGCTGCCATTCTACCCCACCATGTTCAAACCGCGTTCAGCCAAGCCAACAAGAACCACTAACTACCAACGTCTGTAAATGAAAGGAATAAAAATAAATAAATAAAAGCTGCTGCCGTCCAGGTGTTTCGCAAATGTGAAAAGAGAAAGTTGTCGTCCAGCCATGTGCATGGCTCTGTTTCTCTTCGTGAGTGCATGATGCTCTTTTTCGTTCGGTGCTCGTTTTATGCATGTGTGAGCTGCTGTGGTCCCATGTTTGAGTGCTGCTCCTCCATCCGTGAGTTTCCTTTCCTCCTGTATGTTTTGCCTTATTTTCTGCACATGGTTTCTTCACTTTCTGCAGGAGGTGCCGTGAGTTGCATATGTGAGTGAGCTGTCCGTGTTAGTTTCTTTTGATGCATGTGCTTGTGAGCTGTAAGTTTGAGTGGTTTGAGTTCCAGCCGTGAGTTGGCTTTCCTTGCATGAACTGTGATTTTCTGCAGGTGGTGCCGTGAATTGCTGTCATGCATGTGCTGCTGCTGCTGTCCGAGTGATTTTCTTCAATCAAGTCAAATACCGAACTTCTCAATTTATTTCGGCATGTCTTCCATTTCTTTCCACGTCCCGCTCCCTTCTCGCATGTAAACTTGTCGTGCTCTCTTCTTCCAAATCAATCAAGCACCGAAACATGCATGGCTCTCTACGTCCAAACTCTCAAGCTGAAAAATCCAACTCTCCCACGTCTCTTTTCTCTCTTTTCTTATTTTTCGGCTCTTTTTATCTTTTTGTTGAAACGTGGTTCCGTTTGCATGCAATTTCCATTTTGGTTTGCCGCGAAAGAAGCCTCCTTTCGTTTACTTTGTGTCGCATGTGTTTGTCCACCGAAAGCTATCCTTCCTTCTCTTCATTCCTCTCAATTAGTATGCGCTTTTGGTCAGATCCAATGTGAATTTTATTTAAGCTGAAATAAAGAAATAAAAATAACACTTGAAATAAATTAAAAAGAAAATAGATTATTAAATATGTGAGGAAATATTTTCCAATTAAATCATAGTTATTAAGCATAAACATGATATTAATCAAACAAAAATCACAACTTGAATTTATGCTTATTAACTATTTTTTCATCTAAAACCAATAATAATGTCACGAACCAGTTGAAATAAATTGGTTTTAAACAGCTAAAATATGCAATTTTTCAGCTCAAACAATTCCCAAGGACTATCATGCTTTTAATAATTAAACTAAAGCCACAAAAGCTCACAAAATCATATTGTGATGCCTCTAGACCTCTTTTGTGATTTGACGAAGAGTTAAGCATTGGAACATGTAACTCAAGGCTACAAACCCCTGTTCATGATGGATAATATACAGTGCATCTAGCATGTAATTAGTAGTGTGCAATAACTGTAGTGGAACTCTTCTATTCTGTGTAAGGTTTGGAGCAATTAAAACATGATACCATTTAAAACTAAAATCCCAAAACATAAGTGTTCAAAACTCCTAAAATACAAGAGGGTTTTAAACCATAACCTTCATAATCACAAGTTCACCACAATTTGTGACACAAAAAGATATTGTTTCCTCGAGGGGCATGGAGTCGTAATTGTTGGATCTCCAAGCTTCAAGCAACCTTTTGGGCTTCTACCACATACTACCAAGCTTGTCTTATATAGCTAGTTGCGTAATCCAATCGATTTTCAAAAGTGAGGGCTCCCTTAAGCTCAGGCAGCCCTTGTGGCATATAATCCTTATTCAGGATGTCCTAGATTTCCTTAAGGAAGCGTGAAGTAGTCTCTAGGCAAGAAATAATGAAATGGAAATGGGCCTCAAGGGTGAACTCATCCTCAATGAGGTCAGGCAATTCATCCATCTTGAGCGGAATCTTGGGACCCTGTCACAACTTCTACCATTTTGAGTGAGGAATGGTAGTGGAAACTACCACAGTGAGATTTTAAAAAATCTTAACAAGTTAACAAAAAACATACAATGAGATAATACAAGAATACATAGGCAAACCACAAGAATATATGAATGGACATGTACTTAACCCGAGAACTTATTTCATGCTTGTTCTCTTTTCTTTCTCTCTTTTTCAAGGAAACACTGGACTTGTAAACATGTAACCAAATATCAATATAACAGAGTGCCATTTGTTATTAAACTCTAGTACACTTTTCAATATAACATTGTGGGTGGACATCTCACGGCTTCCCTACGCAGCAAGAGCTCCCTACGAGTGTGAGTACGTCGGAGTTCATATAACATGATAGTTCTCAATTTGTCTTCACCATGTTCAATGTAGTGCACCCACTAGTGTTAGTCACTACTTTGCTTTGGGATCCTTTAAGAAGCACTCATTCAAAATCTGTTGACTGTTATTTGTCAACTCAAGGTTTACCACTTCAATTTAAGCACTCTAGAGTAGATAGAGGAGTTCCACTAGGATATTCTCCCATCCTAGCATTTAAGGTCATGATAAAACATGTATTTAACTTTTCAAAAGGAATGCACAACCCGAAATGTATATGACATGTTCTTTGAACAAAACTTGTTTTCTTTCAAAGTGTACACATTAATAAATTAGATGTCTTAAAACTGGATTTTGAGACTGTTTTCAACTTTCTCATAAACGGTGTTTACTACTTCGAGATTTGTTACACGGTAAACCCTTGTGTGAAGTTTGACTGTTGCTAGGAAATCTTAAATTTGGTTTAGTGTTTAAATGAAGTATAATCTTTTCTTGCATCAACTACTTGCATATCTTCATTTCCATTGGCATGCATCTTTGAGTTTTTTCTTAGTTTCACTTACTAAGATTTTACAAAATCTCACCCTAGAATGTCTCACTATGGTCCTGCTCTTCGAAAGCATAGAGTTTGATGCAAATGGAGACCTGGTGGTAGTTATGGACAAGGTGATCTTGTGCAATCAGAAGATTAAGAATCAGGACCTTTATCCATTTGTCATGTAGTTGTGTTTTAATTTCTTATTGAACTGGATGATTGTATTAATTTATTTAACACACGTTATGGAGATAGGTGACCCTTTTATTTTTTCGTTGTGAATCAATTGTTGTGAAGCCCCCAGACCCTGCTTTGGATTTGGATAGAGACTAAAGTGTCAGAACATACAACTCAAGGTTAAACACCCATCGTTCATGACAATTAACATGCAATGCACCTAACATGTTTCTAGCAATATGTAATAATCACATCGAAAGAGTTCATTTCTAAGTAAAGTTTCAAGCAACTAAAGTTTGGTACCAAATAAAGCAACTATTAATCCCAAAATAGTTGTTCCAAATATCTCCCAATTCAAAGCAAAGGGTTTAAACCACAACCCTTGATACCAAGTTCACAAAATTTATCAAAATGAATTATCATCTTATAAGGCATGGGTCTCGGATAGTTATAACTCAAAACTTTGTGTGACCTCTTGAGCTTCCAATATAAATTCCCATGCATGGATGATATAATTGTTTACATAATCCAAATAGTTCTCTAAAGTGACGGTTCCCTCAAGCTTGAGAGCGCATTTTGGAGTGTAACATTCATTTAGAATGTCTTGAATCTCTTTAAGAAAATGCGAGGTAGCTTTTAAACAAGAAATAGCTATATAAGGTAGCAAGCCTCTAGGGTGAACTTGTCCTCAATCAGGTTAGGCAACTCATCCATCCTATGCAAAATCTTGGGATCCTTTCACAACTTCTACCATTTTAGGAGGGGAATGATAGTGGAAACTACAACAGTGAGATTTCAAGAAATCTCAACAAGTTAGACCAATAACATACAAGAAGATAACACAAGCATGTAAAGGTAAACCATGAATATGAATACATGTACATGGAGATGAACTTGACTGGAAACTCATTTCTTTCTTGTACATGTTCCTTTTCAAAGCATTGTCCTTGAAATCATATAATAGAGTAACAAAGTGACCATGTAATAAAGTATCATTTTTTGTTTTATTTTTAATCACATGTAATGAATAAGCCATATAACAATTTGGGTGGATACCTCACGACTCCCTTAAGCACTATGGGTTCCTTGCTAGTTATTGCATCACATTGCTAGCTTTCTTGATTGGGTGTGAGTACGTCAGAGTCCATATGATATGATAGTTTTCAATTCGGCTTCCCTGCATGTTCAATGTGGTGTACCCACTAGAGTTACGTGTTACTTCACTACGGAATCCTTTAAAAAGAACTCATTCAGAATCCGTTAACTATGCTTCGTCAACCCAGGGGTTACAACTCCAATTTAAACACTCCAGAGTGAAAAGAGGAGTTCCACTAGGACATTCCTCCATCCTAGAATTTGAAGTCGTGAAAAAACCATTTCTTTTCATGCACAACCCAAAAACATGTGACATGTGACCATGTAACTTTCATGCAGCACTGTCATGTACTTAATGTCTTATATAAGAATGCATCACGTGTATAGCTTCAAAGAGTGAGAACATGCCGAACATATACTTGTATACAACTTGCAAGAGTTCACCAAATCATATACCAATTCTCCAAATCCAAACATGTCATGTGAACCAACCAATCAATAATTAACATTTTTAAGCAAAGCATGTACGTTAGAGACACAAATCACAGCATGTGACTAGTACCATTTCCATAATCCAATTTGAGTGATCAAGATGCAAAATTTATACAGAAACATAAATACATTATCCAAGAGTAAGTTAGAGGCTAACTTACAAATTTTTTGAAGTAAAAATACCAACAATCAAGAAGCTAGAAGCGTATGTTTGTAAACCATTAGATTTGGATTCAAACACTAAACCAAACATGTGTGTTGTGTGTGTGACGCCCCCAAATCCCCACGTACCCACACGGGGAATTCGAGACGTCCGGATGGTGACAACCCGGGTCACCATCCTATCGACGAGTGCTAAGTGTGTGCAAGCGGCACGTGTGCACAAGGAAATACGCAGCGGATAGCAAAGTCATAAAATTAAGTACCAGAATTTTTTCTTAAATAAAATACAAAGCGGTTCAAAGGTACATAATAAAATATTACAAGACATAAATATTGTTTCAAAACCAAATACAAAGCATGAACTCCAACTCAGATCTCCGGCGGAGCCGCATCCTCGGGCTCAGCCTCCTCCTCCTCCTCGAACTCTGCACCAAAATCTACGGTACCAAAAATGGTGCCGCAGGTAAGTAAAATCCAAACACCACTAGATAAAAGCATATTAAACTCAAACAATATGCATGAATAAATGCCAATGTACAAAACTCACAAATCATATTTTTCCACGCACGCCAAAAACCCATTTGGCTCAAAAACATCCCATTAAACAAACCTCGCCGTTATCCCCGATAACGGCCCACACATACCGTTTAAAACCAAGCCTCGCCATTATCCCAGATAATGGCCCAAACCACCATTTTCCCAGAAAATGGATCACAAGTCCTCAACACATCCTCGCCATTTTCCCAGAAAATGGCCCGTATCCGAAAACCATAAAAACCAATCCGATTATGCATGCACCATGATCTCCCCTAGGGATCATCCGCACACTCTGGCTCTGTGCCACACCGCAGGTAACGTCTACGCGTGTGACACCTACACGAGTGATGCCCAGACTCGCGCCTCGCGCGTACCTGGCCAGGCCATCCTCTAGTCCCCGCCACTCTAGGGACCACGGAGTCGACACGACAGCGTTACCGTATCGTGCGATCCGGTCGTCGCCCAGCGACAACCCAGGGGATGTCACTCAGTATTATCCACTCCCGAGTGACCAGAGGAGCTCCACCGAGATAATAACCCATCCCGGCTTGGGCTCGTGATACGCACACTCCCAAAAATCCATTTACGCCAATAAAACAGGATTTTCTCAATTAAAATAAAATACACGTGCATGCACCATGTAAATGCAAATTTCAATGCTCGACAAATACAACCAACCATAGAACAACAATTCAAGCAACTCCGTCCTCCATCCATCCGACCCCCGAACTCCTCGGACTCAGTCCGGAATCAGCAAACCAACCAAATAAATTATTGTAAGAGCAAAATATATTTAAATCTAAAAGTAGAGTTTGGAAAATACTTACAGAGCTATATAGATTTTTAGAAGGTTCGGCGCGCGGCAAACGATGGGCGGAAAGCAACGTAACAGTGCAAATGCACTGTAGCCGTGGGTCGCAAAATACCCACTTTTGAACGGGGACAAACCAAGACACCAAATTGATAGGGAATGGTCTAGGGATGTTTATGAAGCTAGTGGAAGTGAGTTTTGGCCGTGGGTGGCGGCGAAAACGCCGGTAGAAGCGAAAAACGAGCAAATCGGAGTTGAGCTCGTGGGAGCTGCTCCGGTGGCCGATCTAGGCCGGAAATGGGTGGGTTAGGTCGGCAAGAGGTAGGGGAAGAAGTGGTGAAAAGATGGTGGCCGGAGGTGGTGCGACGGCGCCGGAAACGGTGACACACCGTGCGGCTTAGATGCGCTTTTCCGGNTAAATGCAAATTTCAATGCTCGACAAATACAACCAACCATAGAACAACAATTCAAGCAACTCCGTCCTCCATCCATCCGACCCCCGAACTCCTCGGACTCAGTCCGGAATCAGCAAACCAACCAAATAAATTATTGCAAGAGCAAAATATATTTAAATCTAAAAGTAGAGTTTGGAAAATACTTACAAAGCTATATAGGATTTTTAGAAGGTTCGGCTTGCGGCAAACGATGGGCGGAAAGCAACGTAACAGTGCAAATGCACTGTAGCCGTGGGTCGCAAAATACCCACTTTTAACCGGGGACAAACCAAGACACCAAATTGATAGGGAATGGTCTAGGGATGTTTATGAAGCTAGTGGAAGTGAGTTTTGGCTGTGGGTGGCGGCGAAAACGCCGGTAGAAGCGAAAAACGAGCAAATCGGAGTTGAGCTCGTGGGAGCTGCTCCGGTGGCCGATCTAGGCCGGAAATGGGTGGGTTAGGTCTGCCGGAAAGTGGCGGTTCTGGGCGGAGGAAATTTTCGGAAACAGGGGAAAAATCTGGGTTGGTGCCGCTACTTTGAGCGGCTCGTGGCGGCTAACGGTGGCTCCTATGGCTTTGAAAATTGGAGGGGTTGTAGTCTGCCGTGAGAGGAAGAGAATGGCGGGGGTGGTGTATGACACCTTCACCGGACGGCGGAGATACGGCTGGCCAAAGGTGGCTGCGAGGAACTGGAAAAGTGCAGGGGAGGGAGCTAGACGACGCACGGCACGGGGAAGAGGAAGGAAAAGAAGAAGAAAGAAAAGAAAGAAGGAAAGGGAGGAAAAGAAAAGGAAAAGAAGGAAAAAGAAAAAGGAGAAAAAGAAAAGAAGGGAAAAAGAAATGAAGTCCAAACTTCACTTCCGGGATCCAGAAACTGATCCGTCGAAAACGATATAAAAACATAAAACAACTAAAAATAAATTAAACACCACTTCAAATAAATAAATAAACACCAAGAAAATATTTTAAACACATCGTTAAGCTAAAATAAAATAAATAACTAGCAAAAACCAACTATTAAATTTTTAAAACCAAAAACGAGCTAAAATCAATTAAACAACAATTTAAATTCAACAGCCAATAAAATTCAATTAAAATCTGATAATTTAAAATAAAAGCACTATAAATTTAATTAAATTTAATTATTCCTTCAGTGAAAATATACGTTAAAACGGGTCATCACATCCTCCCCCCCTTAAAACAAATTTCGTCCTCGAAAGTTTGCAAGACCAAACTCCAACTTGAAACAGGCCATACAAATCCACATAAAACCAACTGCAACCAAGATTAAGAAACGTACCATCATTACTCAAACAAGTAGGGGTACTGCTCCCTCATGTCCACTACTCGCTCCCAGGAGAAATCTAGAGCTAACGGATCTCCCCAGGCCACCTTAACCAAATGTATCGTCTTGGACCTTAACTGTTGCTCCTTCCAATCCATGATCTGCGACGGAACAACCTCATAAGTAAGGTCTGGTTGCAACAGAATACACCCTGGGTCGACAAAGCGTGGCTCTTGTTGTCCAAAACTCTTCTTTAAAGATGATACATGGAAGACATTGTGTATATCCCCAAAATATTCTGGCAATGCGACTCTGTAAGCGACGGACCCTACCTTCTCCAAAATCTGAAAAGGTCCAACATATCTCGGATCCAGCTTCCTCTTCTTCCCAAAACGCTTAACTCCTTTCATGGGAGAGACCTTAAGATAAACCCAATCGCCTTGTTCGAAAGACAATTCTCTCCTCCTGGTATCCGCGTAACTCTTTTGACGACTTTGCGCTGCAGCCATGCTATCTCTTATAATCTGAATTTGATTTTGCATTTCCTGTATTATCTCGGGTCCAATTATTTTCTTCTCCCCGACTTCATCCCAACATAATGGTGATCTACATTTTCTACCATACAGAGCTTCATAAGGAGCCATTTGGATGGATGCATGGAAGCTGTTATTATAAGCGAATTCTATGAGTGGCACGTGATTCTCCCAACTTCCTTGAAATTCTATAGCACACGCTCGCAACATATCTTCAAGAGTTTGAATCGTGCGCTCTGATTGGCTGTCTGTCTGGGGGTGATTGACTCAGCTTATAATGTTGTCTTCCAAGCGTAGAAGCTATCAAAGTAATACAAGGGTAAGTCCCAAGATCGAATTCACAGGGACAAAGGGATTATCAAAGCGTTTGTGAGATTTTCTTTGTGTAAAAGATGTATCGATTATGAAAGATGAAAATTGATGTAGATCTATATTTTTAAAATTACCAAAACTAAGAGACTTAGAGAAAGTGTGTAGCAAATGAATTAAACTTGCAAGAAACAATAAAACAAACACTTGGGTTGGGTTTGAGATTCTTTTTATTTCGGATTCTAGATAATTTCTCGATTAACAATCCAGTCAAGGAATTGATATTCGGAAGATAAAAATTAAGCTCAAGTTTTTGCAATATTTTCTCAAGAAATTCTCTAATTTACTAGCCAAATTTATATTCGTAATCAATCGAAAGAGGCCTTGATAAATTCAAGCTTTTGTTGTGCCTTACGTCAACAACAAAACAAGAGCAAGAGCTGCAATCTATTTTCCTTTTGAATCCGACTAGTAATTTAGTGAAGTCAACATTACACAACAAAATATTGCATCACACTAGAATCTAAAATAAATTAAATCTCATTCCACAACCCAAGCTTTAGAAATTAGTTACACATGATATTTTTAGTAACAAAAATAAATCTAAGTGAAACCATATCAAAAACTAAGAAAATATAAATAAACTTTAGAATGAAATAAAAATAAAAAAATCTATAATATTAGCATGAAGAAATAAGACAAACTATATTAAAGAAATAAATAATCTACGAAAACTAAAACGAAACCGCCACGCTAACAAGCATAAAATTAATATTGCGAAAAAAAGAACTAAAGTTGCCGTGCTCTAAATTAACAAAACTAAGAAGTAAAACTCAACTTCAGATGCCGAAAACAAAAAGAAGAATAAATAAAATAAATGCTAAACAAAAGAACTAAGAAAAAGACCAACTCAAAGAAATCCAAATGCTGAACTAAAAACTAGCAGAAACTTTGAACGAAAAGAAAAAAAATAAACAGCCTAGTTCTGCTGCCCTCCATCCGAAGGAAAAAAAAAATAATGCCCCCCCCCCTCTCTTACGTGAAACTCTCTTTTATAGTGCTGCATGTGTCCTGGATGTGTACTGTCCGAATTCTTGCATTTTCTGCATGTGTTTCGAACTTTCTGCATGTGTGCTACATATGTTATTTTTCTGCATTGAATTTGCAAGCATGTGCCGTGAGTTTCTTCTGGTTGTGTGCTGCATGTGTTTCTTCAAGTGCCTCTGTGATGTTGTGAGTTCATGCATGTGCTTCCTTGGCTTTTCCATTTTCTGCATGTGCACTTCCTGCATTAGTCGGCCCCACATCAAAATGCATGCATCTATGTTTAATTAGGGGTAATATATTGTTTCGCATGTCAAAGAAAATTAATTCACATTATCTAACTAATACTCTTATTTTAACTCATAAAGCACTTTTACTCAAGATATTTAAGAGTATTAATGTCACATAATTGACTATTTATCAGTGATAAGCAGTACTAAACTTTAATTTAGTACCTAAAGCCGCCTGTAAACTCTTCCAAAAATGGAAGGTGAACCTTGGATCTCTGTCCGACACTATGCTCTTGGGTATCCCATGTAGTCTCACTATTTCCTTTACATACATGCGGGTCAATTTTCCCAGAGAATCCGCATTATTGACCGGTAAGAAATGAGCACACTTAGTCAGTCGATCAACAATCACCCAAACTGAGTTCTTTCCACTGGGAGTCCTCGGCAAGCCCACTACAAAATCCATAGTGACGTTATCCCATTTCCATTCAGGAACAGGGAGAGGCTAGAGCAAACCTACTGGTCTTTGATGCTCGGCCTTGACTTGACGGCAAGTGCCACATCTTTCAATATACAAGGCAATATCCCTCTTCATTCCTTCCCACCAATAATTTTTTCTTAAGTCCCGATACATTTTTGTGCTACCAGGATGAACGGAATAGGGAGCCGCGTGAGCCTCCGCCATAATTCGCTCCTTAAATTCTGAGTCCTTAGGAATCACTCTACGATCTCGGAATCAAAGAATCCCATCTTTATCCAAACTGTAGTGCAATGGCCCTCTAGATTTTCTGAGCCTTTTTCTAATGTCCAACAGCTTCGGATCTTTTCTTTGAAGAGTCTTCAATTCTTCAAAATCAATTACCCGAATATCAAGAATTGAAGATATCACTTCCTCTTGCTGCGAACTTCCAATAAGGAGCCTTCTCATCACGCAAAGTAAAGAATCCACTCCAGAAGATTCAGCTTCATCCTCTAAGTGTGACTTCCGGCTCAAGGCATCTGCAACTACATTTGCTTTTCCTGGATGGTATTTAATCTCGCACTGATAATCGCTTATTAGCTCTAACCATCGCCTTTGCCTCATGTTGAGATTCTTCTGAGAAAATAAATGCTTCAGACTCTTGTGATCGGTGTAGATCTCGCAAACTGCCCCATATAAAAAGTGTCGCCAAATCTTAAGGGCAAACACTATCGCGGCCAATTCTAAATCATGTGTCGGGTAATTCTTCTCGTGGTCTTTCAGTTGACGAGACGCATAAGCCACGACCCGTCCTCCTTGCATGAGAACACACCCCAAACCAAATTTAGATGCATCACTAAAAACTACAAACGGCTCAAGTGGTTCTGGAAGTGCTAAAACTGGCGCAGTTGTCAATCTGTTCTTCAATTCCTGGAAACTCCTCTCGCACTTGTCTGACCAAACAAACTCTGCATTCTTTCTAGTCAAAGCGGTGAGAGGACCGGATAATCGGGAAAATCCCTCCACGAATCTTCTATAGTATCCAGCAAGTCCCAAGAAACTTCGGATCTCGCGCACAGTCGAAGGACGCTGCCATGATAAAATAGCTTCCACCTTACTGGGATCAACTGCCACACCGTCCCGGGAAATTACATGCCCGAGAAATCTGACTTCTTCCAGCCAAAATTCACATTTGCTAAGCTTCGCGTACAGCTGGTGCTCTCGTAACTTCCCAAGCACTAAGCGAAGGTGATAAGCATGCTCGTCAATATTCTGGGAATAAATTAAAATATCATCAATAAAAACCACCACAAAAGAATCCAGATAAGGTCGAAAAACCCGGTTCATCAGATCCATGAAAGCTGCAGGAGCGTTAGCCAACCCAAAAGGCATCACTTTGAACTCATAATGCCCATATCTTGATCTAAAAGCAGTCTTGGGGACATCTCTATCTCTTATTCGCAGCTGATAATATCCCGATCTCAAGTCAATCTTCGAGAAGATAGCCGCTCCTTGAAGCTGATCAAATAAATCGTCAATTCTTGGGAGAGGGTACTTATTCTTGATGGTCACTTTATTAAGCTCTCGATAATCAATACACATTCTAAGAGTGCCATCTTTCTTTTTAACAAATAAAACTGGTGCACCCCATGGCGAAGTACTTGGCTGGATAAACCCCTTGTCGACCAACTCTTGCAACTGGGCTTTCAACTCTTTCAACTCGGCTGGTGCCATACGGTAAGGGGCTTTATGCACAGGAGCCGCCCCAGGTTCTAAATCGATGGCGAACTCCAACTCGCGGACTGGAGGTAACCCCGGCAAATCATCTACAAACACATCGGAAAATTCTTCTACAACTGGAAAATCTGCTAAGGACTTGTTCCCAATTGGCGTAGACACCACTTGAACCAAAAAGGCATCCACTCCACAAGCAATATCTTTCTTCGCTTGAATTGCCGATATAACCATCGGCTTTTCTTTTAATTTACTCCCCATAAACTCTAGACAATCACCATCTGGGAGTTGAAAACTGATTACACGACTCCTGCAATTTATACTTGCACAATACCGATATAACCAATCCATGCCGAGAATAATATCAAATCCCAACAACTTAAATACCACCAAGTCGGCATCAAGTGTCCTACCACCAAAATCCAAGGGACAACCCAACGCAACTCTAGAACAACAAACCATTTCACCATTTGGAAGACTCACCACTAATGATTCTGGTAGGGGTCCCGTAACCAAATTACATATCCGTGCGAACGTATGATAAATGGTCAATTATGTGACATTAATACTCTTAAATATCTTGAGTAAAAGTTCTTTATGAGTTAAAATAAGAGTATTAGTTAGATAATGTGAATTAATTTTCTTTAACATGCGAAACAATATATTACCCCTAATTAAACATAGATGCATGCATTTTGATTGGGACCGACTAATGCAGGAACTTGGCAAGTATGTACTAATCAAACCCATAGGTAAAGGGGAATATAGGGTAGTGTGCTCCTCCATCAACAGGGAAACCAACGAGAAAGTTGTCGTCAAGAAGATCAACAATGTCTTTGAGAACTGCATTGATGTGCTGAGAACGTTGAGGGAGTTGAAGCTTCTTAGACATATTCGACACAAGAATGTCATTGCTTTGAAGGATGTTATGATTTCTATTCACCGGACAAATTTAAAGGACGTGTATTTGTTTTACGAACTTATGGATACTGATCTTCATCTGATTTTTAAGTCCTCACAACCACTTCTGGTGATCATTGCAAATATTTCGTGTTTCAGGAACTTGGCAAGTGGGCAGCACACACCAAGAACTTCAAACACTCAAACCGGATCAATGCAGGAAAACCAACGGACAGCACTTAAAGCAGCAGCAGAAAACGCACATGCAGACTTGCAGCAACTTAGCAGCTCATGAACAAGCACATGCAGGAAAACCAACGGACAGCTCGCACACATGAAACACACCTCATGCAGAAAAGAAACTCACGGCACATGCTTGCAAATTCAATGCAGAAAATGGACACAACACATGTAGAAAGTTCAACTCACATGCAAAAAAAGCAGAAAACTGCAGCAGAAAATACACATGCAGAAAGTTGAATACACACATGCAGAAAATGGACACAACACATGCAGAAAGTTCAACTCACATGCAGAAAAAAGCAGAAAATTGCAGCAGAAAATACACATGCAGAAAGTTGAATTCACACATGTAGAAAGTTGAATACACACATGCAGAAAGTTCCAAGGCACATGCAGGACTTGCAGCAACTTAAGCAGCTCTTGAACTCACACCATCACTCGGCACATGCAGAAACAGCACCACATGCAGAAAAAGAAAACACTTACAGCAGTACAGCACACACCAACCTGGAGACAGCAACTGACGGAAACAGAAAAAGAAGAAGTTGCAGCAACTCACACAGCTCATGCACATGCAGTGCAACTCACGGCACATGAAGGAAAAGCCAAGCACATGCATCACTCATGCAGCTCACGGCTGGAACTTGGACAGCAGCACATGAAGCATTCGGACGTGCAGTAGAACAGATGTGGTCTGAACGTGGCAAACCGAATGAAGGGGCAGTATTTATTATTTTCTCTGCAGTTTAAAAGGGGGGACGAACGTGTGGGCAAAGGGAAGTTAGTTTTAGTTTTTAGTCTTTTGCCTTTCCTGTATTTTTTTTCCTTCAGTCGGCAGCTTCCATCAGTTCATTTTTTTTTCATTTTCATCTTCAGCTTTTATTCTTTTCAGTTCTATCGTTGAGCAGATTATTTTTCTTTCCTCTCGTTCGTTTATGTTGATTGGAGTTTACAGTTTTTTTTTTATATACTTCTTTCCTTTCCGATTCAGTTTTGGAGTGTTAGTGTTTAGTTTCTTTCCTACAAACCATTTTTTGGACGCTAGGCGGCTGGAATATATCATTAACTCTGTTTTTTTTTTTCGTCTAGACGCTAGGAGCAACAGTAGAGGAGTTGGTTCAGCTGTGTGGGAGCATCATTTTAATTGTTTTTTTAACTTCAGCAGTAGAGTAGTCTTTTGAGTTTTAATTTCTTTTCGCTTTGCATTTTCGTTGAAGACGTTACAGTTGGTTGGTTTCATTCTACTTGTTTATAGCTTTGAGTTTTCGGTTCGGACGGATAAGAACTCTCTCTCTCGGATTTCATTTACTTTTATCGTTTTCCTTTCTTTCAATTTTCATTAGGTCTGTTTCATTTTTATTTTTATTTTTTTTATGACTTTGCTTAGATTAATTTTTGTTGCTAATAATATTATGCATAGCTAATTTCTAAAGCTTGGGTTGTGGGATGAGATTTAATTTATTTTAAATTCTAGTTTGATGCAATATTTTATTGTTTAATGTTGATTTCACTAAATTACTAGTCGGATTCAAATGGAAAATAGATTGCGGCTCTTGCTCTTGTTTTGTTGTTGACGTAAGGCACAACAAAAGCTTGAATTTATCAAGGCCTCTTTCGATTGATTATGAATATAAATTTGGCTAGTAAATTAGAGAATTTCTTGAGAAAATATTGCAAAAACGTGAACTTAATTTTTATCTTCCAAATATCAATTCCTTGACTAGATTGTTAAGCGAGAAATTACCTAGAATCCAAAATAAAAAGAATCTCAAACCCAACCCAAGTGTTTGTTTATTGTTTCTTGCAAGTTTAATTCATTTGCTACACATTTTCTCTAAGTCTCTTAGTTTTAGTAATTTTAGAAACATAGATCCACATCCATTTTCATCTTTCACAATCGATACATCCTTTATACAAAGAAAATCTCACAAACGCTTTGATAACTCATTGTCCCTGTGAATTCGATCTTGGGACTTACCCTTGTATTACTTTAACAGCTTCTACGCTTGGAAGACAACATTATAAGATGGATTAAGTTTTTGGCGCCATTGCCGGGGACAACTGGTGTTTATCAGAGCTTTTTTTTTATTTTTTTATTTTTTTCATGAGAGGACGTTTCTGGAGCTGTGAACCTCTTCATAGCCTAGGTGATATCTTTACCTCTCATTTTACTTGTTTACTTTTATCTTGTTTTGTGCTGAAATTGCATGTCTGGTTGGGCTAGAGATAGCACACATAGACTTGCTAGGACTGAATCATCGACCTCATCATCGACTGCATCATCTTCTGTTGAATCATCAGCTGTCACTGATAGCGTCATGGCGGAAAATGAACATCATGATAGGGAAGTGAATAATCCAAACATGACACTTAGAGAATATCTTCAGCCTGTTAGGACTAGCACACCTTCTTGCATCATTTTACCTCTTAATGCAAATATTTTTAATTTCAAACCTGGGATGATTCCATTGTTACCGCACTTTCATGGTATGGAATCTGAGAACCCTTATTTGCATATCAAAGAGTTTGAAGAGGTTTGTTCTACATTCATGGACCGGACTTGCACTGAGGAGGTTATTAGGCTTAAGTTGTTCCCATTTTCTTTAAAAGATAAAGGTAAAACATGGTTGAATTCATTGAGACCTAAAACCATAGGCACATGGCAAGAGATGCAAGCAGGATTTTTGAAAAAATTCTTCCCAATACATAGGACAAATGCTTTGAAAAGACAGATCATGAATTTTTCTCAAAAGGATTCTGAAACTTTTTATCAATGTTGGGAAAGGTTCAAAGATCTATTAGATTCATGTCCTCACCATGGTTATGAACATTGGCGTGTGATTAGTTTTTTTTATGAAAGTTTGACACCTAAAATGCGCCAATTTGTACAAACCATGTGTAATGGAGAATTTTTTGACAAAGAGCCTGAAGAGGCATTTGAATATTTTGATCATCTTGCTGAAAATGCCCAATCTTGGGACACAACTGATGTGCATGATAGGTCTAGGAAAATTGAGTCTAGTCATGGAAAATATACTTCAAATGAAGATGATGATTTGCGTGCTAAATTAACCTTGTTGTCTAGAAAAGTGGAAGCTATGGAATTGAAGAAAGTAAATGAAGTGCATGCTGTCCCTAAATTTTTTGAGAAGTGTGGCATATGTGAGGATCATGGGCATTCAACTAATGAATGTCCCACGATCCCTGCTTTCAAGGAAGTATTGTTGGACCAATCTAATGCTGTAAACATGATACATAAACCATATTCTGGTCCTTACTCTAATTCTTATAATCCAGGATGGAGGAACCACCCAAATCTCAGTTGGAGGGATGACCAACATGTAACTCCAGCAACCTTGGCTCCGGGACCCTCTCAACTGGCAATTCAAGCACCTCCAATGCAAAAGAAGGGACTTGAAGATACGGTTCAGCAGCTGAGTGTGACACTTCAA
>QGSO01000622.1:73952-152470 GCA_011037825.1 Carya cathayensis
TTAGAACCATACCTGTAATCACTCCAGCATCGTGGGTCGCTGGTGCCTCATCATCCACCTCTCCAGGGGTAACAGCATACACTCGGGCCTGCGCTACTGGCCTCTGATTAGTTCTTCCACCACGTCGACCTCCACGGCTTCCTTGAACGGTATTAGGACACTCACGGGCAAAGTGTCCCTGCTGGCCACAATTATAGCATCGAGCTCCACCCAAAGTGCACTCACCCGTATGAGCTCTATTACACCTCATGCAAGCGGGCATCCGACCTCCTATATGCACTCCTGAGGCAGCTTGTGGTCGAGTTCCAGACCGCTGAACAATTTTCTGAGGCGATCCAGAGCTACTTCCTTCTCCAGTATAACTCCGCCTTTTATGACCTGGAGGGGAACCCATACTCAAATTATTCTCTCGCTCCATGAGAGTGGCCACATCCACCAAATCCTAAAAAGTGGATATCCGGTGGCTGACTACCAACCAGCGTATATCGGGGCGTAGACCCTCCTGGAAACGCTCAGCTTGCATTTCCTCTGTGGCGATGAGGTGGGGAGCAAATTTCCCAAGTTCTACAAATCTTCGGGAGTACTATTCCACGGTCATGCTCCCTTGGACCAAGTGTGAGAACTCTCTTGCTTTTTGCTGCCTTACAGAAGCGGGAAAGAAACGGTTATTAAATTCTTTCTTGAAGCGCTGCCAGGTCACAGCAGCAAAAGACCCCAATTCTGACTCCAGCATTATTCTTTTGGTATCCCACCAATCAAAAGCAGTGCCCTGCAACAAATAGCTGGCGTAGAGAACTTGTTGCGCCTCAGTGCAACCACATACCTCAAAAGTCCTCTCCAAGTCTTTGATCCACTTTCCAGCTTGTAGTGGATCCTCGTCTCCAGTGAAGTGTGGAGTCCTATGCGCCATAAAGCGCTCATAGGTGCACCCGGCTTACACTCCTCCACTAGGCCCTCCCGGTAGTAGCCATGGCCCTCCTTGTTGCCAAGGCCCTCCTTGCTATGCCAAGGACCTCCAGGTTGTGGGCAAGGCCCTCCTTGTTGAGGCCTAAAATTTTGTTGCATAAATTCCGTCATTTGCCGTATAGCTTGGGCAATGGAATCATCTCTCTATGTATCGTCTCATGGCCCTTGTGTAGATTTCCTCGGTCTCACCATTTTTCCTGCCACCACAACCTTTGACCCCTTTTTAAGAAAACGAATAAAACCAATAACATAAAACCAAACCAAAACCAATCCACATCACAAGAAACAAAAGAAACCAGCATATAATAACATAACTAATTAAGCAAATACAAGCAAACTAGCTCAAATAAATTTCAAACAATTAAAATACGTCGAAAAGCAACTATACTTAAAATAAATTTTTAAAACACAACTTTAAAAACATTCTGGTACCTCTCCTATGGGACATGTGGTTTTACCCAGAGCCGAATTGCTCTGACACCACCTGTGACACCCCCAAATCCCCACGTACCCACACGGGGAATTCGAGACGTCCGGATGGTGACAACCCGGGTCACCATCCTATCGACGAGTGCTAAGTGTGTGCAAGCGGCACGTGTACACAAGGAAATACGCAGCGGATAGCAAAGTCATAAAATTAAGTACCAGAATTTTTTTCTTAAATAAAATACAAAGCGGTTCAAAGATACATAATAAAATATTACAAGACATAAATATTGTTTCAAAACCAAATACAAAGCATGAACTCCAACTCAGATCTCCGACGGAGCCGCGTCCTCGGGCTCAGCCTCCTTCTCCTCCTCGAACTCTGCACCAAAATCTACGGTCCCAAAAATGGTGCCGCAGGTAAGTAAAATCCAAACACCACTAGATAAAAGCATATTAAACTCAAACAATAAGCAGGAATAAATGCCAATGTACAAAACTCACAAATCATATTTTTCCACGCACACCAAAAACTCATTTGGCTCACAAACATGCCCATTAAACAAACCTCGCCGTTATCCCCGATAACGGCCCACACATACCGTTTAAAACCAAGCCTCGCCATTATCCCAGATAATGGCCCAAACCACCATTTTCCCAGAAAATGGATCACAAGTCCCTCGCCATTTTCCCAGAAAATGGCCCGTATCCGAAAACCATAAAAACCAACCGATTATGCATGCACCATGATCTCCCCTAGGGATCATCCGCACACTCTGGCTCTGTGCCACACCGCAGGTAACGTCTATGAGTGTGACACCTACACGAGTGATGCCCAGACTCGCGCCTCTACCTCGCGCGTACCTGGCCAGGCCATCCTCTAGTCCCCGCCACTCTAGGGACCACGGAGTCGACACGACAGCGTTACCGTATCGTGCGATCCGGTCGTCGCCCAGCGACAACCCAGGGGATGTCACTCAGTATTATCCACTCCCGAGTGACCAGAGGAGCTCCACCGAGATAATAACCCATCTCGGCTTGGGCTCGTGATACGCACACTTCCAAAAAACCATTTACGCTAATAAAACAGGATTTTCTCAATTAAAATAAAACACACGTGCACGCACCATGTAAATGCAAATTTCAATGCTCGAAAAATACAACCAACCATAGAACAACAATTCAAGCAACTCCGTCCTCCATCCATCCGACCCCCGAACTCCTCAGACTCAGTCCGGAATCAGCAAACCAACCAAATAAATTATTGCAAGAGCAAAATATATTTAAATCTAAAAGTGGAGTTTGGAAAATACTTACAAAGCTATATAGGATTTTTAGAAGGTTCGGTGCGCAGCAAACAATGGGCGGAAAGCAACGTAACAGTGCAAATGCACTGTAGCCGTGGGTCGCAAAATACCCACTTTTGACCGGGGACAAACCAAGACACCAAATTGATAGGGAATGGTCTAGGGATGTTTATGAAGCTAGTGGAAGTGAGTTTTGGCCGTGGGTGGCGGCGAAAACGCCGGTAGAAGTGAAAAACGAGCAAATCGGAGTTGAGCTCGTGGGAGCTGCTCCGGTGGCCGATCTAGGCCGGAAATGGGTGGGTTAGGTCGGCAAGAGGTAGGGGAAGAAGTGGTGAAAATATGGTGGCCGGAGGTGGTGCGACGGTGCCCGAAACGGTGCGGCTTAGATGCGCTTTTCCGGCCAAACGGCCGACCGGTTGGGGGAGATCTTCGGAGGGGTGGTGCACCGGAGGGAGGGGAAGTTTTCTGGGTGAGTGGTGGAGGCCACGCTGCCGGCAAGTGGCGGTTCTAGGCGGTCGAAATTTTCGGAAACAGGGGAAAAATCTGTGTTGGTGCCGCTACTTTGAGCGGCTCGTGGTGGCTAACGGTGGCTCTGAAAATTGGAGGGGTTGTAGTCTGCCGTGAGAGGAAGAGAATGGCGGGGGTGGTGTATGACACCTCCACCGGACGGCGGAGATACGGCTAGCCAAAGGTGGCTGCGCGGAATTGGAAAAGTGCAGGGGAGAGAGCTGGACGACGCACGGCACGGGGAAGAGGAAGGAAAAGAAGAAGAAAGAAAAGAAAGAACGAAAAAGGAGGAAAAGAAAAGGAAAAGAAGGAAAAAGAAAAGGGAGAAAAAGAGAGGAAGGGAAAAAGAAATGAAGTCCAAACTTCACTTCCGGGATCCAGAAACTGATCCGCCGAAAATGATATAAAAACATAAAATGACTAAAAATAAATTAAACACCACTTCAAATAAATAAATAAACACCAAGAAAATATTTTAAACACATCGTTAAGCTAAAATAAAATAAATAACTAGCAAAAACCAACTATTAAATTTTTAAAACCAAAAACGAGCTAAAATCAATTAAACAGCAATTTAAATTCAACAGCCAATAAAATCCAATTAAAATCCGATAATTTAAAATAAAATCACTATAAATTTAATTAAATTAAATTATTCCTTCAGTGAAAATACACGTAAAAACGGGTCATCACAGTGTGAACTAGGGTTTTGTGCCCTTAACCCTAATCGGCTACAAGCCCTTTCCCATTGGCTTTTGGTGTGAAGAATGCAAGTGTGTGTGCAAGGTATGTGTAGCTTACTCGGTAGAACCCTAATGGCCAAAATGCATGGAAACCCTTTGCTTAGGTTTCTTGAAACAAAGATCAAGTGGAAACTAACACAAACCCTGGTAAGAACTGAGCATGTCGGTCCCTCCCAAGGTTCAACCTCTTTTCTTATTCCACCATCGAGCTCGGGTTCTTAAAAGAGAAACCCTAAAACAACCATAACAAATGAAGTTGCCTTCTTTTGGTCGAACCAACATTCCCTTGTCTCGTGGGACATACAACAAGGCCATGCCATGTTTGCTTTAACTTCCTTAGGCCAAATCATTTCTCCAACTTTTGTATATGTGTGCGTGTTCATGTGGAGGAAAGAGAGATAGAAATCAAAGATTCTTTTCGTGCCAAAGACCCTTCCTCCTGTGAGATACTTGGTCCATCCCTATGCTTGTGTGAGTGGCATGTAGGTGGAAGAACAATGTTGGTTTTTTCATCTACTTCTTTGAGGGTTTGCGAGAAAGAGAGGAGAGGAGAGGAAAAATAAGAAGTGTGTGAAAGTGACTCTTGGTGTGCCTTCAACGAGGGGTAAGCGCATCGGCCATTAATTGCCCTCTTTTTATATCCTCCTTAAAATCCCACCCATTCTCTCTCCCTATCATTATTTTTGATATGGAAACCAAAAGGTTTCTTGTGGGTGCCATGTGGCGCCTTGCCTTTTGTTTGGCTGAAAACTACCTCTTCCTCTTCCCTCATCATTGCTTCTCTTGGAGATGCTAAGGAACACATCTTGCATGGATGATAACTGGTAGTTTCTTGCCATAGTCGAAACCATATAGCCTCTCATCATCTCTTTTGTGGTCTAGGTTCAATGAACCCACAAAAAAGGACAAAGAGGCTTGTGTAGCATGTCTGACCTTTGCCATGCTCGAGAACCCCTTTCTGTGATACCTCGTATTTACATGGTAAATTGTGGGCATTCTTATTTTAAATTTTATAGTGGTATTATTGTATTAGTTCTAATTGTGGAATTTAATTTAAAGTATTTTATCATTATTAATATTGTTCATCATTTAAAATGCTATTTATTTTAAATTAGTTTATTGTTGGATTTTATTATTTAATTTTACTAAGTCACAGCATTTAAATTATTTTATTTAAATTTGCTGTTTTAAAATCATTTTCATTGGATCATGTTGAGACCCAAGATGAAAAGGCTGGATCTCAATTTTTTTTCCCTTTTTCTTTTTCCTTTTTCCCTTTTTTCCTCTTCTTTTTCCTTTTTCTTCCTTTTCATTTTTCTCCTTTCTTCTCCCCTGCTTTTCGCTTCCCACGCGCAAGCCCCCTCCGCTTTTTCTCTTCCATTCGGTTCAGCCTTCCCCATCACCACAGTGCCCTGGTGTGGCTGTCACCACCCTTCCCATCCCTTTTCCCACCGGCCGGCCACCATCCCCCTCTGTTCTCAGCCCTTCCAACGCTATTTTTAGCACCTGCACTCACCCCTAAGCAGCAACGAACTTTCATCCAAGCGCCACCATCGCTCCACTATTAACCACGACCTCTTCACCACTTCATCACCGGCCCTCCAGCAACCCAAACAACCCTTCCCCAGCCCCAATCCGCCACAAGTGAAGCCCAGCCATTTCACTTTCCGATTTGTGCTTTTTGGATTTCGACCGCCACCTTCGTCGGCATCCACGTCCAACCACCACTATCTTTAGCTTCATTAGTACCCATAAGCCATTCCCTAGCCATCTCAAGCCTTAGTTTGTCCCCGTTCAAAAGTTGGGTTTTTGAGACCCATGACCCTTGTCCATTTTGCACCGTTACGTTGCTTTGCCGCAACCTCTTGCAGCTCCTTGATCTTTCAAAAATTATATTATAGCACTGTAAGTATTTTTCAAACAACCTTTTGAGATTGAAATATATTTTGCACTAACAAATCGTTCTGATCTGGTTTGTTGTGCCAAACTGAGTCCGAGGAGTTTGAGGGTCGGTTGGATTTGGAGGATGGAGTTGTTGGTGTGATTGGTTTATGCTGTGACTAGTTGGCTGTTGATTATTTGTGTCGTGCCTTGTACATTGCATAATTGCACACATGTTCATGTTTGTAAATGAAAACTGGGTTTTCGTATAATTGCATGCATGTTCATGTATATATTTGAAAACTGATTTTTCATGTGATAAATGATTTTGGGTATGTTTGAAATGAACTGGTAGAACGGTTTGAGAGAGAGTTACTATTGGAATGGTGGTAAGCAGGGACGGTAGTAGAGTTTCGCCTAGTGGCGAAACCACATGCACCTAAGAGGCCCCCCCAAAAATTTTTTGAAAAATCATATACCTTAATTTTTATTTATATATTTTATAAATATAGAAAATGCGCCCCCCCCCAAAAAAAAAAATTATAATCTCTATATATTATAGAAAATTTTAATATACTTAGAAATGTCTTTTCAATTTTTTAACTATAGTCTTAAAATTTTGTATAATTCCTATATATTATTTATTTTCAAGAGTGTGGTCTCAACAAAATTCAATCAAAACTAAGTTTAGGAGGAATAATAAACTCACTAATGTGGATCCCAAAGTTTGTGTTTACAATATTAGGCTTCTTAATTTGGAATCCAAAGTAAAAATACTTTGAAAAATAGTTGAGAGATTTTATCCTCTAGACTTCATTGAGCAAGAAAAATCTTATTTAAGGTATCTATTATAATATTATATGGTTAATGTGACATGAAAATATCTAGAGTTTAAATGAAACTTAGTAAACTAGCTTACATATATACTAGAATAAAAAATGACGTTCTAAACAATCATTTGATAGTTTATACGAAGTAAATAAATTCTAAATATTTCATTATAAAAATAATAATAGATACATATTATTTCATGAAACGTTATCTTAAAAAACCTGAAACATATATTAAGATGTTTTATTTTTAGAATTTTATTTTTACGTGTATATTGTAAATTATCGAGATCTAATTATATATATATTAATGTTTTTTTTATTTTTAAATTTTAACGTGTCGTACATTAGGAAATTTGGCCCCCCCACAAAAGCATTCCTGGTTTCGCCTATGATTCTCGCCTACGGTGCACATGGTAGGGATAGTGGTATGCAGAGATGATATTAGAATATCACCTATGATTCTTGCCTATGGTGCAAGTGGTAGGGACGGTGGTAAGTAGGGATGATGGTAGTGTCCTGCCTATGATTCCCGCCTATAATGCTCTGAAAGATTGAAAAAGAGGTAAAAGGAACTATAGGGATGGTGGTAAGTAGGGACGGTAGTAGAGTCCCACCTACAGTGCATGCGATGGGGATGGTGGTAAGCAGGAATGAGGGTAGAGTCCTGTGATACCCCGTTTTTACGTGTATTTTTTATTTAATGAGCATTTTATTTAATCAAAATATTGGTTCTTTTGTTTTAAATTTATTGAATTTTAGTTGGAATTATCTAGTTGTGAAATTTATTTTGAGGTGCTTTCTTAATATTAATTATTGTTTTGTGTTTAAATTGCTTTTTAATTTAATTAGTTTTATTTTTTTGGATTTTAAATTTTGTTGTTAGTTTTTACCAATTATTTATTTTATTTTAGCTAGATATTGTATTTAAATTATTTTATTCAATTTATTGATTTTAAAATTGTTTTCGTTGGATCAGTTTCTGGACCTTAGAGGTGAGGATAGGACCTCATTTCTTTTCCCTATCTTTTCTTTTTCTCTTTTTCTATTTTCTTCTTCCTCTTTCTTTTTTTTTCCTTCTTTCTTTTCTTTTTTCCCATTTATCTCTTCTGGTTTCTCTCTCCCCGCGCAACACTCTCTCTCTCTTCCCTCCCGTCCGTTTCTTTCATTTCCCCCCAACACCCTTGTTGTGCTGCGTGTGATCGGCACCGCCCCCACCATCCTCTTCCCCACCGGCTAGCGCACACCCCCTCCAATCCAGCCCCTTCGGTACCACCGTTAACCACCATGAACCCCACAAATCCGCACGACTTTTGAGCCATTCCACCACCTGCATTCCATTTCCAGCTCCGATCCATCGCTGGAGCAAGCACCATGAGGTAAACTCCATTTTGGCCATTTTTTACTTCCACCGCCATTTTTGCTGCCACCCACGGCCAATCACCATTTCCACTAGCTTCACAAACATCTCTAAGCCATTCCCTATCAATCTCATGTCCTATTTTGTTCCCACTCAAAAGTGGGTATTTTATAATCCATAGCCACAGTGTATTTTACACTGTTATGTTGCCTTTCCGCCACCTTTTGCAGCTCCTTGATCCTTCAAAAAATATTTTACAACGCTGTAAGTATTTTTCAAAATTTATTTAAGATTTAAAGATATTTTTGCTTTAAAAATAAATTATGATTGGTTGGTTATGCCAGACTGACTCCGAGGAGTTGAGGGTCGGATGGATTTGAGAATGGAGTAATTTATGTTTGGATGATTTGGATTGTTGGGTATTTTGTGTCATGTCATTTGCATTGCATGGTGCATGCATATACATGTGTTGGAAATTGAAAATTGGGTTTTCACGTGTAAATGGATTTTTGGGTGCGTGTGTATCACGACCCAAGCTGAGATGGGATATTATCTCTGTGGAGTTCCTCTGGTCACTCAGGAGTGGAAAATACTGAGTGATATCCCCTGGGTTGTTATCGTGCCTACTCTGTGGTCCCTTGGCTGACGGGGACTAGAGGATGCCTAGTCATGGTACGCACTGGGCACGGAGTTGGGTACCGCTCGTGTAGATGTCATATGTACAGTCATTACCTGTGGTGTGACATGGGAGCTAGAGTGTGCGGATGATCCCTAGGGGAAATAATGGTGCATACAAAAAATTGAAAATTGGTTTTGATATTGGATATAGGCCATTTTCTGGAAAAAGTGCGAGTTTTGGTTAAATGATATTTGTGGGCCATTTTTTGGGAAAATGGCAGAATTTTATAAGTGGATTTTAGTGAACCATTTTCTAGGAAAATGTTGGATTTCTTTAGGCCATTATCTGGGATAATGGTGAGGAATTGTTTTAAAGGAATTGTTTTAGGGCCAAAAATAAGATTTTTGGCGTGCGTTGGAAAAGGATTATTTTTTTGAAAAATGATTATTTTCGGATCTGATGCATATTGTTGAGCTTTAATGTATTTTTATCTTGTGAGTGTTTGGATTATTACTTACCTGCAGTATCGTCTTTGGTACCGTAGACTTTGATGCAGATGAGGAGGAGGAGGCTAAGCCTGAGGAGGCGGCTCCGCCAGAGGACTGATTTGGAGTTGCTTGTAGTATCTAAAATTATTTTCCTTGTCTTTATATTATTTATTTTTGATTTGTGACAATGTTGAAACTTGTAGTATTTTGATATGCTTGTTTTAAGCGAGTTTGTTTTTCAACAAAATTTTGGTACTTAATTGAAAAACTTTTTATTACTGCTGCGTTATTGTTTTATGTACACGTATTGCTTGTACACACACTTGGCATTTGGCAATGGAATACGTGACTTGTGTTGTCATCATCTCGACGACTCAATTTCCACTTATTCGTATGTGGGAATTGGCGGGCGTCAAAGGTGATATCAGAGCGGTTTGGATCTAGGTAAAACCACACGTCCCGTAGGTGCAATACCAGAAAGTTTTAAAGTTGTGATTTGAAATTATTTTGTTTGAAGTTTGCTATTTGAAGTGTTTTATTTAATATGATTCGATTTTTAATTGATTTGAAATTATTTCATTAAATTTGAATTTATTTGATTTGAATTTATTTGTTTATTTTTTTGCATGCTATTTTATTTTATTATTATTTGGTTTTATTCTATCTTGTTTATTTTGTCCAAAATTTAAGTGGGGTTAGAGGTTATTTTGATGGCAGGAAGATGCCAAAACTGAGAAGGCCCACCGGCGCACATGAGGATGATTTGCCACGTGGTGATAGGAACTATGCCGCATCTAGAGCTTTAAATAGGATGACAGAATTTCTTCAACAAAATTTTTGACCACTTCAAGGAGAGCATAGTAGAGTGGTGCAAGTTGGACGCACCTATGAGCGATTTTTAGCTCATAGAACCCCAGCTTTCACTGGTGAAGAAGATCCACTTTGAGCAGAAAAGTGGATTAAAGATTTGGAGAGGATTTTTGAAGTTTGTGGATGCACTGAGGCTCAACAAGTGTTGTATGCAAGTTACTTGCTGCAAGGTGATGCAGCTGATTCGTTGGAGACCAAGAGGGAACTTTTAGTGATGGAGTTGGGATCTTTTGCTGCTATGTCCTGGCAGCATTTCAAGAAGGAATTTAATGACTGCTTCTTTCCTGGTTCTGTGAGGTGACAAAGGGCATGAAAATTTAGTAGCCTAGTCGAAGGAAATATGACTGTTGAACAATATGCCCAGAGATTTATGGAGCTTGGGCAATTTGCTACTCACCTCATTGCCATGGAAGAGATGCAGGCTGAGCATTTTCAGGGGGGTCTGCGATCGGATATACGTAGACTGGTAGTTTGTCATCAAATTACAAATTTTCAAATGTTAGTTGATTTGGCCACCCTTGCAGAGTTTGAGAATACTTTGAGAGTAGGCTGCCCTCCAGGTCAGAAGTGGCAGAGTTTTGCTGGTGAAGGGAGTAGTTCTAGTTCGCCTCAAAAGTTTCTTTAGAGGGCTGGGGCCCGATCTCAAGTAGTCCCTGGTGTTCGTGTGGGAGGTTGAACTCCAGTCTGTAGTAGGTGTAACAAACCCCACGCAGGAGAGTGCCCTCCGAGTGGGGCTTGGTGTTTTAATTGTGGCCAGCCAAGGCACTTTGCTCGTGAGTGTCCTAACCCAGTTCAAGGAAGCCTTGGGGGTCATCGTGACGGTAGGACTAATCAGAGACAAGTGGTGCAAGCTCGAGTTTATGCTGTTACTCCTGGAGAAGTTGATGACAAGGCACTAGAGACACACAATGCTGGGGTGATTACAAGTATGGATTTAATTTAATTTTGGATTTGATGTTGGTGTGATTTTACTTTCTTTTTACTTTTTGGATTTCTTTGGTAAATGTGATTGGTTCAGGAATAGTTCGTTTGCATGATTTTTATGCTTGCACTTTGTTTGATTTGGGTGCATCTCAGTCGTTTGTGTCTTCTACTTTCGCACAGATATGCAATCTGGTTATGAAGCCCTTGCCAAAATCATTGGTAGTGACTCTCCCAATTGGTGATGTGGTGTGGTGCTCTAAAGTTGTGTTGGGTTGTCCGTTGGATTTTCGTGGAAGGACACTTGATGTCGATTTGGTTGTGTTCAAATTGTTGGGATTTGATATTATCCTTGGAATGGATTGGCTATATTGATATTCTGCAAGTATCAATTGTAGAAGTCAAGTGATTAGCCTTCAACTCCCAAATGGAGATTATTTGGAATTTGTGGGAAGTAAATTAAAGGAAAGACCGGCAGTTATATCGACAATTCAAGCGAAAAGAGATATTGCTTGTGGAGCGGATGCCTTTTTGGTCCAAGTGGTGTCTACGCCATCTGAGCAAAAGTCTCTAGTGGATATCCCAGTGGTGGAAGAATTTCTTGATGTGTTTGTGGATGATTTGCCTGGGTTACCTCCTATTCGTGAGTTGGAATTCGCTATTGATTTGGAACCTAGAGCAGCTCCTGTGCACAAGGCTTCATACCGTATGGCACCAGCTGGTAGATAAGGGGTATATTCAGCCAAGTACTTCGCCATGGGGAGCGCCAGTGTCATTTGTTAAGAAGCAAGATGGTACCCTCAAAATGTGTATCGACTACCAAGAACTCAATAAGGTGACATCAAGAATAAGTACCCTCTCCCTCAGATCGATGATTTGTTTGATCAGCTTCAAGGAGCAATTTTTTTCTAGAAGATTGATTTGAGATCGGGATACTATCAGTTGCGGATAAGAGGTAAGGATATACCCAAGACTGCCTTTAGATTGAGATATGGGCATTATGAGTTTAAGGTGATGCCTTTTAGGTTACCTAATGCCCCTACAGCTTTTATGGATTTGATGAATCAGGTATTTCGACTCTATTTGGATTCTTTTGTGGTGGCTTTCATCGACGACATTTTAATTTATTCTCAAGATTTTGAAGAACATGCTTATCATCTTCGTTTAGTACTTGGGAAGTTAAGAGAACACCAGCTGTATGTGCAGCTTAGTAAGTGTGAATTTTGGTTGGAAGAAGTTAGATTTCTTGGACATGTAATTTCCAGAGATGGTGTTGCCGTAGATCCTAGCAAGGTGGAAGCTATTTTATCGTGACAGTGTCCTTTGACTGTACGTGAGATTCGGAGTTTCTTGAGACTTGCCGGGTATTATCGAAAATTTGTGGAAGGGTTTTCTCAATTATCTGGACCTCTCACTGCTTTGACTAGAAAGAATACTGAGTTTATTTGGGCAAACAAGTGTGAGAGAAGTTTCCAAGAGTTGAAGAAGAGACTGGCAACAGCACCTGTGTTAGCACTTCCGGAATTGCACAAGTCATTTGTAGTTCTCAGCGATGCGTCCAAGTTTGGATTAGGATGTGTTCTTATATTGGAGGGACGAGTTGTTGCTTATGCATCTCGTCAATTGAAAGATCATGAGAAGAATTATCCTAACGCATGATTTGGAATTGGCAGCGATAGTGTTTGCTCTTAAGATCTGGCGGCATTATTTGTATGGAGAAGTTTGTGAAGTCTACACTAATCATAAGAGTTTAAAGCACTTATTTTCTCAGAAGAATCTCAATATGAGACAGAGGCGATGGTTAGAGTTAATCTGTGATTATCAGTGCGAGATCAAGTATCATCCAAGGAAAATGAATATAGTTGCAGATGCTTTGAGTCAGAATTTGCACTTGGAGGATGGAGTTGAATCGTCAGGATTGGATTCACTACTTTATGGGATGAGAGAGACTTCTTATCAAAAGTTCACAACAAGAGGAAGTGTTATCTTCAGTTCTTGATGTTCGGGTGATTGATTTTGAGGAATTGAAAACTGTTCAAGGGAAGGATCCGAAACTACTAGATATTAGAAAGAGAGTCAGAAAATCTAGAGGGCCTTTGCATTACAGTATGGATAAGGATGAAATTTTTCGATTTCGAGATCGTAGAGTAAACCCAAAGTTTTTAATTTAATTTTTATATTGTACATACGGTTAAATTAGTTTTGAATATCAAAATATGTCTTTTCAAGGGTCATTTTCTTTGACTTTTATTTTGAAAACTTAAGTTGAGCAATATAGAAAAGCCAAAGACTTTTAAATCATCAACATTATTAAGATTAGGTTTCCAAAAAAATAAATAGAACAGACCTTTTCAGCTTCTAATATTATTGAGACATGGTTTCGAAACCCAAAAAAAAAAAAACTTTCTTATAAATTATTTCGTAGTCTATATTGAGATGGAATGTGAATTAATGACTTTTATTTGTTGAAATAACATTGAGATTTGTAACAGCCCGCTAGAAATTCAATGGTAGAATTTCTATGGACTTGAGGAACCTCATGAAAGCTCCGTAAGTTTTTACGAATCGGCTAATCGCAAAGATTTTAATCTGTCAACATAATCAGTGTTATCACTCATTATGGTACCAGAAATGTGATTTTAATTGTTTGAGGTAGTTAGAAGTTTCAGAATACGTTATAGTCTACACCACTAGACTCAGTTGAATATTTAGGATTTTATAGCGCAATAACCCAAGTTCATAATTTCGAACGAAACAGTTGTTTGAAACTGTGAATTTTTTTTTAGGGGCATTTCGGGGTTGAGTTTTAGTAAGCGATTTTCACTGTAGGTTAATATTAATATTTAGGATTTTTCAGTACTAAGTTTGTTATGCGTTTTTTCGGAGTGAATAGTCACCTCGATAAGCGTACTAAGTGCAGTGTTTTCAAAATCACAGTGTGGATTGTCCAAATTAGGTTAAAAAAGTTTTCTTTGGACAGTTGGCAAGATCTTAACCACACATAATAAATAGTATTATATCCTTGGCATAAAAAGGAACCATTAGATAGATTTGTGAAGGAAATCAAGGTGTAAGATTATGCCACCTAAGCAAAACCTTTTTTATCTGATCAACCAAATTGAGCCAGATCAAAGAGGGTTTTAACCCTAGTGAAACCCTAAATCATTGGAATCCAATTGAAACCCTAAAAGCTTGGTTGAAACCGAAACCCTAAACGGTTTCCACAAACCCTAAATTGGTCTTCAAACCCTTTTTTATCCAATTTCTATCATTGTGTTTAATCACTTAATTAAATCACTTTTACATGCTATTAATTTTTCAAATCCTTCTTATGACATCATTATCCAACCTTTTAAACCTTGAAAATTTGATTGGGTCAAGAAAAATTAGATTTGGGCTTGATCACATCTCAAACCCTAACTAAACCTCCTTTAAACCCAAAATTGAAGCCCACTTGGTTGAGGCCCACCAAGGCCCACGAATTTGGCCACGTTGGCAAATTTTCTTGAAGAAGTTTCCTCCCCCACATGGCAGACGATTCACTGCCCTTGGCTGCACCCAATAGTGCCTTGATGAGATGGAGAAACCCACCTCATGACCTTCCAAACCTCACAGCTTCTACAGGCAGTCCGTTTCCCTCTCTATTCTCCACTTTATGTCACATAGCTACCTTCAATCAATGGTCATTCAAGTCCATATCTTCCCCCTACAGAAGTATAGAGTCGTTCAAGACACACTTCTTTCCCTTTAATCACTTCTTCACCCCATTCTTAGAGAGAAACCCAAAAAAGCTATCTTGGGCAGATTTCTGGGTCATGTTGTGTGGAGAGTTTTGACCCTTTGTAGCTATTTTTACATGATTAATCCTTCATAAAAGTTGTTCTGCTTTGAGTATAATTTCTGTAGATATATTATTCGAATTATTCCATGGTCATTTGGTTGGTCAAAACTATTTTTAACCATGGAAAGGTCATTCTGGGCGTGAATCTGGAGAGTATGTTATGTTTTGGAGTTTTTGACCAAGCTAATGGACATTTCTTGGTCCGAATATTTTATGGAGTGTTTTTATCATGTGTTTAAGAGTGTTCATTGATCTTTTGTTGCATGACTAAAGCTTTTGATGATATATTTTCTTAGATCTAGAAACTTGAAAACTGGGAGTGGCAAAACAGTTTTTATTTGGAGAAAATTTGAATATTTCGAGGTTTGATCTTACTCTAAAGGCTTTGATATTTTTATATGATGATCCTAGTCTCTTATTTTCATGTTAGGGTGTTGTTTGGAAGATATTTAGTATTAGTTTCAAACGTATGATTTTTCTATGCAAGAGGATTTAGGTTAGGCCTAAGATTTGATGTTTCTGGATTAGATCCATGTTTCATTGATTTTTAGCCATGTGATTTTAAGTTTGATGGTTGGATGCTATTTAAGACACATTCTTAAATCATGTGATGCTTTATCTCGAAGATATCACATTCTTAAACTATTGATCAAGAGCTTTGTCAAAGTTAGTTGAGGAAAACGTTTCTGTTTTTGGACTAAGTGTAAAACCAAAAACTCCAAGTGTTATTTTGTGATTTGGGTGACTTTAGTTCGATGATTTAAAGCATGGTGTATCTTAGGATGATGTTATGAATATGTTAGAAGTAAGATTTGATTTTTTGGAATTCTTGGAGATGTTTTGATCTAGGGTCAAAGCTTCTGATTCAAGGGTTTGGTGTTGAATACTAGTTTTTTCTAAATGGATGTTTTAAGTATGGTTTTTTAAATTAGGATAGGAAGATATTTGTTCTAAAACTTTGGGTGAAGAATGAGTTTTGAAATTGGAAAGAATTGCAACAAAAATCAGGAGAAATGACCTGTGGATGTTTCAGCCATAGTTGTGATTTGTTTTACATTTTTTGTAAGTCGATATTTGAGTTTAGGATAAAATTTGCATGAGAAAGGTAAATTTTGATAGGATGTGAAATCCTTAAGTTATGGGTAAAATGGTCATTTTTCCACATGTAGAGGGTAAAATGGTAATTTTAGTCTAAGTTAGCCTGTTTTCATGTTTCTAATTGTTAGTAATTAAATTTTGAACTTTTAAAATACTCTCTTACAGTTCCTCGTGTTTCGCAGTTTATTCTCGTAGAACGCGATGATCGAAATAAGTTAGTTTCTAACTTACTATCAGTTTACTATGTATGTATGATAGGTAAGGGAACTACAATTTATGTATGTATGTTATCATGTATGCCATGTCATGCCACATCATTACATGTTTGACTGTTATGCATGTTTTATTTTGTCACGAATATTTATCTATTACACAATCTATTCTGTCATATATTGCTATATGTAATAAGTATGCCATATGTGACATGTATGTCATATCATGTAATATTCACCACTGCAAGTATGTCATGTTAAGTAAAGAAGTCAGATCAAGTTTATGTTAAGTCAAGTTTCAAATCACGTTCAATTTAAGTTATTTATGTCAATCACGACCCTAAGTGCTAGGATGGGGTAATATCCTAATAAAACTCCTTTGTCCACGTTGGAGTGTCTAAATAGGTGTAAAATTCCTTAGGTTGACGAAGTACAGTCAACAGGTTGAAAATGGGACCTAATTAGCTGGTCACCGTTGCTCGCTAGGCACTAATACCGATGGAGCCATAACCTGTGTGGGAGTTTCCTGTTAATTTACTAAGATTTGTAATCAAATCTCACCGTGGTAGTCTCAACTACCATTCCCCCCGAATGGTAGGCGTGTGTCAGGATTAGAGCATAGAGTGGACATTGGTAGACTAAAGGAGGTTGACTGGACGCCGCAGGCACGGCGTGGAGCTTACAGCTTCCATAGTTAGTTTTTGGATAGTATTCTGGCCTCGTTAGTCGAATTACACGAGTTACTCGATGAACTTCCTCAATAGAGTTTTTTGGTAATGTAAATATGGACTCTACTCTCCCATGTTTTTGAGGTTACAGTCTTCTAAGACTCGTACTGAAATCGTGGATGTTTATTTTGTTAAGTATACTTGGATTATGATTTAACTATTTGGGATATTATAAGTTTGGTGCATAGTATTGCTCAAGAAAAAAAAAATTATTCACTGCGAATATTGCATAATGCTAGATGCATGTTAGGAACATTGCATCTTATATGTCATGAACGGGAGTAGGTAACCATGTGTTGCATGTCTCGACGCTTCAGATGTCCGTTCGATCCCAAGCAGAATCTGGGGGCATCACAGGGTGTTATTAGAGCAATACGTTTCTGGGTTGTAAATCCACATCTCCTTAGAAAATACACCAAATACTAGGCTTGAAATTTTAGTCTTCATTAGGCTTGAATTTCTTGAAGTATAAGAGATAGTACGTGGGTTTTATAAGTGCACTCATGTGTTTTGAGAAGTGACACATGACTCTTGGTAGGATACCTTGAAACCTTAAGAGAGACATCAATCAGGAAAATCAGAGTCCCCCGATGGATGGAGGATTAGTTGAAGTTGTACGCCTGTTGACTGACAGCTTAGACATCAGCAATAGCAGCAAGTGCACTTACCCATTAGATTGTAAGCTGTCACTCAGGGAGAAACAGATGCTGACTCCTTAAGAACTGAAGGAGTTGGCGTCATCACTAGTATTTTACTAGGACCTCTATATTGATAAGCTTAGTTAAATTTGATTGGATTGCAATTGATGGTATTAGTGCATTACTGTTATTTTGGGTAATGATAAGTTATTGATGTTTGTGACTTGTACGCTGTTGGATTTAAGTGAGTCCTTGTTGTTGGTGATTGTGGTTTTGCACGAGAGTTTAGTTCGGAAGCAGAATTGTTACCCAGTTGAAAAGAATAACAATTCTCAGTACGAGTATTATTGTTCATACCAGTGTAGATATAGTATGCCTTTTAGTAGTATGAGGAACGATATTAAAGGTTGAGGAATTACATTTTGTGTATTTGGAGTTGTTTTGATTTTGAGGACCCAATGGTATTTGTTTTCGAAACAGTAAAGTATTTGGAACAACCTTTGGCCTTAGGAGAATTCATTTATGATAGTAGTTTTATCCAGCAGCCATTAAATGGTTTTTGTGAAGCATTGTGTTTGTGGAGACCAATATATGGGACGTAAAATCTTAGTCTTGAGGATTTACATGAACACTAGGAACATATCCTTTTATTTAGAGTCAGAATAAGAGGCAGTTGATGATGTATAGATGAGCTGTACCAATCATAAAAGAGAAAGCCTTGAGTTTGGGTTAATATTTGATTGTTTATCAAGGTGTCACCTAGGAGGAGGAATGATTCGTTTTGATTATGAAGGAGTAAAAGCTAGTCCTAGGCAAATAGAATTCCTTCAGGAAGTAGACAAAGTGAAATCAGTCGTGTATGGATTAAATTCTTCCAAATTGAATTGCACGAATACTTGAAGTTTTGGATTTAAAGAGTATGCTGGTATGACTTGACCTATTTTGTGGAAGCATTCTAGTACAAATTGATGATTTGAGCAATAAGGAAAGTAGTGATTTCACTTAAGCAAGGATTCAGTATCCTAGAAGGTTAGTCTAGAACTTGTTAAGATTAGGCAGTAACCTTTGTGAGCGTTATATTCTTCTTTTATACCATGTGACCGTTATAGATAAGATTAGTGTGGACTATGAGAGGAAGGCGTTACCTCATGAAGAACGTTACCTGCCACCTCACTCAACTAAGTGGTTAGACCGGGATAGCTTCAAAGCGAGGACAGCATCGGATGGAGCTGAGTCCAGCAAAGCAACAAAAGAGCACGTCGCAACTGCCAACACTGAGCCCGCAACATAAGGATCATCTATGTCATCAACTCACCACAAACGTTTGCTAGTAGAGGGTCAGGAGCCAGAAAACGGCAATGAAGAGTTCGTGCAGCCCTCGACCAAAGTCATTTTGACAATGCGGTCTATGATTAGGAAGACAACATGTTCTACTACTTACCCCAACACGCCATGCCGTTGGACATCGATGCACCTCCACCGGATACGACCAATGACGATACATCTAGTGATGGACAGTAGTTTTGGTAACCAACATCTTCTATTGAGTGTGTTTTATATTTGTACTCGCGTCGATTTCAAGGACGAAATGTTTTTTTTAATAGGGGACGATGTAACAGCCCGCTAGAAATTCAATGGTAAAAGTTCTATAGACTTGAGGAACCTCGTGAAAATTCCGTAAATTTTCACGATTTGGCTAATAGCAAAGGTTTTAATCTGTTAACATAATCAGTGTTATCACTCACTATGGTGCCAGAAATGTGATTTTAATTGTTTGAGGTAGTTAGAAGTGTCAGAATAAATTATAGTCTACGCCACTAGACTCAGTTGAATATTTAGGATTTTATAGCGCAATAATGCATTTTCATAATTTCGGACGAAATGACTGTTTGAAATTGTGCATTTTTTTTAGGGGCATTTCGGGGTTGAGTTTTGGTAAGCGATTTTCACTGTAGGTTGATATTAATATTTAGGATTTTTCAGTACAAAGTTTATTATGCATTTTTTTGGAGTGAATAGTAACCTCAATAAGCGTACTAAGTGCAGTATTTTCAAAATTATAGTGTGGAATGTCCAAATTAGGTTAGAGAAGTTTTATTTGGACACTTGGCAAGATCTTAGCCACACATAGTGAATAGTATTAGATACTTGGCATAAATAGAAACCATTAAATGGATTTGTGAAGGAAATCAAGGTGTAAGATTATGCCACCTAAGCAAAACTTTTTTCATCTGATCAACCAAATTGAGCCAGATCAAAGAGGGTTTCAACCCTAGTGAAACCCTAAATGGTTGGAATCCAATTGAAACCCTAAAAGCATAGCTAAAACCGAAACCCTAAACAGTTTCCCCTAACCCTAAATTGGCATTCAAACCCTTTTTGATCCAATTTCTAGCATTGTATTTAATCACTTGATTAAATCACTTCCACAAACTATTAATTTCTTTGTTATGACATCATTATCCATCCTTTTAAATCTTGGAAATTTGATTGGGCCAAGAAAAATTAGATTTGGGTTTGATAGTATCTCAAACCCTAACCAAACCCCTTTTTAACCCCAAATTGAGGCCCACTTGGTTGAGGCCCACCAAGGCCCACGAATTTGGCCACCTTGGCAAAACTTCTTGAAGAAGTTTCCTCCCCCACATGCAGACCATTCGCTGCTCTTGGCTGCACCCAATAGTGCCTTGATGAGATGGAGAAACCCACCCCATCACCCTCCATACCTCATAGCTTCTGCAGGCAGTCATTTCCCCTCTCTATTCTCCACTTTATGTCACATAGCTACCTCCAATCAATGGTCATTCAAGTCCATATCTTCCCCCTCCAAAATTATAGAGTCCTGCAAGACACACTTCTTTCCTTTTAATCACTTCTTCACCCTGTTCTTAGAGAGAACCCCAAAAGAGCTATCTAGGGTAGATTTCTAGGCCATTTTGTGTGGATATTTTTTACCCTTTGTATGTATTTTGACATGATGAATCCTCATTAAAGTTGTTCCTCTTTGAGTATAGTTTCCGTAGATATATTATTCGTACCATTCCATGGTCATTTGGTCGGTCAAAAGTATTTTTAACCATGGAAAGGTCATTCTGGGCGTGAATCTGGAGAGTATGTTATGTTTTGGAGTTTTTGACAAAGTTAATGGAGATATCTTGGTTTGAAAATTTTATGGAGTGTTTTCAGCATGTGTTTAAGAGTGTTCATTGAGGTTTTGTTACATTACTAAAGCTTTTGATGATAGATTTTCTTAGATCTAGAAACTTGAAAACTGGAAGTGGCAAAACAGTTTTTATTTGGAGAAAGTTTGAATATTTCGAGGTTTGATCTTACTCTAAAGGCTTTGATATTTTTATATGATGATCCTAAGTCTCTTATTTTCATGTTAGGATGTTATTTTGAATATATTTAGTATTAGTTTCAAAGATATGATTTTTCTATGCAAGAGGATTTCAGTTAGGCCTAAGATTTGATGTTTTTGGATTAGATCCATGTTTCATTGATTTTTAGCCATGTGATTTTAAGTTTGAGGGTTGGATCCTATTTAAGACACATTCTTAAACTATGTAATGCTTTATTTCTCAGATCTCACCTTCTTAAGCCATTGATCAAGAGATTTATCAAAGCTAGTTGAGGAAAAAGTTTCTGTTTTTGGACTAAATGTAAAACCAAAAACTTCAAGTGTTATTTTGTTATTTTGGTGACTTTATTTTGATGATTTAACGCATGGTTTATCTTAGAATAATGTTATGAATATGTTAGAAGTAAAATTTGATTTTTTGGAATTCTTGGTGATGTTTTGATCTAGGGTCAAAACTTGTGATTCAAGGGTTAGATCTTCTTACAGAACGTTTGGTATTGATTATTAGCTTTTTCTAAATGGATATTTTAAGTATGGTTTTTAACTTAGGATAGGAAGATATTTGTTCTAAAATTTTGGGTTAAGAATGAGTTTTGAAGTTGGAAGAAATTGCCACAAATATCAAGGGAAATGACCTATGAATGTTTCGGCCATACTGTGTTTTCTATAGTTGTGATTTGTTTTAAATTTTTTGTAAGTTGATATTTGAGTTTTAAAACTAAGTTGATACATAGTTGAAAATGTTTGGAGTTAGGATGTGAAATCCTTATGTTAGGGGTAAAATCGTCATTTTCCCACATGCAGAGGGTAAACTGGTATTTTTACTCTAAGTTAGCTTGTTTTCATGTTTATAATTGTTAGTAATTAAATTTCTAACTTTTAGAATACCCTCCTACAGTTTCTCATGTTTCGCGCTTTATTCTCGTAGAACGCGATGATTGAGGTAAGTTAGCTTCTAATTTACTATCCCTTTACTGTGTATGTATGATGAGTAATGGAAAAAAAATTTATGTATGTATGTTATCATATGTGCCATTCCATGCCACGTCATTACATGTTTATCTGTTATGTAAGATTTATTCTGTGATGAATATTTATCTGTTACACAATCTATTTTGGATAACATGTGGTGAACAAAACGAACACCAAAGAACACATCGAATGTGAGATTTAATTATCACTAACGACAATTCGTGGAGTACATTGGAAGCTTTTGGAGAATAAATGATTACTGGAAAAGAACACAAAATAACATGTTTAATATGAGATTATCATCTATGGAAAAGCACCACGAGTGATACTAGGAAATCAATAGCTCTTATGCCAAATGCCAATAACATCTTGTACAGTCAATTAATTGACTAATATGACAAAACTCATATTGAAAAATGGATGTAATTGAGAAAATTTTATAAGACGTAACTTCAAAAAAAAAAAAAAAGATCTCATAATCGAGCCTGGAGTTAGTCAATGGCTCTGATACCATATAGAAAATGAAAATATAATAGAACAAGAGATGGGAAAGGGAGAATAAGAAATTTTGAGGGCTACAACTTTATTATTATCAATTGTGCTTGAATAAATAATATATGTTGAGGCAAAAATGAGATGATTGGCATATTCTTGTGAAAACCTGTGTAAAATAGTGTTGTAACAAGTGTTGAAGCGAAAAAGATTGAAGTGTGCTGATCACAGGTCAAAACAGGTGTCACCGCTCGACACTCGCTCGACATGGCGCTCGAGCGAACTCAAGCAGATTGGACCGCTCGACACTCGCTCGACATGGCGCTCGAGCGAACTCAAGCAGATTGGACCGCTCGACACTCGCTCGACACATGGCTCGAGCGAACTCAGGCAGATTGTTTCGCTCGACCTTCGCTCGACACATGGCTCGAGCGAACTCAGGCAGATTGTTTCGCTCGAACCTCGCTCGACACTTAGCTCGAGCGAACTTAGACAGATTTCGGCGCTCGACCTTCGCTCGACACTGCGCTCGAGCGAATGTTCCAGATGACTTAAAACCTAGGGTTTTCATGCGCCTCTTTTGAGTGGTACTATAAATAGAACAGCTTCTCTGCTGTTCTAAGTGTGGAGAATCAGAGCAAAAACCCTAAGGGCCTCCAAGATATTTTAGAGCAACCTCTCCCCCACTTGGTTGATTCTCTCTTGGATAAACACATCTCCACCACACTACATTCAACATCAAACTTCAGTTGAGTCCATTGGAGTGGACAAGTTCGTTGGCCGGAAGAGTCCGGAGCTGCTGGTGATGCAGAGATCGAGAGGTTCTCGTGGGAAGCTATAGAAAGGTCGGAGTTCCGACACTACATGCGTGTAGAGATCGAGTGGGTCGCTCGTGGTGTTGCAAGCCAAGTTTAGCTACTACAAAGGTTTTGTGAGTGTCTCTAAATTGGTTGTAACAAACTAAATTTTCTATAGTGGATTTGAGGTGGTGTCTTACACCCGGAGTGGTTTTAGATTTTGAAGACGTTCTTCAAATGAGTTTCCACTCCGTGAACAAAATCTTGTGTTGATTATTTGTGTTGTTTATTGCTTTGATTAATTGTTGTTTAACAATCTTTTTAAAAAGACCATAAAAATCGGATTACACCTATTCACCCCCCCTCTAGGTGAAGTGTTGTGTAGAACCACTGCTTTTTCAATTGGTATCAGAGCGGGTTCACTCCGCTAGGATTCAGTTCCTGAGTGTGATCCTGCTGTAGTGGTTTAAAATGGATAGGTCTCAATCACTCACATCTCCACCATATTTTGATGGAAACAACTACGCTTATTGGAAAGTTCGAATGAGAGCATTCTTAAAATCTGTGGATGAACGAGTGTGGTTTTCCATAACAAATGGTTGGACAGAACCAAAGGTTATTGTTGATGGAGTTCAAACTTCCAAAAGTGTAGAAAATTATTCCAGGGATGAAATAAGTGAATGTGGTTGGAATAGCAAAGGGCTGAATGCGATCTTCATGGCTGTGTCCCAAGAAGAGTTCAAACGGATATCAATGTGTCAAAATTGCAAAGAAGCTTGGGATATTCTTGAGATCACTCATGAAGGTACCAAGGCTGTAAAGAACTCTAAGCTTCAAATGTTGACCACTAGTTTTGAAGAATTAAGAATGAAGGACGATGAAACATTTGATGCTTTCTATGCCAAGCTAAATGATATCGTCAACTCTCGCTTTAATCTAGGGGATAGAATCCCTGAGAATAGAGTTGTGAGAAAAGTTCTCAGATCTCTTCCTGAGAGATTTCGTCCTAAGGTCACAGCTATTGAAGAAAGCAAGGATGTAGATGCTATGAGAATTGAAGAGTTGGTGGGCTCTCTCCAAACATATGAACATACTCTTCCAGCAGACAAGAAGCACAAGTCCATAGCTCTCAATACTGTTAGAGAAGAGTCAGATGAGTCATCCGATGATTTGGCTATGAGTGACAAGGAAATAGCATTCTATGCTAAGAAATTCAGAAAAATGTTTGTGGCTAGAAATAAGAAGAATCAGAGTTTTGAAAAGAAAAAGTTTGAAAAATACAACAGAGGCTCAAGTTCAGGGAACAAGGATAGAAACTCTGAAAAGCACACTAGAACAAATAGAGACAAGGGTCAGTCTAGTGTGCAGTGTCATGAATGCCACGGTTTTGGACACATTCGACTGGAATGTGCAAACTACAAAAAGGCAAAAGAAAGAGCAAAAATGGCATCCCTAAGTGAGAGTGAGTCGGAGTCAAGTGATTCCTCGGAGAACTCTTCCCCAAAAAGAAATCTGAATTACATGGCATTCACTGTCTCGGTAGATAGCAAAAGTCAACATAGTGAAAATGTGTCGGATGATGAGAACATGTCTGGAAATGAATCTGAGTATGAAGATGAGTTGCAAGAAGTATATGAGAAGCTATACAAGGAATGTGTAAAATTGAGGAAACTCAACAAAGCTCACATTCAAGAGATAGACCTCATTAAACAAGAAAATGAAGAGCTTCAAGGAAAATTAACTGAAGCCATTGGTCTAGCTGATCAGTTTAAAATGAAGAAGGTGCTTCTGGAAGATGAGTTAAAAACTCAAGAAAGTGAGATAACTTTGCTGAAGGAAAAACTGAAATCCTTCTCCAATGGGAAGCAAAAATTGGATGAAATCCTAAGCTTTGGAAAGCTCCCTAGTGACAAGAGTGGACTAGGATATGATCCAATAAAATCTGAGGTTGCAACCAGCTCAAAGGTCTCCCACAAAAAGGAAAAGAAAACTGTGTTTGTTCGTGAATCAATCGCCAATGGGAAGACTCACCCATCTGACAATGGCAAGAAATCCTCAAATATCCAAATGGGTGCTGTGTCTCACATGAAACCAAGAGCTAGAAGTCCTATTTGTCACCACTGTGGTAAAATAGGTCATGTTGTAACGGAGTGTTTTAAGCTGAAAAGATTCATCAAGTATGAGGATACCTCATCGTTCAGGAGACAAAGAGACAGCAAAGAAAACCGGGTGTGTCATAATTGTGGTAGGGCTGGTCACATCCGACCAAATTGCTATGAGCTTAAGAAGAATCCCATGAGAAATGGAGATAGGCAGCCAAAAAGAGGGCATCTGAATCTTTGGAGTCAAGTCATGGCTTTAACAAGGCAGAATGAGATGCTAAATGTCAAGCTAGACCAACTGTCGACTACCAAAAAGGGTAGTTCTCCAAAAGCTAGAAAGATGTGGGTCAGAACTGGAGAAAGAAACATATGTCATGTGGCACACATTGCTCTAAAGGCTAGAGACACCTTTGTGTGGTATCTCGATAGTGGATGCTCACGTCACATGTCAGGTGATAGAACTTTGTTCAAAGCTGTTGAGGAGTACAAGTGTGGAACAGTGACTTTTGGAGATGGTGGAAAAGCTGATATAATTGGAAAGGGTGAAATTGAAATACCTGGACTACCCATCTTGAGGGAAGTGCTGTTTGTAGATGGATTGAAAGCAAATCTCCTCAGTATAAGTCAAATGTGTGATAATGGTGCTGAAGTTCGTTTCTCAAAAGAAGTATGCATTGTTTCGGATAAGGATGGAAATTGTATGATGCAGGGAACCAGGACGTCTGACAATTGTTATGGCATCAGTCCTAGTCTTCAGTATGGTTGCAATAGTGCTAAAAGTGATGCTACAGACTTGTGGCACCAAAGACTTGGACATGTGAATCATAAAAATCTGTCCAAAATTGCCAGGAAAGAGATGGTGGTAGGAATGCCTGAGCTGGGTAAAGTGAAGACTCCGGTGTGTGGGTCATGTCAATTGGGAAAACAAGTTAGAACAGCTCACAAGAAAACAATGGCTATCCTAACTGAACAACCATTGGAGTTATTGCACATTGACCTTATGGGACCTTCTAGGACTGAAAGCCTGGGAGGAAAGAAATACATTCTGGTAATGGTGGATGACTTTACCAGATATTCATGGGTAGAGTTTCTGAGAGAAAAAGCTGAAGCTCCTAATGTGATTAGAACCTTGTGCAAGAAACTTCAAAATGAGCAAGGAAGGGGGATAGTCAGAATTAGGAGTGATCATGGAAGAGAGTTTGAGAATTCAAATCTTGAGAGTTTTTGTGATGAAGAGGGCATCAGTCAAGAATTTTTTGCTCCTATCACACCACAACAAAATGGAGTGGTCGAAAGGAAAAATAGAGTTATTCAAGAAATGGCTCGAGTCATGTTACATAGTAAGACTCTTCCTGCCCATTTTTGGGGAGAAGCTGTAAACACAGCATGTCATATTGTGAACAGAGTCTATCCAAGACCAAGCACTTCCAAAACACCATATGAACTGTGGAAAGGAAAGAGACCAAATGTGAAGTATTTCAGGGTGTTCGGAAGCAAATGCTACATTCTGAGAGATAGGGAAAACTTGGCTAAGTTTGACCCTAAAAGTGATGAAGGGATCTTTCTTGGATATTCTAGGAATAGTCGTGCCTATAGATGTTACAATCTGCACACTGGAACTATAATAGAGTACATAAATGTGATAGTGAATGATGCTCCAAGAGAAGAATTGAATAAGGATGAGCCATCTCACTCAACAAGTGAAATTGAAAGAAAAGATTCTGATGGTTTACAAGAAAACTTGGAGTCTTTTTCAAATGAAAAAGTGAGTAGTCAAAAAGAGCCCTCTTCAAGAGTAAAGTTGAATCATCCACAAGAAAACATTATTGGAAACATAGACGAAGGGATGAGACTAAGAAGGAAAGTGATAAATCAATTGGCTCACTCTAGCTACATCTCACAAATTGAGCCAAATAGGGTTGAAGAAGCCTTGAATGACGAGAATTGGTTGGATGCAATGCATGATGAAATAAATCAGTTTGTGAGAAACAATGTGTGGTACTTGGTGCCTAGACCAGAAAGTCACAATGTGGTGGGCACAAAATGGATCTTCAAGAATAAGTCAGATGAGAATGGAACAATCGTGTGAAATAAAGCAAGATTAGTTGCTCAAGGGTATGCCCAAATGGAAGGTATAGACTTTGATGAGACTTTCGCTCCGGTTGCCAGACTTGAATCAATTCGGATATTGTTAAGCATTGCTTGCCACATGTGTTTTAAGCTCTACCAAATGGATGTCAAGAGTGCCTTTCTTAATGGAATTCTCCAAGAAGAAGTTTACATGGAACAACCAAAGGGTTTCAAGGATCCAAAATATCCTAATCATGTCTACAGGTTGAAGAAAGCACTTTATGGTCTGAAACAGGCTCCCAGAGCTTGGTATGAAAGACTGACTTCTTATCTGGAAAACTGCAAGTTTCTGAGAGGAAATGTTGACAGGACACTGTTCATCAGAAAAGCTGGAGATGACATAACAATTGCCCAAATCTATGTGGACGACATTGTATTTGGATCTTCCATTGATACTCTGGCTCTTGAGTTTGCTAATGAAATGAAAAATGAATTTGAGATGAGCATGGTAGGTGAACTAACTTTTTTCTTGGGACTTCAAGTAAAACAGTTGAATGATGGGTTGTTCATCTCTCAATCCAAATATGCAAAGGATCTTATCAAAACATTTGGATTAGATGGCACAAGCCATGCTAGAACTCCCATGAGCACTAGTGTTAAGCTTAGCACTGATCTGTCAGGCAAGAATGTTGAACAATCATTGTATAGGAGCATGATTGGGAGTTTGTTGTATCTCACTGCAAGTAGACCAGACATAGCCTTTAGCATTGGTGTTTGCGCAAGATTTCAGGCCAATCCAAAAGAATCACATTTGACAGCTATTAAACGCATACTTCGTTATGTGAATGAAACAGTTAACTATGGGATTTGGTATTCACGAGACTCTAATACAGAACTTGCAGGGTATTCGGACGCTGATTGGGCAGGTAATGCAGATGATCGGAAAAGCACCTCTGGTGGGTGTTTCTATGTTGGGACGAATCTAGTAGCTTGGATGAGTAAGAAGCAAAACTCAATTTCTATGTCCACGGCTGAGGCTGAATATATTGCTGTAGGAAGTTGTTGCACGCAATTGTTGTGGATGAAGCAAATGCTATGTGACTATGGCATTGACCAAGGTGTGATGAGCGTCTTTTGTGACAATACCAGTGCTATAAACATTTCAAAAAATCCTGTCCAACATTCTAGGACTAAGCACATTGACATTAGACATCATCTTATTCGGGAGCTTGTGGAAACACAGGTTGTGACTCTTGAGTATGTTCCCACCGAACATCAACTAGCCGACCTTTTTACAAAACCCTTGGATGGGCTTCGGTTTGAACTGCTTAGAAAGGCTATTGGTGTATGTGCTTTGACATGAGCACTGAAACATGCATTGCATGCAGTACATACATACATGCATTTTTGTTTTATTTTGTTGTTGGTGTTTATTTTGTGTTTGTTAGTTGTCTAGTTTCCTTGCTGTTGTTTGCTATCCATACATGCACTCCGTGGCTGTGCTATATAATGGTTGGGTTGTTAATTCTCAATTCTAAGGACATGCATCTTTTGAGATTTGTATCATATACTTATGGTTCACAAAGGTTTGAAACATGAGTATTTTGTGTAATTTATGACTAGCATCACACACTTCACTCCTGGCTCAGTTAATTGACATTTCGCCACTTGTGAGTATTGGGGAGGCAATCAAAGGTGGTAGGAAGCTCTACTTGCACACAGAATTGACCACGGGCTAGATGACCTCATCATGTTTCTCTTGTGCAAAAATATGGCACATCAAAAGGAAAAGAAAAAGTGATGTTGGTAAAATTAAAAAAAAAGGGTGAAAAACAGAATATGCTGAAACAAGTACTCAAACAGAAGGATTTAGGTCCTAGGAGCATTGGGTTTGACTTTTTGTGTCTTGGAAGAGCTTCCCAAGCATTTATGATTTCTTGTTCAGCCCAACCTCGCTCACGCTTATCGGTTGAAATTTCTTGATTGAGCAAGGACTGGTTAAACATGCATGTCTACATTACTTGAGATACTTTGTTTTTACTTGCGTGTTTTGTGAGAATGTGATGCTTCTCTGCATTTGATATGTATTCTTGGGTTGAAAATTGACTTCCTTAGTGTTTGTCAAAGTCATGTGAGTCTTGTGAGTGGTGTGTGTTTCTAAACTGGGCAAAATTGCAAAATCTGGAGGTCTCGCTCGACACTCCGCTCGACTCCGCTCGAGCGAACTTCACTCGACAGTTCGCTCGAGGGTTTAAGTTCGCTCGAGCGAATGTCTGGTATAAAGCCCAGCGCCGCTCGAGCTGAAATGCACAAATTTTTTTTTTTCTCCCAAACAGTTTTCGTGCGTTTTCTCTCCATCACTCAAATCTCCTCAGTTTCAACTTGTTTTTCTTCCGTAATCTTCTCAAAATCAAGGTAAAACTCTTTCTCTTTGCTTATATTCGGATTCATGGTTTGTTGTTTTGGGGTTTTTTTCTTTGTTATTTACGTGGGTTTCGCATTGCTCCCTTTGGAGTGAAACCCTTGAAAAATCTCTTGTATTTTGGGTTGATTGAAACTCCTATGGAGTTTGTTGGTTATTTGGTTGTTTTTAGGAGGTTTTTGAACCTCCCATGGAGTGTTGGACGATTTTCTCACTTGGTTGCACTCCAAGTGTTTGATAAAATGCCCAAATGAAGTTTATTTACTCTTTTTCATCATGCATTGTCATAGAATTGTTCATATACCTTTTTCATGCATATCCAAGTGTTGGGTAGTCATTTAACTTGAAATTGCATTGGGTTTTATGTTAGAAAGGGCATTGGGTCACTTGAATTGAATTTGCACTTGGTTTAAGGTTTATCATGGTCGGCATGATTGGCTTTGTTGTGTTAGCATGTTCATGACATGGTTAGTTGAGATTGGCATGATTGGCTTTGATGTTTTATCATGGTTGGGCATGAAGGTCAAGGTTTTGCGTTTTATCATCATATCATGCATTTGACATTTTAGCCATGCATCCATCAAGTTGTCACATCACTTTTAGCCTTGTCTAACGTTACTGACTCTATCTACAGCCAAAAGCCATGTCGTCTCGACGTGTCCGTCCTCGCAACAACCCTCCTGCACCCGCTCACGCTCATTTCCATAGTGCACAAACTCAGGAGCTGTACACTCAGAATTTTTCTCAACGTACACCCATTGTTAAGCGTCGGTGAGCTTTCTGAGACCATAATCCCTCATATATTTGAGTCTCGCCAGTGGCAGGCTTTGACCACTGGTCATCCCACTCCTTCTGTGGAGATGGTTCGGGAGTTTTACTCCAACATACGGGGTATTTCCATTGATGACTCCTTTGACGTGAGTCTCCGGAACATTACCTTCCGGGTGACTCCAGGCATGATAGCACACTTGCTGAATGCCCCTCGTGTGGCTTATCCTGACTATCCATATACACGGACGTCTCCTCCTACTCCACAAGCTATTGCTAGCTGTCTCTGTGGAGGGATCAGTCATTGGGAAGGGAGGAGCCCTCTCCAAACTATTCTTTTTACGCCTGACAACCTCATTTTGAGTAGGATTGTTCTTACAAATCTATATCCTACGGGTCATTAGAGTGACGTGGGTCTTGACCGTGCCATTCTTCTTTATGCCTTGATCAATGATGTCCCTCTTGATCTAGGGTCTCTTCTGTGTCGGGTCATAATTGAGGCGTTTCAGTCCTCCAAGAAACAGACTGGTTTGCCGTTTGCTTGTCTCATCACTCGTATAGCCCTCTCTCAATCTGTTGCCTTTCTCCCTCAAGAGCCTAGAATAGCACTTAAGGCTCCCATTGGTCGTAGGACGGTGCAGCTTAGTCGTGCTCACACCACCCCGCATCCTATCCGTGTTGTGCATCCTCCCGCACCTTTCTCTCAGCCTTCGAGTTCTCGGCCTTCCAGCTCTCAGCCATCTAGCTCTAGGCCTTCCAGCTCTCAGCCATCTAGCTCGGCTCCATCCCCTTCGGCACCCGGCTCGACCGAGCCCAGTCTTCAGCAGGTTCTTGAGTATTTAGCCCGCCTTGATGCTCGGTTGGATACTTTCGATGCCCGGTTTGATACGTTGGATGCTCGGTTTGATAGCCTGCAGCAACATGTGACCCAACGCTTCCATGACATTGAAGAACTTCTTAATGAAGATGATGAAGATGGTGGCAGTCCTGCAGATGATTGAGACCCTTTGTCAGCCTGTGACAAAAAGGGGGAGTACTGATTAAGGGAGAGTTTTGGTTATTTGGATACTAACTCAGGGGGAGTGTTAGTTGGTAGCAACACTTGTGTTTTTGGGAACAGCAGCTAGTTTTTGGTTTTTATCTTTTGATTGTATATCTCTTGTTTACTGCTGCTGTGTGACTAATTGTTCTTGAACTCTTTTTCTGATTATTTGTTTAATGGAATATTTTGTCTCTAAAGCCTGTACTTGTCATGTCTATTTATGAATTGTGGTTTGTGATTTGCAAACAATTCCGTGTGCGATATGTTTAACCGTTTTCTGAGTATGTGCAGAAATATTTCATCTTGTTCAAGAATATGAATCTAGTGATGGGTGTGCTAGGATTAGGTCATATGTATAGGTTAGAGGTTTTGTCACAGAAATGCCAAATGGGGAGATTGTTGAGGCAAAAATGAGATGATTGGCATATTCTTGTGAAAACCTGTGTAAAATAGTGTTATAACAAGTGTTGAAGCGAAAAGGATTGAAGTGTGCTGATCACGGGTCAAAACAGGTGTCACCGCTCGACACTCGCTCGACATGGCGCTCGAGCGAACTCAAGCAGATTGGACCGCTCGACACTCGCTCGACATGGCGCTCGAGCGAACTCAAGCAGATTGGACCGCTCGACCTTCGCTCGACACATAGCTCGAGCGAACTCAGGCAGATTGTTTCGCTCGACCTTCGCTCGACACATGGCTCGAGCGAACTCAGGCAGATTGTTTCGCTCGACCTTCGCTCGACACTGCGCTCGAGCGAATGTTCCAGATGACTTAAAACCTAGGGTTTTCATGCGCCTCTTTTGAGTGGTACTATAAATAGAACAGCTGAGAAGTTGTTCTATGTGTGGAGAATCAGAGCAAAAACCCTAAGGGCCTCCAAGATATTTTAGAGCAACCTCTCCCCCACTTGGTTGATTCTCTCTTGGATAAACACATCTCCACCACACTACATTCAACATCAAACTTCAGTTGAGTCCATTGGAGTGGACAAGTTCGTTGGCCAGAAGAGTCCGGAGCTGCTGGTGATGCAGAGATCGAGAGGTTCTCGTGGGAAGCTATAGAAAGGTCGGAGTTCCGACACTACATGCGTGTAGAGATCGAGTGGGTCGCTCGTGGTGTTGCAAGCCAAGTTTAGCTACTACAAAGGTTTTGTGAGTGTCTCTAAATTGGTTGTAACAAACTAAATTTTCTATAGTGGATTTGAGGTGGTGTCTTACACCCGGAGTGGTTTTAGATTTTGAAGACGTTCTTCAAATGAGTTTCCACTCCGTGAACAAAATCTTGTGTTGATTATTTGTGTTGTTTATTGCTTTGATTAATTGTTGTTTAACAATCTTTTTAAAAAGGCCATAAAAATCGGATTACACCTATTCACCCCCCCTCTAGGTGAAGTGTTGTGTAGAACTACTGCTTTTTCAATATATATCCCTATTTATAAGTTAAATAAGATAGAGAAATAATAGAAATACAATAAATTAATGATACTAAGTGATACTAATTAATTTACACCATAAACTATTTATGGTATAGAATAAGGTTTTGTTTGGAAACACAAGGTATCTCATATTATCTCATTTCAAAATTTCACATAATTTCTTTAAATCTCAAATATCACTCAAATATAAACACTTCTAAATTTAAAATCTTCAACTTTTCCATCTTATCATTATTACCTATTCATTACAACTTTCTCAAACATAAAAAATATATATATATATATAATAATTCAACTTATTTTAACTTTACAATATTTGTATTTTATTTTATTTTTCTCTCATTTTAAGAAATCCAAAAAAATATCTTTATCCAAACCATTTTACTATTATTCACAAATCATTATACTACTGTTCAAGGATTCATCAATTCATCTCATTTTTCAAACTAAGTTTACTTTATATTACCATATGAGTTATACTACACAACCACCCACTGTTCACGCAACCCCCTCACTCTAGCCAACGTGGCATTTTTTTTTTTTTTTAAAAAACGTCGGCGTTTGGTCCTTGCATCATNCCCCCCCCCCCCCCCCGACCCGCATTCTTCTTCACTTCTGAGTTCTGACGCAAGAAAGCTTCCCCGCGTGCTCTGCTCCACGAATTTGTCTAGTTTCCTTCGCCTGCCTGACCTTCTCTCCGGCCCGTGTGGGTGAATCAGTTCAGACCGTTTGACTTCATCACTCCGGCCCGTTTGGCTTCATAACTCCGGCTGGGTTCGCTTCCTGTCTCGGCGCGTTTATGTCCGTACGACCAAAAAAACTTCCCCAGTTATTTTTGCCACACAATCCTCCAGTGGTATCCTAGCTTCTCAGACCCACCGGCTATCGTATTGCAAGGGTAAGAAAGTAAGGGCTAGGGTTTTTAATTTTCTGTTATGGTTTCAGCTCTCCATTAGCTGAATGTCATTTCTGTATTTTTTTCGTTGATGGGTCTGCAATTTACAGTATTGTTGCTTGAGAATATTAAAGTTGGTTGCTTTTGATTTGATAACCCAGCAAGTCTCAACTTTTTGGTTGGATATAATCCTTCCTTCCCACTGGTAGCAACGCTGCTTCTTCTTGTTACTGTTTTAGGTGTTGTCGTCGTGGTGCGTAGAAACCAAGTTTACAAGAAAAAGAAACACTGGGAGAGATGGACGTAGGACGTAAGAGTCAGAAATTTTGGGAAAAAAAAGAAATATTTGACTGCTTTTACATTAATTACTATTACACAAAAGCTAAAAGTTTTGACTGATCAACACAAAGGTTGAAGTTACATTCATTGTTGGCGTTTGAATTTGACTGAAGTTACATATCCTGATTTTTAAAAATGTAACTGGAGGCAAGCCATACCCGAATATGAAAGCTTAAGGAAAGAACTCCTAAAACTGGAAGTCTTCGTGTCTTCGGCAACAAATTAACAGAGAGAATTTTTTTTCACCTCTTTTTTTCCTGGAGTAACGAGTTTGTCCCAGCATTCAAATCAGTGCTTTTTCTTTTCCCCAAAGGCAGCTGGTATTGTATTGAGCTTGTTGCAAGTAAAATATAAAAATGCTATATTTGACATCCCTGCACCTGCAAGCCTGCAACATTAGGGGCATTAATTTGTGCTTGTGTGATTGATCAATGGTAAAGAAATATATGCGTTGCTTTTAATTAGTTTGAGGTAGGAATATTTTAAGCTTCTAACTGATCATCACAATGTTTTACTTAATGCATTTGAAGCAAAGAATTTGAATATTGAGTACATTACTAGTGGAAGCAATCTAATTTATTCTCATGGTTGGTCCTTTTGTATGACGCATATATTATTATTATTATTATATATATATAAATGCTTATAAAAGTATGATACAAGTTGGCCTCATTGATAAATGAGAAAGGAAATCATGAGATTTGGATAATGTTTTTTTTAACAGGTCTAGCCTTTTGCATCATTGCATGGTATTTTCTTATATTTTTGAGCAGTTGTAGCCTTTTGCATCATTGATCACAACCTTTATCACATGATGATTGTTGCTGCGTCTTGTTTTAAATGAAGGCCCCCTCTGTTTCCATTGAAATCAAGATTCCCTGCTCTCTAGAGATCACTAACCTTGGAGACCACATTCATAATTCTTTACTAAATTAGATAACTACATTTTTGAAACAGTATATGTGAATTTTGTGAAGTTGAAACTGTACACACAAAAATTATTTGACAATCCAGAATATGCACATAAAGTAGCCATTGCGTTTGTTTAGTGGTTAATATTTTCTGGGGATCATTTGTTGGTGTTGTCGGGTATTGACAGAATTGTTATGTGTTTGTAGGGTGAGTTATTGCTGTTGATTTTAAGTAGATAAGCTGCCCACTAAATTTCCACCTGCAAAATATACTGTCCCAAATGGTTCCTCAAATAGCGTGATGGGCGAAGAGGAAGATTTGAGGCCACCCAGGCCTTCTACATCGACTTCACCCACTCAGGTATGTGATAAAAGGTTAGAATTACATAATTAAGTTGTTTAAATAGGTGATTTATTTTATCAAATAAAGATTGAACACTTAATTATGCATCAAATTCTAATATTGAATGCAAATTAATTGATGTCAATATTTTATATACATAAAGTTCTATATTTGCCTTTGAAAGAAATACATTTTTTATGTACTGCAGGGCATTTATGAAAATACTAAAAGAGAATGGAACTCACGGCTGGAACTCAAGGGAGCAAGCAGAAAATCAGCACATGCAGAAAGATAGAAATGCAACCCACTCCACCATTCTTCAAAGTTAGGCCACCCACTCCCAAGTTAGGCCACCCACTCCACCATTCTTCAAAGTTTGGCCACCCACTCTTGAGAAATGGTAGGATGCTTTCTCCTATAAATAGGAGAGAGCTCAGAAGAGAAAGGGCATCAAGGCAGTGGAGACGACCGAGGGAGTTATTTTGCAAGTTATTTCCTTTGTATTTTGCAAGTTATTTCCTTTGTTATTTTGCAAGTTATTTCCTTTGTATTTTGCAAGTTATTTCCTTTGTATTTTGCAAGTTATTTCCTTTGTTATTTTGCAAGTTATTACCTTTGTCTTTTGCAAGTTATTTACGGGGTTAGTTTTTAAGTTATTAGTTTTGGAGTTTTGAGTTTATTACTTTGTGAAGAATTTCAGTTTATTACTTTGTTAAGAGCTTCAGTTTTTTTACTTTGTTAAGAGTTAGTTTTTAGTTTTCTTTGTTAAGGTTTTCAGTTTATATTACTTTGTTATAAGTTTCAGTTTTCATTATCTCGTTATAAGCTTCAGTTTCTATTACCTTGTTATAAGTTTCAGATTCAATTACCTTGTTATAAGTTTTTTGGAGTTTCAATTTTATTACCTTGTTAGAGTTTCAATTTTATTTCTTTAATTTAGTTTGTCTTATTTCTTCGAGTTGATATTAAAGATTTTTTTTATTTATATTTTCTTAGTTTTTGATATGGTTCCACTTAGATTTATTTTTGTTACTAAAAATATCATGTGTAACTAATTACTAAAGCTTGGGTTGTGGAATGAGATTTAATTTATTTTAGATTCTAGTTTGATGCAATATATTATTGTTTAATGTTGATTTCACTAAATTACTAGTCGGATTCAAATGGAAAAATAGATTGCGGCTCTTGCTCTTGTTTTGTTGTTGACGTATGATACACAGATTGGTTATTTGAAAATGCTCAATGTGTTAGATATTGAGCCTTTAATTAATCCATGGTTTATTTGTATATTGTAGGAATATCATGATACACTAAATCCAAATACAATGCCATATATGATGAATCTAAATACATATCCAACTCCATATCCGTATACTTGGGGTAGCCAGGTAAATAAATTATCTATATTGACTTTTTTTTTCATATGAATATTTGTTTAAATTTTTCTTTTTTATGTGCATGGGTTTGAGTCATTCTAACACAGTGGGTAATTGCAGCCTCTGGCAATGCCACCCTTTGGGCCAACCATGCCATACCCTCCGTCGACTAATCTGGAGGAGTTGAGACAAGGTGAAGATACAACCCAGGTAGTTATTTTGAGTTAACTGTTATGTAAATTTTCGAGGTAGCTCTGTATTTTGGATAATGTATAACACAATAATTATAATACAGCTCTTAGCAATGTTGCCATGTGGACCAAGAATGCCCGAACCAAATTGCGCAAGTGGTTCATCATCTATGCCATTTAGTGTTGAAAGTGAAAATGATGTTAGAGGTACACTTTTAACAATATCCACCCCCATTCATTATATATAAAAAAAAACTATGTGTCCTAACCACTCATTCTTCCTTTTCAGAAACTTCACCCGACAAAAATGTATCGCCAAACAAGGGGGGGATGTTTGAAATTTCAGATGATGATAATAACATTGAGCCTTCAAAAGCTGGTATGAAATTTGGTACTGATAAAGTGGTTTTGGCCTATTACAAACGATTTGCCAAACAAGAGGGTTTTGGGGTTATGATAAAAAGGACGAAGAGAGATCTTGATGGGAATGCTAAGTATGTCACGATTGCTTGTGCACGGGGCAGCAAGTACTATCCTAGCCATAATAATTTATCCAAGCCTAGACCAACGACAAAAATAGATTGTAAGCCGAAGGTAAATGCTTGCCTTGTGAATGGGGAATGGGTGTTGACCAGTGTAGATCTTGTTCACAATCATAGTTCTGTGAGCCCAAAAAAATTCAGATTTTTTAGATCTCATAAAAATCTGGATGAATACAGTCAGAGGATACTCGACTTGAATGATAGAGCAGGTATTCGGATGCATAAAAATTTCCATGCACTTGTGATTGAAGCGGGGGGGTATGAGAATTTGGATTTCCAAGAGAAAGATTGTAGAAATTTCATTGACAGAGCTAGACATCTAAGAATGGGTAAAGGAGGTGGGGAAGCACTGAATGAATATTTTAAGAGAATGAGGAAAATAAATGATGGCTTTGTCTCCGTCATGGATGTGGATGATGAGTTCAGAGTTAGGAATGTCTTTTGGGCTGACGCAAGAAGTCGAGCCGCATATGAATATTTTGGAGATGTGATCACGTTTGATACGACGTACCTCACAAATAGGTACAGAATGCTGTTTGCTCCCTTTGTTGGTGTCAACCACCATGGCCAGTCCATACTCTTAGGGGCAGGCTTAATTTATAGCGAAGATACAAGTACTTTCGTGTGGTTATTTGAAGCTTGGTTAGAATGTATGAATAGACGGGCACCTCAAGCCATAATAAAAGACAAAGACAGGGCAATGAAGAATGCAATTGGCATAGTATTTCCGAACACAAGGTATAGATATTGTCTCTGGCATATCATGCAGAAATTGCCAGAAAAATTGGGATCCCACTCAGAATACAATGGGTTGAAGACCGTCATTCAGAATGCAGTCTACAATACACAGAGCTGCGAAGAATTCGAGGAGAAGTGGGAGCAGTTAATGCTTAAGTATGAGGTTACTGATAATGCATGGTTGCAGGGGTTATACACCGAGAGGTCATTTTGGGTACCAGTCTTCCTGAAAGGTGTATTCTAGGCTGGTATGAGCACTACCCAACGGTCAGAAAGCATGAACGCCTTCTTTGACGGATTTGTGCATTCCGGTACGACATTAAAAGAATTTGTCGACTAATTCGACAATGCCTTGAGGAAGAAGGTGGAGACGGAGATGACAACTGATTTCCAGTCCTGTAACCAAACAATCCCATGTGTTTCCCCATTCAAAATTGAGAGGCAGTTTCAGTCATTGTACACGAATGCAAAATTTTAAGAGGTCCAAGCAGAGGTTTGGGGGATGCTTCTATGTAACCCTTCACTTGTGAACATAGTAGGTAGCATTTCTACCTACGATGTCTTTGAAGAAATTTCCACCCCCGATGGACAGTCCAAAATTATGAAGTACATAGTTTACTTGAATAAAGAGGAATTTGAAGTCAAATGCACGTGTGCCCTGTTTGAGATGAGAGGGATTATTTGCAGGCATGCATATAAATTATGTCAGATGAAGTACATTCATTCTTTGCCGGAAAAATATGTGTTGGATAGATGGAGGAAAGATACAAAGAGAAGATACACACTGGTTAAGAGTAGCTATGATGATTGTCGGGTGAATGCGGATGCACATCGGTATGACCTTGTTGTTAAAAGATGTATAAGATTTGCGACACGTGTATCTAGGAGCGATGAGCATGTGAGTGCTTTCTTTCATTTCTTGGATGAGTTTGAGCAGAAGTTGGTTGGAGTAGAGCCTGAGTCCTGTTCAACAAAGATGAAAGAGAATGTGGATGCAGCAAGGGGTAAGAAAATATTAAGTCCACAAGTTGTTCGGGGGAAAGGGAGGCCGCCAATGCGAAGAAAGGTCCCAATGGTTGAGAAGGCTGCAGGGAAGAGAAAGAAGAAACAGGTATTTCACGTTTGTTCGTTAGATATGAGGTTATTAAATTGCATACATATGTTCGTAATAGATGTTATTTTTTATTTTCCAATTTAGATAAAGCGAAAAATATTTGACGACGAATCACAAGTTGGTGTGGCCGTTGACGAGGTTGTTATCCCAACCCAGTGTAGTAATCTAACTCAAGTAACGCCTACAGCCAATGATCAGGTGTGAGGTTATTTCCACCTTCAAGAAACTATGGATTTTCTAGCTAAATAAACTTTTAATTCGTATATTATATTAATTTATAAATTTTGCGTATGTTTAGTCTACGCTAAGCTTGCCCCATGAAACTTAGCAGCATTGGAATGCCTTGGTGTATTTTGGAGATATGAGCATTTTGTGAACTGTGGTGGAAGAAAGATATACACTTGGGCATATGGTCATTGTCAACTATGGTAAGCGGGAGAATATTTGTACATGAATTTGTCGGGTCATGAGTTTTAATTTTCTGCAATACACTAGTTGTTAAAAAAAAAAAATCTTATTACATTGATATCACAGAATTTTCTTTTCTAATGTCTATTTTAATTCGTCAAATAGCGTATATATATAATCGCAGTTCCTCACTAGCACATCCAGGAACTCCCTTGGTGTTGGTATGAGAATTTTCGCTCTTTAACATATTTGTCGTTGTGCAAATACAGTTTTGTATGGGGGGAGAGAATGATCATCATCATCTTGGCCTACTATTATTGAAATGTGGAGAGAGCATTTTCCATTATCTCGGCATCCGACCCATACGGAATGAAATATAACATACGAGTGAAACAGATATTTTGTCTATTGGGATTTAGAAGCTTGACTTCTAAAACCATTTTTTGCTTTCAAATTAGTCTGATATGAATGTTCTTCAAATTTTGGAAAGTTTATCACATATATAGCTATGATGATAACTCTGGGCTGATATTTGCATTTAATATCTTGCAGGTACACTTGAGATATGCTCAAAAGTGCTTTTTGATCCCACTCAACTCCGTGGAATACGTACAATATTTTGGCATAATTTTTGGATGATATGGCGTAGGAGTTGAATATTGTATATAACAAGTTGAAAGATGAAAATATTTTGTAAAGGAATTTGTATATGAGGTGGATAATATATTTGTAAATTCATGGTTGTATATGAAGTGGATAAATTATATTTTCCAATTTGTATATGGTGTAGTGTTGGGCAGCAGGTTACAGATTTACTGCTATTTTCCAATTTGTATATGAATTTGTAGTGTTGGGCAGCAGGTAGCGTTAGACATGAATGGTCATGAGTTACAAATTACTTGGTGTATTGGATGGTAATTTTCAGTTTATATTGCATATAAACTACATGTGACAATTTTAAGAACTAGGTTGTCCACAAAAACCATGGCAAAATTTTAATGAAATCGAGGCTGAGTTGACACAGATATTTTGGAAAAATATGGGACATATTTGACAGGTTTTGACATATCAATGCTAAATTTGTACGTGCCCCAAATGGGCTTGTAGAAAATGTTAGTTGGCAACCTGTAATACAGAAAAGGCATTTAGATCAAATTAAAGTACATGTCAATTGTTAAGTGGTGTAGAACATGCTTTATAGGAAGCGGCAGTACACAAAAAATAAAATACACAGGAAAGTCAATAGATATTTTGCAAGAGAAATAAATGCTTAAATAGGCTTGTCTACTAGAAATTGAAAAAGCAGTCCTTACTAAGTCAGATGATATTTACAACCATAATCTTGGCAAGGCGGTAAAATACAACAAAAATCTTGCCAACATTACTTCCAGAAATGCAAAATTAAAATACAGCCAATCCGTCGTCATAATTATACATGTTAGGATAAGATAAAGTTATTTACATCTAAAACTAACATAATACACCTACATTTAGAACCAACCTATTACAAGCGAGACAATCCAAAGTACACACAACAAAATACGACCAATCCTATTCTCTATTATGCTTGTTCCCAGTTCGCCCTCTTGCTTGTTAAGCATATGCTCTCTCTCTACTAGCTTGTCCTTTTCTTTTTGAGCTTCATATTCACGGAACAATAATGCATCCTTCCTCTTCCGTAGTTCATTCTCTCTTCTGTTGTTTACATTCTCACGTACTACTGATTGAAATATATATTCCCAACTGAAGAATTGGCATCTTGGTTCTTCCTGTGGACAATTCAAGAATTTTAAGCTTCGGTAAATTGACTCATTTTTGTACATTAATAACAAATGTAAACAAAAAAAGGAGGAGGCTAATTACCTTGTAATAATTTGGACAAGCATAATATTTCCTTCCAGGATTTTTGTGGGTGTGGGAGATCTTTAATGGCGATTTCAAACCACACCAACAATTCGGTGAGTCAATTTCAAGATCATTAACTACAGAGGATGATGATTGACTCGATGCCATAATTGATCTACATGATGATTGACAAATGATTCGACTTGAAAAAAGTATTTCACAATATTGAACGCAATGACTACTTTAAGTGCAAAACTGAATTATTATGTGCACGTACAAATTTTCAAAATTATTACAACGTAGGAGCAGAATATAAAAGAGAATATAAACCTTCATTTAAACATGTTACTAAGAATCAATAACGCACCTTATTTTGACATTATGGAGACATGGTACTAAGAAGCAATAAACATGGTACTAGGAGCATAAGTTTGACATTATTTTTTGAACAAACCAAGTAAAAAGTTAAAATGCTAAGAAGCAATAAAGCACCTTCATTTATAAACATAAACAGATAAGTTAAGCACCTTCATTATGATCTTTTTACCCAGGTATAAGTCTAAATTCTTCATTCTTTTCCTTTGCATAAAGCTCTATATATGCATGTTTTTTACTTTTTTCCATCTATATATATGATGTCCTTTTACATTAAATGACGTTAGATAGCTCTGATAATCCAACTCTTGATAAAAACCTTGATTGCTACTCAAAACAAAATTAGTGGCTACAAAGAACCTTTCCCTCAAACCCATTCACAATCCATGCCCATCATTTCCCTCTCCATCCCAACCAAATTTATGAATTAATACACCCTCACTAACACTATAGTACTGCAGTAAGATCATCTGAAGACTATAATGTCTCTAGCATGATTTTTTCACCATCTCCAACACAAGATTAGGACCATTAAGGTAAGAAAAATGCTATTTGAGTCATAAACTTTATATAGTCTGATAACGTTACTCTTGAGAAAATTGGTACTCAAACAAAATTAGTGGCTACAACTAACCTTTCCCTCAAACCCATTCACAATAATACCCCTGATTTCCCTATCCATCACAACCAAATTTATGAATTAATACATACACCCTCGCTGAATACTATAGTACTGAATCAAGCTCGGGTCTGTTTTATCCGTGTTTTCCACTTCCAACCAATCCCAGCATCTCCCTCATTTCAGATGTTATCAACAACCAACAAATTTGTTGCTACATACAACATCAACAACCCAAAAAAGCCAACAAAAACAGATCAAACAGCGGATCAAACAGAGGATCAAATCCCACATCCATAAACACAAAATATCAGATATGCTAGAAATGGAGACATGAAACGAAAAGACAAAAATATGAACCTAGAAAAATAAACATAACAACCTAGAAATATTTGTCGCATTTTAATTTACTGATCTTACCCTTGCATGTGTCCTAAACGGTGGGTCGAGCCGAAGCGATGGAGTGTGGGTAGAGGGTCAGGCAGATGCCGTGTCGTATGGAAATGGTGACCCTTCGGATAAGTTTCCTTTCCAGTGTGCCGGAGTGATGGACAGCGGTGGTTGGGTCTTTCCGGCGAAAGAAGGGGTGAGAGAGAGGAAGGAGAGTCGAGTGAAAGGGAGGAGGACGGAAGTGAGAGGGAGACGGCGTTTTGGTCACTCCGGCGTCGTGAGAGGGAAGAGGGAGGAGGACGGACGTGAGAGGCCAATTTTCGTTTATGGGTCTGAGGGTTTTGGTCACTCCGGATTCGTGAGAGGGAAGAGGGAGGATCAGAGGGAAGAGGACGGATGTGAGAGGCCAATTTATTTATGGGTCTGATGGTCACTTCGGCGTCGTGAGAGTCCTGAGAGGGAAGAGGGAGGATCGTGAGAGGGAAGAGTGAGGTCTGAGTTCTTGAATGAATTTCGTCCCACTGAGAGTCTGAGAGTTTGAATTTCGAAAAGTGGATTAAACCGTGATGTTGCTGACGGACCGGGTTCGCCGCGTCAGGAGTGCGGCGTGCGTTTTAAAAACCGGGGGATGGATAGATTAATTCTTACCATATATATATATATTAGAATATTATAAATATATATTATACAAGTACGGTATGCATGCGGCGTTGTCGGTATATATGCAACGTATCTATATATAAGTGGCCTTGCATAAGTTGTTCATTCACGAGTACAACACTTGAAGAACAAGAAGCACTAAGCCAACTCAGTCTCCATTTATACACCAATTAGTTGTTCTACAAAATGTCTCTGCTTCCAGTTTCAGGGATTCCTTCTCAAACCCAGAATCCAAGCTGTATTTCTGTTGTAAAACGTCCGTTGGCAACTTTTCACCCAAGCATTTGGGGAGATCATTTCATCTCTTATAATAGCAAGTCCATGGTAGTTAAATATTTGTGAAGCCTCTCTCTCTCTCTCTCTCTCTCTCTCTCTCTCTCTCTCTATATATATATATATATTCAAATACTTAGTCTTGAAATGCATATTATGATATATCATCTTTGTGCTGTAGGAGATTACCTCTGAGAGCTTGGAGAAAGTTCAAAGGCTGAAGGAAAAGGTGCAGAGCTTGCTGATGGCTCCCGTCGATGATATATCACAAAAGTTGGAGCTGATTGATGCGATCCAACGCTTAGGCGTGTCTTACCATTTTGAAAGTGAGATTGATAACATACTCCAACAAATTCATAACAAGAATGACGACACTGGAGACTCTGACGACCTCTACACTGTTTCTCTCCGTTTTCGCTTACTGAGGCAGCAGGGTTATAACACTCCGAGTGGTAAGTAGTAATAATTTGACTATTCAAATAAAAGAATAAAGAAAAAATGGAACTAGAGCATGCAACTTGATGGGTGCTTCATCAAAACGCTTATTCGGCACTGTATTGTTTCTCATAGAAAATATATATTGGTATTGTTTTGTTTACGGAAACTTCAGCTGCACAGATCACATACATGTGCTCATGTGTTGGGTTGATAATGCAGATGTTTTCAGCAAGTTGAAGGACAGTGAAGGGAACTTTAAGGAATCAATTATTCACGATGTGCGAGGTATTTTAAGCCTTTATGAAGCTTCGCATATGAGGGTGCGAGGAGAAGATATACTTGATGAAGCACTTCATTTTACTACAACGCAACTCAAGTCGATCGGAGTAATTTAAACCCTTCTGTTGCTGCACAAGTGCGTCGTGCCTTAGAGCGGCCGCTTCGAAAATGGATGCCAAGGTTAGAGGCGAGACATTATTTTTCTATCTACCCCGAAACTGCTTCATTTAATGAAGTTGTTCTGAACTTCGCCAAGTTGGATTTTAACATACTACAACGGCTACACCAGAAGGAAGTTTCCGAGCTCTCGAGGTAATTAAGGCCATATAGATCACATGGTATCGCACTTCATTATATAATATATACCTGTCGGTGTTAATTTTGTATATGCCTATACGGCAAGATTTGATGTCAGTTTGCGTTGCAATTCTTGCTTAGGCGGTGGAAAGAAGATTTAGGGGTCCCGGAAAAGATATCGTATGTCCGAGATAGAGTGGTGGAGTTGTACTTCATGTGGATTTTGGGACCGTACTTTGAACCCCAATATTCTCAAGGGCGGATGATGCTTGGCAAAGTGGCCTCCGTGGTCTCAATAATGGATGATACATATGATGCCTATGGTACATTTGAAGAGCTTAAACTCTTTACAGATGCAATTATAAGGTTAACTTAAAGCTCTTCTATCGGATCCAGAATTAATGTCTTGAAACTTCTTTTTTTTCAAGTCATCAGGACCAGAAACTTGACTGGTCTTTTTTTTTTTTTCATTTTTAATAAATTAATAATTTTCAGGTGGGATAACTGCTGCATAGAGCAACTCCCAGAGTACATGAAATCTACCTATAAAGCACTCTTGGATGTTACTAAGGAAATTGAGGAAGAGATGTCCAAAGAAGGAAGGATATACGGCCTTCACTATACAAAGGAAGCAGTACGACATGACCAACAATTAATCACTTTTACTGGACTATTTTTTCACTAAATTTTGAATATTTATACTCTGAATGTTTTCATGGTTTTTAATGCAACCAGATCAAAAGGCTAGCTCAAGCCTACCTTCTTGAAGCCAAATGGATGAAGGAAAATTATACACCCTGACTCAGCTTATAATGTTGTCTTCCAAGTGTAGAAGCTGTCAAAGTAATACAAGGGTAAGTCCCAAGATCGAATTCACAGGGACAATGGGTTATCAAAGCGTTTGTGAGATTTTCTTTGAGTAAAGGATGTATCGATTGTGAAATATGAAAATGGATGTGGATCTATGTTTCTAAAATTACTAAAACTAAGAGACTTAGAGAAAGTGTGTAGCAAATGAATTAAACTTGCAAGAAACAATAAACAAATACTTGGGTTGGGTTTGAGATTCTTTTTATTTCGGATTCTAGATAATTTCTCGATTAACAATCCAGTCAAGGAATTGATATTCGGAAGATAAAAATTAAGCTCAAGTTTATGCAATATTTTCTCAAGAAATTCTCTAATTTACTAGCCACATTTATATTCATAATCAATCGAAAGAGGCCTTGATAAATTCAAGCTTTTGTTGTGCCTTACGTCAACAACAAAACAAGAGCAAGAGCCGCAATCTATTTTCCATTTGAATCCGACTAGTAATTTAGTGAAATCAACATTAAACAATAATATATTGCATCAAACTAGAATCTAAAATAAATTAAATCTCATTCCACAACCCAAGCTTTAGTAATTAGTTACACATGATATTTTTAGTAACAAAAATAAATCTAAGTGGAATCATATCAAAAACTAAGAAAATATAAATAAACTTTAGAATGAAATAAAAAATAAAAAGTCTATAATATCAACTCGAAGAAATAAGACAAACTAAATTAAAGTAATAAAATTGAAACCATAACTAAGGTAATAAACTTGAAACTTAACAAGGTAATAAAATTTAAACATACAATATAAAACAAAATAAACTTATAACAAAGTAATATAACAAGGTAATAAAAACTGAAGCTTATAACAAGATAATGAAAACTGAAACTTATAACAAAGTAATATAAACTGAAAACCTTAACAAAGAAAACTAAAAACTAACTCTTAACAAAGTAAAAAAACTGAAACTCTTCACAAAGTAATAAACTCAAAACTCCAAAACTAATAACTTAAAAATTAACCCCGTAAATAACTTGCAAAATACAAAGGAAATAACTTGCAAAATACAAAGGAAATAACTTGCAAAATAACTCCAACAAGGTAATAAAATTGAAACTCCAAAAACTCTCCACTGCCTTGATGCCCTTTCTCTTCTGAGCTCTCTCCTATTTATAGGAGAGAGCATCCTACCATTTATCAAGAGTGGGTGGCCAAACTTTGAAGAATGGTGGAGTGGGTGGCCTAACTTGGGAGTGGGTGGCCTAACTTTGAAGAATGGTGGAGTGGGTGGCCTAACTTGGGAGTGGGTGGCCTAACTTTGGTGTGTGCTGTCCATTTTTCTTCTGCATATGCATGTGCTGCATCTTCCTTTTCTGCATGTGCTGATTTTCTGCTTGCTCCCTTGAGTTCCAGCCGTGAGTTCCATTCTCTTTTAGTATTTTCATAAATGCCCTGCAATACATAAAAAATGTATTTCTTTCAAAGGCAAATATAGAACTTTATGTATATAAAATATTGACATCAATTAATTTGCATTCAATATTAGAATTTGATGCATAATTAAGTGTTCAATCTTTATTTGATAAAATAAATCACCCATTTAAACAACTTAATTATGCAATTCTAACCTTTTATCAACACCCACGGTGGAGGAGTACATGAGTAACGCCCTGGTAACCGGTGGCTACTCTACACTTGTAACCTTATCTTTTATTGGCATTGGAGATGCAACAAAGGAGGTCTTCGAATGGGCTTGCGGTAACCCTAAGATTGTTAAAGCAACAGAAACGATATGTAGACTCATGGATGACCTTGTTTAATTTCTACTGAGGTATATATACAACATCGGACGTTAGCTTTTAGGATTTCATTAAGGATATAAAATATATAATGAAATTTATTATTTGTTTTCATCAGGTTAGCTTTTAGGACAAATAGTAATTTCCCATTCAAGGGACCAAAGCAAAAGTTTTGAATTTGATCTTAGATTTCACACTTTACCATATTAGTTAAAATATTCGACGTGTTGGTAATGTCCGCTTATTATTCCTAGCTCTACACTCAGTAGGCAATGTGCCAACATCAATTTGGCAGTCCCACAAGCTAATCTTAACTATGTCGTTGATGGTTGAAATAAAATCACTAAATGTTTCTATTTTTTGCTGCAGTTTGAGAAAGAGAGAGGACACGTTGTCTCTGCCCTCGACTGCTATATGAAGCAGCACGGTGTCTCAAAGTATGAGGCAGAAGTAGAATTTAAGAAGCAGATCGTGAATGCATGGAAAGATATTAACAGCGACTTCCTCAAACCTACTCAAGTGCCAAAGCATTTCCTGGATCGCGTGCTCAATCTCGCACGTGTAATGGATGCTGTTTACAAGGATGATGATGCATACACAAACGTTCCACAAGTGATAGTAGACGGTATCACTTCATTGCTTGTTGATCCAGTGCCGATATGAGTCTATTAAGTATCAATTCAGAATGTTGGCCAGTAAATGTACCATACGTCGACGGCCTATAGATATGCGTTTACTTTATCCATGTAAGGAATTTCAACGACAGTAATAAGACGCGATCGTACAATAAGTAAACTTTTTTTTTTTTTCTTTGAAGTAAAACCTGTATGTTGTATTTATGAAGTAATTGAATTACAGAGTTTATCAAAATTTACACATTTGAGTATCTCCTTTGGATGATCCTCCATCCACACTCTCTCCTCATGTATACTAAGAGCTATTTTGGCAAGACTATGTGCCACATTATTATAACATCTGTTAACATATACCACAGACCAATATGTTCTCTTCCTCAGTACATCTTTAAGATCTTCAATTAGCTGCCCATGCCTCTCCCAACATTCTTCATGACTATTAATAGCATTCACAACAGACAAAACATCACCATCAAACTGTACCTTCTTGAAATTCAGCACTGCACACAGCTTCATGGCCCTCCATAGTGCATACACCTCAGCTACCATTGCATCTTGGACCTGCATTCTAGGACAGCAGAGAGAAACAAGAATTTCACCACACCTGTCTCGGATTACCACCCCAATCCCACCCCTATCCTTTTTAATTTTCCATGTTGCATCCCAGTTCACCTTCATCACTTCTCCCATCAGTGGTTTCCAATGAATATCCCTGTTGCATCCAGAATTCCCAATCTTTGCAATATTACTTTGTTTCACTTGAGCCAACTGAAATTCTGTCAAACAATTAACAGCTTGGTTAAACACTTCATTTGGTCCTTCAAAATTATTATCAAACACCAAGCCATTTATTCTCAACTATATCCTTCTCATCACCACAGCCATGATCTCCAACTGGTCTCGAGACAACTTTGAAAACCAGTCTGACCAGAGCTCAAACATGTCCCTTTCACCACTCGACCATTTTTGTACTGGACTCCTATCACAAGCCCATACATCACTTGCCCCCCTGCAACTCCACAAGGCATGACATATTGTTTCATTCTCATTCATACAAACTGGACAAACAGCTTCCTTTACAGCTGACCTCTTCATTAAATTCATCTTTGTTGGCAAGCAATTAGACATGGCCTTCCAAACAAAAACTTTAACAACCCCTGGGATATTCAGTAACCACAAATTTTTCCACACCTCTTCAGATCTATTAGACTTCTCCCCCTTCTCCCTTCTTCTCCTACTGATTTCTACATGATATGCACTTCTAACAGTGAACAAACCACTTTTAGAAAATGCCCATATCTGCTTGTTAGGCAATCTAGTTAGACTTATAGGTAGCTTGCAAAGTCCCTCTGCTTCCTCTTTGTTTACCACTTGTTTCACTAAATCCACATTCCACTCTTTATTTTCAGCTATAATAAGATCCTCCACCTTTGCCTCAGCATTCAGAATACTCATTGGGGACTGAATTTTAAAAGTTACAGCCCTTGGAATCCACTTGTCCCTCCAAATCTTTATACTCCTTCCATCCCTACTCACCAAACTAGATCCTCTCTCAACAGATTCATTGCATTCCATAGGATTCTCCATATAACAGAGGCTTTGAAACCTAAGGAAGCATGCAACAGATCTGTGTGTCTGAAATATTTTTCTTTCAATACCACAGCTGCCATAGAATGGGGGTTCATCGTTACTCTCCAACATTGTTTTGCAAGAAGAGCTTGATTAAATGCTTCAAGCTCTCTAAAACCCAGTTCCCTATCATATTTAGACCATCCCATCTTTGCCCAACTTCTCCACTGAATTCTATTGTCCCCTTGCTTAAAACTCCACCAAAATTTTTCCATTTGAGAAGCTATCTCATTACTTAACTTTTTTGGCAACTTGAACACACTCATGTAGTAGGTGGGAATTGCATGGATGACTGCCTTCAGTAATACTTCTTTTCCTGAGGGTGACAGAAACTGATTCTTCCAATTACTTAACTTCTTACATACCCGATCCTTTATAATGCTGAAAGATTGATACCTCGATCTACCAACCATATTTGGCAATCCTAGATACTTTACACAATTATTTTGCACCCTGGCTCCACAATCATTAACAATGGCCTTCCTTACTTCAATACCAACTGTTGGGCTAAACAAAACTGTTGTTTTATGCTTGTTTAAACTCTGACCAGAAGCCTTTTCATAAACCTCCAAGATCCCACTTATCCTCCTCCATTCATTCCATGTAGCTTTCCCAAAGATTAAGCAATCATCTGCAAACAAGAGATGAGTCATATTGGCAGCCCCCCCGGCCACTACAACCCCTCTCAACTCACCTTTCTGCTTTGCTGTCTCAAGCATAAAGCTTAATCCTTTAGCACAAATTAAGAATAGATAAGGAGACAAAGGGTCGCCTTGTCTTAAACCTCTTAAAGGAGCAAAAAAATTCCCTGGTCTTCCATTAACAAGAGTAGCATATTTTACTGTTGAGATGCATTTCATTATCAGGTCTGTCCATCTTGCCCCAAATCCGAGCTTCCTCATCACAGCCTCTAGGTAATGCCATCCCACCTTATCATAGGCCTTAGAGATATCCAGTTTTACAGCCATGCTTCCCACTTTTCCTTTTTGTCTACACTTCATAGAATGTAAGATCTCATAGGCTGCAATAACATTATCTGAGATCAGCCTCCCAGGTATGAATGCACTCTGACATCTTGATATAATTCTGTCCATCACCTTTTTAAGCCTATTTGCAAGAGTCTTTGCAATGATCTTATAGAATACATTGCATAGACTTATCGGCCTAAAATCATTGACAGTCTTGGGCTCACTTATTTTATGAACAAATACAATGAAAGTCTGGTTGATAGATTCTTACAATCTGCCTCCATTCAGAAATCTCAACACAGCTTCACTTACATCATTCCCAACCACATGCCAAAACGACTAAAAGAAACATGCCCCATACCCATCCGGTCCTGGGGCTTTCATAGGCCCCAACATTTTCATGGCCATCTCCACTTCCTCTCTTGTAAATGCCTTCTCAAGATACTCATTCATAGATTCAGATACTCTGGTTTCCAATACTCCAATACATTCATTAATACTTTCTGTAGATGGTTGTGCACTAGAGTAGACTTGTGAAACGTGTTCTCTGAAAGCAACTTCAATACTCTCCTCCTTGTCCCTCAAAACTGATTGGACATCCATAATTGCCACAATCTTATTTCTTATTCTTCTTTGATTAGCACATTCATGGAAGAATCTAGTATTTTTATCTCCCATCATGTACCAATTCCTTTTTGCACGCTGTTTCCACTTTATATCCTTCTGCTCCAGCAAAATACCAACCCTTTCTTGCAACTGTTTAATTCTGTCATCATTTCCTGAGAAAGTACCCCCTGTAGCTCCTTTATTCTCTTCGAAATTAGCTCAATTTCCTTAGTTCTCCCTTTATCACTCTCCTTGAAGCAAGATGACAGTATGCCTCTACAGACTTGTAGTCTAGTTTGGACTTTTTGAACAGGTTCTATAATTTCAATTCTTCTCTCCCATCCCTGCTTGATTGCATTCTCACAGCCTTCATGCTTAATCCAACAAGCCTTAAACCTGAATGGAACTTGCAACCTCCTTTTATACACTCCATCACCTACAGAGAGCAAAATTGGCAAGTGATTTGAACATCTCCCTATTAAGGCCTCAACCTTTAACTCCTTAAAAAAGGCTCTACAATTATTATTAACCACAAACCTATCCAACCTTTCCTTTGTAAAAGATAAATCTGCTTGTTTATTTGACCAGGTATAGGCACTACCTCGACATCCAATATCATCTAAACCACAATCCTCCAAAGCTTCTCTAAAGATTTGAATTTGACCCTCTGGTCTTCTTTTACCTCCTACCTTCTCACTTTGCCACAGAATCTCATTGAAGTCTCCCCTTACATACCAAGCAGTGGAATTGGCAGGTTTCAACTTCCTCAATAAGTCCCAAGAAATGCTTCTTTTTCCTTTTTCAGGGTGTCCATAAAAGCCTGTAAAATGCCAATCACCCATTTCCATGTCTCCTTTAACCAGAACATTGACATGCCAGTTCGAATAATTGATCACTTTTACAGCCTTCTCATACTTCCACATCAACACCAAACCTCCTATCCTTCCAACTGGATCCACTATCAGGCAGCCTGCCATACCTAATCTCCTTTGCAAACTAGAAATCTTACCTGAGCTAGCTTTTGTTTCACAAACAAAAACTATAGTGGGCTGCTTGTCCTTAACCAACAGGCTAAGATCTTGAACTGTCCAAGGGTTCCCAAGCCCTCGGCAGTTCCAACAAAGGATTTTCATAATCTCAGGTGGTGCTGCTCAGCAGCAACCACCCCTAGTCTGTCATCATCACAGACCAACTCAATATTACTTTTGATTCTTTTTCCTTCAACCACTACCTCATTAGCATCTTCAATTAATTCATGATTCCTTTTCATCACAGAATAAGGACTAGATTGCTTACCTGCCTCAGATCTAGCTCTAGCTCTTCCCCTCCATCTAGGAGCCTTCTTGTTCTCTTGAGACAGGTCAGCATTGTTTATATTCAGTTTTCCCACCAGCACCCTGCTTTCAGCCGCAACAGTTTGAACATCATCCACATTCACACAGGATTCTGTTATTTTCTTATTCATTTCTTGCATCATCACTTGTATCAGTTCCTCATTAGCTTGGTCAGCATTATTTGCATTCAGTTTTTCAACCAGCAACCTGCTTTTAGCCACAATAGTTTGAACATCATCCACATTTACATAGGATTCTACCCTCTCCTTATTCATTTCTTGCATCATCACTGGTAACAAGTCCTCATCAGGCTTCATCGTCTTGGAATTATCATCTCTCACCTCCACTTCCTTCTCAACAGGATTCTGTTTGTTAATCCCCCCTTCATTTTCCTTATTAGCAACTTTTTCATTCAATTTTCCCTCACTTATATCACTCCTGCCATTTGTTTGCTTCCCCCCAGTCCTACCTTCACTCTTTCTAGCTTGAGGCATAGCTCTAAGCCACACACCATACTGTCCAAAGTTTCCTTCCACAGCCTTACAACCATCCTTCTCATGTACAATTCTTCCACAACTAAAGCACATTCTTGGCAATTTCTCATACCGGAAAGGAATCCAACTCTTCCTACCATCAACTATAATAGTTCTCCCTCTGGCTATAGATCTCCTTAGGTCACATTCCACCCTTATTCTCACACCTTCCCCAAGCAGATCCATCCTCCTGTACATCTACTTCCTTAACCTCTGCCATTGATCTCCCTATAATTTCCCCCATCTTCTGATTCATAAAGCTCAAAGGCAAATCCAACATTTGCACCCATAGGCATGCATGATCGAAGTCTATCATGCTAGGTTTTGTTTCACCATCAAAGTCTTTAATCACAAACTAACTATCTAGAAGCCATGGACATCCTTCTAATACTTCCATTTTATCTCTTCGATTTATAAAAGTGATTACGAAACAGTTACTCCCAATCTCATAAAATTCCAATGGCTTACTAACCTTCCAAAATTTTTCCATCACTGACCTCACCACTTCCTTTCCAATCCTGTGATCCAATATGACTTTCCCCACCAGACTTTGTTCGTCCTTCAATCTCAGTGTTCCAATCGAGTTTTGTTGAATTTCAATTGGATGCTTCTTTTCATCATTCAGTTTCAATCGCTTCCATACTTCCTCCATTTCCTCCATCCTCTTCTCTGCTTCCAATCGCAAGCACAGAAATCCTTCATTCCTCAATCGAGAAAAGAAGACTTTTCCTTCTCCTCAGACTCTTTCCCAGAGAGGAAAGTCGGTTGAGGAAAGTAAACTTTGAATTCACAAAGAAGCCATCTGTGCATATATATATGTGCGTGTTGGGGTCATGCGTCAGTATAAAAAAAATAAAAAATAAAAATTTAGAGTTTATACTAAATTATTGTGACGAGAATTGATTTATTTTATTAAAAAATAATTAGATAAAATATTATTTAAAATAAAGTAATTAAATAATTAAATTCTCTGCCATCGTAATCTTTCAAATAACTTTAAAATAAAGTAATATTTTAATAATAAATTGTGTAGAAATTGTATATGCACCGGATAGCATTTTTCATTATTATATAATACTATCACACCAACTGGATGAAAAAATAGCAGGGCTCATATATAATTTTAAGAGTTTTGTTACGTATAAGCGAAGTCATGCTCTAATCTGAATATTAATACTGATTCCTTCATATTTAAAATTTAAATTACTATTATTTTTAATAAAATTTATTTTTTAATTAATCATATTAAATTAATACATATATTAATACACAATTATATTTACAACCAGATTTTTCATAATTTTAATGACACTGGAGAAATCAATCCACGTGAATGGAAAAAGTACAGATTCGTACGTAGCATGTGCGAGACCGATTGAAATGTTGGAAATTAATAGTGTAACTCCTTAAACAAAATAATTAATTGTGTACTACCGGAAAGTGGAAATTAAGTAGCTAGCTAGAGTGGAGGAAAGTCCGCATGCAGGAGGCACGGGTAATGAAATCAGAATTAAAGACAGAAAGTTGGAGTCAAGATTTTTTAACGGGTCATAGAAGTGTTCGAGATTGATAGTGCAGGGGAGAATTTAATTACTCATTTCTGTTCGACGGTTTGTCATAGACTCATAGGCTAGGATGATTTAAAAATAAAAAAGTTAAAAGTTCGAAAATTGATCTGACTTGCTTGCAGTGTTAATTGTCACCTCTAGTTGAAGACTGCGGCCAAGTACAAACAGCCCGCTTTGCTTGAAAATATAGCTAATAGCTTGTTAATAAATTAAAAAAATATTAGATTTGAAAAAATTTATATTTATTTATCAACGTCATTTAAATAATCTCAATGCACGTATTTGAAATTTATCATTTTTTAATTTTAAATTTTATACAATATCTTCCAATATATCACAATGAAATATAAATTTATAAGTGCAATTCTTTCTACATGAGTTTAACTTTGATTTCATCTTTGATAGTTTCTAAAACATTTTCTTATTTATTTAATCTTGATATCTTGGTTCGATCATGTGAGAAACAAGAGCACAAAACAAATTATGAGATTTTGAATTTATATTAACTACCATAAAACATAACAAAAATGTTCGTAGTGCATATTTCTTGAATCTACAATTAAAAGAGAGAAGCAAAGGTGAAGGATCTGTAAAGAAGAAGACAGATGAAAGGTGGAGGGGTATTTGGGAACTTGAGGTACCAAATGCTACAAAACTGTTTCTCTGGAAAGCTGCTAATAACTTGCTACCAATGAAAAAAAACTTATATAAAAGAAGAGTAATAGAGGACATGAGGTGCCCCATGTGTGAAACAGAAGTGGAGTCCTTAATGCATGTATTATGAGTGTGCCCTGCAACAAATGATATTTGGGGCAATGATGATAGTAGTGTGAAGAAATGAGACAGATCCGAGAAGGACTTCATGAGTATGTGGGCCGGGAAAGTTTATGAACAAATTACCAAAGAACCAACTGGAGGAAGTTGTTGTGTTGCTTGGAAAGATATGGCTTAGAAGAAATGATTGGCTATTTGAGGGAAGGAAAACTTGTCCAAGGAAGGAGATCATTGCTACAAAGGCTGCATTAGAAGAGTTCAAATAATTACAGGTGATTGTTGCTAAGCAGGAAGTTGCACAACCCAGTTTGACAGAAAGCTTGAAATGGAAAAAACCAGACAAAGACTTTGTCAAGGTTAATTGGGATGCTTCTATGCACGCAGAACAGAAAAGAATGGGGATAAGGATCATGATCCAAGATGAACAAGGAGAGGCATTGGTTACAGTGTGTGCTAAGAGAGAAAATGTGATAGATGCAGCAGTGGCAGAGTGTTTAGCCTTAAGGAAAGTAGTGGAATTATGTTCAGAATTAAGCATTCGGAAAGCTATTTTTGAAGGTGATGCTAAAGTAGTGGTGATGGCCGTGCAGAGTAAAGAAGAAGATTTACCTTTTTACAGTCCAATTGTTGAGGACATTAGACACCATTTTAGAAACAAGGCTGAGTGGAGTATACAATTTGTAACTAGGAAAAGAAATACAGTAGCGCATACTTTAGCAAAAAAAGCTTTAACTATAGAAGAAGAAATGGTATGGATTGAGGATGTCCCAGATTGTATAGTGGGATGTTTGCATAGTGACAAAGATGTAAGAAGAGAAGATTAATGGAAAGTTCTGAGGTATATTTTTCAAAAGAAAATATAAGCAAAATGATATTAGAAAAGACATCACATTCATGCCGAAATAGAGGAAGACAGATTAGAGATACCCACCTGAGAATTCATCCAGAGCAAGAAAAGGATAAAAAAAAAAATTTCAAATCAAACCTGAGCAAAAAACAAAAAATTCAGTTATCATTCGGCTATGGCCTTAATGAATTGCTTTATCATTTCCAATGTTGCTGGTTGTTTCTTTGTTTTTCTATTTTATATATTCAACTTGCTTGTGTTGAGTACTGTGGAGTCTGGTTCACACCACTCGAGCGGAGGCATTGGCCGCTCGAGCGAAGTCAGGCAGAGTTGAACACTCGATGGCAGCTTGACAATGAGCTCTAGCGGTTGCGGAAGAGAGATTGCTCGATGCCCGCTCGACACGCCGTTGGGGCGAACATTGTATTTTACAGATTTAAGATTTTTTTACGCCGTTTGAGTATATATATGTGATTTTACATCATATGACCGTACGACAGAACTATAGAACACTGTTGATGAACAGTAATTCGCCCCACCATTGCATTGTGATTCCTCAAGTAATAAAATCCTCTGCAGCTCCCGTGGACGTAGGTAATTTGCCGAACCGTGTAAATCTTTGTGTCGTGTGTGATTGATTTCTCTTTCATATTTCCCTTTTCATTTTATTGTCATCATTTTTCACAACAATTGATATCAAGAGCCAAGGTTGGCGTCTAAGGGAAAACGATGGCTGGAGATGAAGTGAAGGTATCAGGGATCAAGAAGTTTGATGGCACAGATTTTGGTTACTGGAGGATGCAGATAGAGGACTACCTCTATGGGAATAAACTTCATCTTCCACTATTGGGAAAACGACCGGAAAAGATGGATGAGGCTGATTGGAAATTGTTGGATCGACAGGCTCTAGGGGTTATTCGATTAACCTTGTCGAGATCCGTTGCACACAACATCATCAAGGAGAAGACAATAGCGGATCTCATGGCAGCTTTGTCAGGTATGTATGAAAAGCCGTCAGCGAATAACAAGGTACATTTGATGAAAAAGTTATTCAATTTGAAGATGGCGAATGGTATGTCTGTTGCACAACATCTGAATAATTTTAATACTATCACAAATCAATTGTCGTCTGTTGAAATTGATACGTGTACTGATACTGTTGGCTTCATTGCCAAATAGCTGGGAAGCCATGAGAATGGCTGTTAGTAATTTTGCCGGTAAATCTAAGTTGAAATATGATGATATTTGTGATTTGATCTTGGCTGAGGAGGTGCGCCTGAAAGATTCAGGCGAGACCTCAAGTTCGAGTTCAGCATTGAATGTTGATTCTCGAGGAAGATCACAAGATTGGAACTCAAACAGGGGGAAGATCAAAATCAAAGCACAAGGGCAAGAGCAAGTCGAGGCCTGGTCAGCAGGCAACTTGCTGGAATTGTGGCAAAGCTGGCCACATAAAGAAGAACTGCAAAAATCCTAAGAAGACCGAGAATGATAGTGCTAATGTCGTAACTGAAGAAGTACAGGATGCACTATTGCTTACAGTTCATAGTTTAGTTGATGACTAGATACTGGATTCAGGGTCTTCCTTATATACATCTTCCCATCGGGAGTTAATGCGGAATTATGTTGCAGGTTACTTTGGGAAGGTGTATCTGGCTGATGGAGAGGCTTTGAACGTAGTGAGGATGGGAGACATTGACATTGCACTCCCTAACAAGAACAAATGGACCTTGCAAAAGGTTAGACACATTCCTGCTTTGAAGAAGAACCTCATTTCTGTTGGGCAGCTCGATGAGTGTGGTCATTCAATAGTATTCTCATATAGCACCTGGAAGGTCACAAAATGGGCATTGGTACTGGTTCAAGGTAAGAAAACTGGTACACTATATATGACTACCGGTTTGATTAACACTATTGCTACTACCGTTGCAGAGAGCACATCAGATTTGTGGCATTGCAGGCTTGGCCATATGAGCCAGAAGGGCATGAAAGAATTTCTATCTAGTGGCAAGCTACCAGAACTGAAGTAAGTTGATCTCAATATGTGTGAGAGTTGCATTATGAGGAAACAGAAGAATGTCAGTTTCTTGAAAAGTGGCAGAATACCTAAAATAGGAAAACTGGATCTAGTGCACACATATGTGTGGGGACCTTCCCCAGTGGCATCTCTTGGAGGTTCTCGTTACTATATCACGTTCATTGATGACCATAGTAGGAAGGTATGAGTTTATTTTTTGAAGCATAAATTTGACGTATTTAATGTGTTCAAAACTTGGAAGGCCATGGTTGAGACAGAGACAGGCTTGAAACTGAAATGTTTGAGGTCTGACAATGGTGGTGAGTACATTGATGGTGGGTTCAAGGAGTATTGTGCAGCTCTGGATATCAGAATGGAGAAGACCATTCTTGGGATACCACAGCAAAATGGAGTTGCTGAGCATATGAATATAACCATTAGTGAGCATGCAAACAGAACCATTAATGAGCTTGCTAAAAGCATGAGGTTGCATGCCGGACTACCACCTACTTTCTGGGCAGATGCGGTCAGCAATGCCATCTACTTGATCAACAGAGGGCCATCAGTTTTATTAGATTGTGAATTGCCTGAAGAGGTCAAATTTTCTCACCTTAAAACTTATGGTTGTCTTTCTTATGTTCTTATTGATTCTTTTGCTCGTAGTAAACTTGAGGCTAAGTGAAAAAAATGTAATTTCATTAGCCATGGGGACGAGGCATTTGGCTGTCGTTTCTGGATGATCAGGGTCGGAAGATCATAAGAAGCATGAAGTGATTTTTAATGAGAAGATTGTGTACAAGGACAAGTCTAGTACAGCTTCTGAAGCAGCTCCTCAGGAGTCTGAGTTCGTAAGATTGGATGACCTATCAGAGGTCACAGTGCAGTGTAGAGATGTGAGTGACGAGGAAAGTGGGTCCAGTGCACCCATTCTTATTATTCCACAGTCAATTTCAGAGCCGTCCACTCTTACAGCTGCAGTTCGCAAGTCAGTTAGGACTATACGTCATCCACAGCGTTTCTCACCAACTTTGAATTACATTATGTTGACAAATGGTGGAGAACTGCAGAGTTATGAAGAAACCTTGCAAGATGAAAAGTCTAGCAAGTGGGAGCTGACCATGAAAGGTGAGATGGATTCCCTGCTAGGGAATTAGATATGGGAGTTGATAGAACTTCCATCAGGGAAGAAGGCATTACACAACGAATGGGTGTACCGGGTGAAAACTGAGCATGATGGCAGTAAGAGGTACAAGGCTAGACTTGATGTAAAAGGCTTTTAGCAAAAGCAGCGTATTGATTACTTTGAGATCTTTTCTCCTGTGGTGAAGATCACAACCATCAGAATGGTACTGTCTATAGTTGCTACTGAAGATTTATTTCTTGAGTAGCTAGATGTGAAGACAGCTTTTTTTCATTGAAACCTTGAAGAAGACATCTACATGCACCAACCTGAGGGGTTTGCAGTACAGGGAAATGAAGGTTTAGTCTATAGACTGAAGAAGAGCTTGTATGGCCTAAAGCAAGCTCCTAGACAGTGGTACAAGAAATTTGACAACTTCATGCACAGTGTAGGGTACATCAGATGTCAGGCAGATCACTGTTGCTATGTCAGGCACTTTGACAATTCTTACATTATTCTGCTGTTGTATGTGGATGACATGCTTATTGCATGGGCTAGTACTGATGAGATCTATAATCTAAAGAAGCAGATGTCAGAGCACTTTGCAATGAAGGATTTGGGAGCTGCAAAGCAAATCCTTGGCATGAGAATCATTAGAGATAGAGCTAGAGGTACGTTGAGGCTTTCACAGACTGAGTATGTGAAAAAGGTACTCGACAGGTTCAATATGGACAAGGCCAAACCAGTTGGCACACCCTTGGGCAGTCACTTCAAACTCAGCAAGAGTTAGTCACCAGAGTCAAAGGAGGAACAAGACTACATGAGTAAGGTTCCTTATGTCTCAGCTATTGGTTCACTTATGTATGCTATGGTTTGCACAAGATCGGATATTACTCATGCAGTGGGAGTTGTGAGTAGATACATGAGTAACCCAGGAAAACAACATTGAGAATGCGAAATTGATTTGTTTATGGCATCAATGTCTTGGACATCCATTGTTTGGCAACTTAAAGCATATTTACCTACTTTGTTTGAGTCTTGTAATAAAGAATTCAAATGTTCTACTTGTGAGACTTGTGTTTTAGCTAAAAGCCACCATACAGTATTTCCAAAAAGTGATAATAAAGCATCAATGCCATTTACTCTCATTGATTCGAATGTATGGGGTCCCTCACACCATTCTACTTCTGGTGGTATGCGATGTTTTACTACCTTCATTGATGACTGCACTTGGATTACATGGATCTATTTAATTAAGCACAAAAGTGATGTGAATAATGTTGTTAAACAATTCTGCACTATGGCCCAAAATCAGTTTTCTACAACTATCAAAGTACTGTGTTCAAACAATGAAGGTGAATATCTCACAAATGACCTTGCTGTTTTCTTTCATTCACAAGGTATCATTCATCAAACTTCTTGTGTTAATACACCATAACATAATGGTGTGGCCGAGCTATATAATTGCCAACTTCTAGAGGCTACTCAAGCTTTCTTATTTGAATAGAATGTTCCTAAATATTTATGGGGTGATGCTTTGCTATCTGCTATTTATGTCATCAATTGAGTTCCTTCTAGTATTCTTGCATTCCAAACTCCACTTCAGGTCCTCACTACAAAAATAAAGAATATGCCCCTTATCTCTAATCTCCCTCCAAAAGTTTTTGGATGTGTTGCGTATGTCCATGTTCACTCTCATCAACGTAGCAAACTATCACCTCGGGCTGTCAAATGTGTCTTTGTGGGATATGGTTCTCATCAGAAATTATACCATTGTTATCACCCACCAACTCAAAAGAAGTATGTTACTTTGGATGTTACCTTTAACTAGGATTTGGCCCATTTCTCTGCTGATGGCTCTCCTCTTCAAGGGAAGATGGATGGTGTTTTTGAAGAGAATAGCCATGATGATATCCCTATTGTTGCTGCATCTCTTCCCAATGATTAGAGACATGATACTCTAGGTACCAAGAACTCTCTAGAAGAAGGAAATAGCTTGACAACACGTCCATATGCTACTGATAGTACTGCTACTGCTGATAGTTCCCCTCTCTCTCCACAACTCGTTCAATCTACTCCTGAGGCTTCTAATGAGGTACTTTCTGAACCTGATGAAACTTTGAATGAAACTAGTGATAGTTTAAATACTACACCTGAACTTGACCTTGAATCTGAATCTAAACTACCAAAATATCAATTACCAACCAGTATAAATTGTGGTAAACTCAAAACCCAATATGATGCAGATTTAAATAGTAAAGGAAAGTACCCCATTAGTAATCATGTGTCAATTCATAGAGTTTCCAAGTCATATGAATCATTTTTGTGTGAAATATCTACTGTATCGATTCCAAGACAATTGTTGGATGCATTAGCAAATGCTAAATGGACTGAAGAAATGAGAGCATTACAAAAATTACACTTGGGATGTGGTTCCCTTGCCTCTAGGAAAGAAGACTGTTGGGTGTCGATGGATTTTCACTATAAAACACAAAGCTAATGGCTCAATAGAGAGGTACAAGGCAAGATTAGTTGCAAAAGGATACACTCAAAAATATGGGGTGGATTATAATGAGACCTTTACTCCTGTGGCAAAGATTAATACTGTACATATACTGCTTTCTGTGGCTGCTAATCAAAACTATTGTTTCAATATGATGTAAAGAAAGCTTTTCTCCATGGAGAACTTTAAGAAGAGGTGTACATGGATCTTCCACCAGGAGTTTCAGAGAAGACAAGAATGGTATGCAAGTTAAAAAGAGCACTGTATGGATTAAAACAATCTCCTCGAGCTTGGTTTGGGAGATTTGCATTGGTAATGAGGAACTTTAGGTACAAACAAAGTAACTCGGATCACACACTGTTTCTAAAGCACAAAAAGGTCAAGGTGACTACTTTAATTATTTATGTGGATGATATGATACTAACTAGAAGTGACGTTTTTTAGATTGAAAAATTGAAGAAATATTTGTCAAATGAATTTGAGATGAAAGAACTTGGAGATTTCAATTATTTTCTTGGCATAGAAATGGTTTGATCATACTAGGGCATATTTCTTTCCCAAAGGAAATATGTACTGGATTTGTTAGCTGATACAGGAATGTTAGATTGCAAACCAACTGAAAGTCCAATTGAACAGAGCCATAAGCTTTATGAAAACCCGAGTGATGTTCTAGCCAACAAGGAGAGATATCAACAACTTGTGGGTAGGTTAATTTATTTGTCTTATACTAGACTTGATATAGCTTATGTTGTTGGTGTCATCAACCAATTTATGCATGCTCCTAGGGAAAGGGATATGAATGCTATGAATCAAATTTTACAATACTTGAAGAGTGCTCTAGGGAAAGGAATTATGTTTGCCAAGAATGATCACTTCGATATTAAGGGTTATACTAATTCTGATTGGGAAGGAAATAATACTGATAGACATTCTACTATAGGCTATTTCACATTTGTTGGTGATAATCTTGTTACTTGGAGGAGTAAAAAGTAGAAGGTTGTATCTAGATCAAGTGCTGAAGCTGAGTATAGGGCAATGGCTCAAGGTATATGTGAGTTACTATGGGTGAAGACTGTTATGAAAGACTTGGGTTTTATACCTACTGGTGTTATGCCTTTATATTATGACAATAAATCTGCAATTGCAAAAGCTCACAACCCTGTACAGCATGTTCGCACCAAGCATGTAGAAATAGATAGGCACTTCATTAAAGAAAATTTGGAAGCTTAGATTATTGAAGTTCCATTTTTGAAATCTGAAGACCAGTTAGCTGATATCCTAACCAAGGCAGTTTCAAGTGGTGTGTTATCCAACTCACTGGACAAGTTGGGCATGCAAGATATTTATGCACCAACTTGAGGAGGAGTGTTAGCATGATTTGTGCTTAATTGTAGTAGATTTTAGTGTATCATATGATTATGTTAATTATAGGAAAGATTGGTAGAATTTCCTAATTGATATTGTAAATAGTGTTTTCCTGTAACTATTCTAATTAGATCAATTAGGTTATCTATTTTCCTAAATTAGTTGTCTCTGTACCTATATATATTTTAGCCTTAGAGAGATGAATATATGAAAAACTATTCCACTATTGTTCTATTTGTCATTAGAGAGGGTAATAATGTTGTAGATTGGCTTGCAAAGTATGGTACGATGGGTCAACACATGGAGTGGCATACTATTGGGGATGTTCCAAGGCTGCTTAAAGGTCTCAATAGTTTGGATAAGCTGGGTCTTCCTTCTATTCGTTGTTGCTAATTTTCCTTTGGTTGATTATGGCCAATTGGTTTGATGTTATATTACTTTATCTTTTTGCATGTGCTAACCTTGTTTATTTGCAGGATATTCTGTGTTCCTTTTATTTGTATGTGTGATTTTTCCTTGCAGGTTTTGATTTTGGCTTGTGTTGGTTGTGGTTGTGTTTTTTTATTTTATTTTTTTTTGAACTTTTTGTAGTCTTTGTATTTTTTGAGTTTTAGGTTTGTTTTTTTTATGCCTAAGACTTTTTTCTCTTTGCTTATTTGTAATTCCCAGGTGTTGCAGTTGTAACCACGATTTTCCTCCGCCACAAGTGATGACCATCAATAAAATTGTGGTACCGTCCTCTTCTTAAAATATATATATATTTATATGCATGCTTTTAAATAATTTGATTTTTTTATATGCAAATTTTTATATATCATTCTTCCGTGCAAAAGAGAGCAATTATTTGCGTAAGTAATATATACAAAGTCTTTATTTTTTTATTTGGGGAAATAATCTAAAAACTAAACATTATAATTTTAAAACATCATTAATGTTTGTAACTATTTTAAAACTTATGATTTACAGGCATTGTTAAAACATAACTTAGTTAATTAACAATATATATAATGATTAAAAAAAACGAGCTATTGTTTGGTAAGGTAATTCGTAATCCTTAGTTTTTGTACAAAGTAATATGTAAACTAAATATTATTAATTTAATACATTATTTTGTTACTTTTAGAATTTTAAATATTGTTATTTTTATATCCAAATATCCAAAATAATATTTTATTTCTAATGAGTGCACGAAAGTGCACTCTAAATACTCTATTATTGGATTAAAATACTAAAATGTGAATAGAAATTAATGTGTATTCTTTAATTGAGTTTATATTTATTTTGGGATACTCCTAAACATATTTTTATGTTTAATTTCAGAGTTTATAAAAGAGCAAGTCAAAGCCCAATCAAATTCAAATGACAACTTTCGTGAGGTTTGAGAGCAATTTGGATCAAGAAAAAAAATTCAAAAGAAAACTACAAGAAGTCCAAGTCTGAAATTCGCTAGAAGACAGCCTAGACATATTTTAGTATTTTAAACATAACATCCCACTCACATTTTGGATTGATGTGATTTTTGATGTGTTGGAAAGCTATCTTAAGGGGATATAAATTTGTTTCAATAAGGATTTCCAAATTTAAACTCCTGAAGCACGTACATGGTTGCCAAGATTAGTCCTAAAATTTAGACAATTTCTTTATGCAAGAATCATGAAAATATTAGGATTTCTTTCCTACCCTATATAAGTATATCATTAGCATGGAATTGCGAGGGATGAGAGGTACAAGAGGGAAGCGTGAAGTAGTCTCTAGGCAAGAATTAATGAAATGGAAATGGGCCTCAAGGGTGAACTCATCCTCAATGAGGTCAGGCAATTCATCCATCTTGAGCGGAATCTTGGGACCCTGTCACAACTTCTACCATTTCGAGTGAGGAATGGCAGTGGAAACTGCCACAGTAAGATTTTAAAAAATCTCAACAAGTTAACAAAAAGCATACAATGAGATAATACAAGAATACATAGGCAAACCACAAGAATATATGCATGGACATGTACTTAACCCGAGAACTTATTTCATGCTTGTTCTCTTTTCTTTCTTTCTTTTTCAAGGAAACACTGGACTTGTAAACATGTAACCAAATATCAATATAATAGAGTGCCATTTGTTATTAAACTCTAGTACACTTTTCAATATAACAATGTGGGTGGACACCTCACGGCTTCCTTACGCAGCATGAGCTCCTTACGAGTGTGAGTACGTCGGAGTTCATATAACATGATAGTTCTCAATTTGTCTTCACCATGTTCAATGTAGTGCACCCACTAGTGTTAGTCACTACTTTGCTTTGGAATCCTTTAAGAAGCACTCATTCAAAATCTGTTGACTGTTATTCGTCAACTCAAAGTTTACCACTTCAATTTAAGCACTCTAGAGTAGACAGAGGAGTTCCACTAGGATATTCTCCCATCCTAGCATTTAAGGTCATGATAAAACATGTATTTAACTTTTCAAAAGGAATGCACAACCCGAAATGTATATGACATGTTCTTTGAACAAAACTTGTTTTCTTTCAAAGTGTACACATTAATAAATTAGATGTCTTAAAACTGGATTTTGAGTCTGTTGCGCCTAAACTTTAACTCAAATTAATGAACTAAAATTTAGTGCAGTTTTACCTGCAAGTATACAGGTGTTGTAGTACCTTACAGGATCGAATCCACAGGGATTGACTAATGTGAAAAATTCTCTCAAACAAATGAGAATAAAATACTAAAAGAGATGAGATTGAAAATAAAATGAGATTATTGAAATGATGATTTTTGTCGTGACAAACTAAAATTAAAATGATAAGTTGTATTGATATGAAAAAAAAGACTAAGGTTTTGAGGATCCGTTTAATAATTTAAAATATTGTTTCCGATCGAATTACTTCAATTAAACTAGAATAACGATTCTGTTTAATTGGAAGATTTAGCATTTAAGATCAAGAAAATAATTACTAATGATTGAGCATGAGCGATCGATGATTAAAACATTTACAAATCTATTTGACTATCACAGGGATTTCTCAAGCATTCACTATATTCAGAAATCACAATGAATCAAGATAAATATATAGATAATCAAAATATCCAATAATAAAATCCTTCAATCGATCAAACTCGCAAAATAAATTTATCGTCGATCCGAAAACAATTTTTAAATCATTAAACTTCACCTCTAACCTTAGTACGAAAATTTAGCCAACCATGTTCATCACAAATGCTATAAAAATTAAATAAACATTATCCATGATAGAATTAAAATTAAACACAAGCTAATAAAGAGAATAACTTAAATCATAAAATAAAAGTAACATAAAATAGAAACCAAAATAACTCCCCTCCGTTCAAGCCTCTTGCTCTCCTTTCCCTCACTCTCCGTCCAGCTATACCAAACGAAAAATCACAATACTTCTTTCAGGAACCATCATTTGCAAGTTGAAAAGAACCAGCTCCTTTCTGTAGTGAATCCGCAGTCACCGAAAAATTGCCAGACGAAATCCCTCGCCGAAGCTCTTTTTCCTCTGTTTTTACGTAAAACACCCAGCTTCCTTTCCGTTCAAGTCTCTGCTGCTCTTCTGTCCCAGTACGAGCCTCCAAAATAATTCCCAGGTGAAGTGTTCCCTGGTCTCAGTCTGTCCAAAGCCACCGAAAGCCCAGTTTCTTTGTACGTGTCACTGCTCTCTGTTTTTACATAAATTACTACCTCTTTCCATTTTCGGTTGGCTGGAACAGATGAGAGGTGTTGGGGTGGCTTGAAGCTGGTCAAAAGGGCAGACGTGGGAGGTGATATCGTTCGTCTGAAGCTAGCCAAAGAAAAACGCTAGAAAAACTTTCCCTCTGTTTTTCCACGTAAAAATACAGACGCTGTGTGTTTTTATTTATTTTTCAGCTTTCCGAAACCTCACCCATCTCCTCTTCACCTTCTGCTCTTCCAGTTCTTTTTTTTTTTTTGTCCGTCTGAGGCTAGAGGAAGACGAGGAAGACCTCCTGATGAAGTTCTCCGCCTTCCCTCTCTCACCCCAAATTAAATCTGTTTCCTGACAGGCTAGCGGAAGCCCCCTGAACCAAATGTGTCACGTCTCTCCTCAGACGAAGTGTCCCTCTCACCCAACGTCCAACTTGTTTTCTTTTCTTATTTTTCGGCTCCTTTTGTTTTCTTCTTTCTTTTTTCTTCCGTAAAATCTTTCTTTTGCTTTCGGCTCCAACCTCTTTTGTTTTTCCTTTCCGTAAAAGTCAGCCGAAGCTTTCCATTTTCTTGCTTTTCTTTTGGTGGTTTTTGGTTGTTGAATGTGCCTCTGAGCAGCTTATTTTCCTTTATTTCTTTTGCTTTCTTTGATTTTCGTCTGCTTTGCCGTAAAACACTGCTTTTACTTTTCGGATTGCCCTTACTTAATTTCAGCTCTTTTTCCAGACATGCTTCTTCAAAGTTTCCTTTCAGATTTCTTGTGAATTTTATTTATGCTGCAAAGAAATAAAAAAAAACACTCAAAATAAATTAAAAAGAAAATAGATTATTAAAATTATATTATATATGTGAGGAAATATTTTTCAATTAATCATAGTTATAAAATTAAGCATAAACATGATATCTAATCAATTAAAAATCACAACTCGTATTTATGCTTATTAACCATTTTTCCATCTAAAACCAATAATAATGTCACAAAGCAGTTGAAATAAATTGATTTTAAATAGTCTAAAATATGCAATTTTTCAGCTCAAACACACCCCCCAACTAGCTTTTTGCTAATCCTTGAGCAAAATAGTGAAAATTAATTGAGATGAACATTGCATAAAGCTCGAAATTCAAACGAAAACAATCAAGCATGAATTCTGAATTCTCACAAAAAATTGATTCGTGACTACTCAACACCAGGAGTTGTATCCACAAGAAAAGTCTCAACAATTGTTCACATAGAATTGGGGCAAATGTCTTAGAACTCAGATATGTGTGTGTGGCTAAACCTCTGTGTGTTCCTCATTAATAAGCATGATTTATCAAAGGATTTTTCAACCTTAAGATTAATCATTATTGATTCTAACTACCTCAAAGCCTAAGGGACTAGCAGTTTTCACGCCAGCTCTGTTTTTAAAGGTTGAGACACTCAACCCCCAAAGTCTTGGGTAACTGTTTCTAGCCCTTTTTACTTAGGAAAATTCACTAAGCCGCCTTTATTTCTTCTTCGTTTTTTTTTTTTTCACACATTTTTTTTTTCTTTTCTTTTTTTGGCATGGCTCGGTAGTCCTGCAGTTTACTTCTCCTATTTTAAATCAATGAACATTAGTGAGGAACACTACGAGTGTAAGCATGTGCAAAATGTTCTTTCAAAACTTGCCCTTCATTCTATATAAATCATACTAATTCTCATTTCTGTAAATATCGCATCCCGGTGTTTCAAGTCACTCTTCAACAAAATGTGATGCATCATAAGTCATGCTCTATGCTTAGGGTTGAAAATAAATCTTCACAAAATAATTCCGCTCAACTACTCCACCAAGATACTCAAATTTCACAAAAATGCCAGAAGTGTGTGTTAATCATTTATGTTTCAATACACCTCACAACAGAAATTTTTTATTTTTTTATTTTTTTATTTTTGGATCCGTCCGTGACCCGACAAGTGTGGCTAGAGATTTGAAAAAAAACGCCTGATGTTGTTGACAAACGAGATTGAAGGCTCCGGACTTGTTCTTTATGCTATCTCTATAAAATCAGTCTCAAAGTTCATCCAATCCGCATCAAGTTTTCTTCTTATCTCTATCACTCATCTGCATTCCTTCAACATTCTCGCCTTAAGTTCTCAATCCCTTTCTCAATGGCTCATTCTTCTACATCTCAACCTCCTGTCCTTTCTGCAGCTGCCATTGGTGCCATGTTGCAGCAAGAAAATAATAGCATGGCTAATAAGTCAGACTCCGATGCTATCTATGACTTGGTGAGTCTCGGAACTCGCTACTCATCCTCTATTGTTGCTTTTTCCCAGCGGGTTCAAGCCAAAAACCATGAGGTTGAAAGGCTTAAAGAACAAATTGCTGTACTTCAACGATTGTTCAAGAGTCTCACACAAGGGAAGGAATCCTTCGGCAAGCAGAATAACAGTTGAAATCTCTATTAGGATTCTTCATTCCGCTTGCCAGCTTCCATGAATAGGGATGACATGATTTTGTATGAAGAGAATGAACGTCTCCAAGTATGAGGCTAAGAACCTCAAGTTTATGTAAAAGCATTTTTAAATAAAATCTATCTATTTTTATTTTTATTTTTTTATTTTATTTTTTTTTTTACTAACACATCTTCAACAGAAAACTTCAACAGAAAACTCTCCCCCCAACTAAATTTGACATTGTCCTCAATGTTCAGCAAATGAATGTTCGACGACATATGTTATGCAAGCATGAATTGAAACAGGATAAACACTGCAGAACATATATTGAAACGAAAGAGTAAAGAGGAAAGACGTTACCTGAGATACTCGAGTGCACACGAGGAGTAGATTCCTATCAAAGTTAGAAGATACAAAAAGCAAAAGAAATAAAAACAAAACAAACAAAAATGGTATATACAATGAGGAATCAGAAATGGTTTTAGCCTTTGTCCTCAAAACGTGTTTTCCATTGACCAGTGTCCATTATAGGAGTCGATTCTAGCATAAGATTCATAGGTGCAAACACAGAATCATCATCNATTATCTTGGGTAATGTTATATCCCCTATGCAAAGTGCTTTTGTTCCGGGTAGACTTATTGCAGATAATGTATTATTAGCATATGAAGCAATTCATTCTATTAGAAGAAGAAGAAGAAGGGGCAAACATGGTGTTATATCTATTAAATTGGATATGAATAAACCTTATGATAGGGTGGAATGGAAATTTGTGGAAAGAGTGATGATTCGGTAGGGGTTTAATAATAAGTGGGTTTTTTGGATACTTTCCTGCTTATCTTCAGTGTCTTATCATATTCTTCTTAATGGTGTGCCTTCATATTCTATTTTGCCTTCACAGAATTTAAGACAAGGTGATCCGTTATAGCTATATTTGTTTGTGTTGTGTGCTGAAGGTTTGTCCACTCTTATTCAATATGCTGAGAAAAGAAGAGTGTTAAGGGGTGTTAAAATCTGTAATGGTGCTTCGATGTTAACCCATTTGTTTTTTGTTGATGATTGTTGCTGTTTTTTAGAGCAAGTATAGCTGAAAATTCTGTTTTGAAAGATTTACTTAATTTATATGCAAGTGCCTCGGGTCAACAGGTAAATCTGGAAAAAATGGAGTTATTATTAAGTAAAAATGTGGGGGTGGAGGATAAGACAACTATTAAGGCACTTTGGAATGTTTCAGCTAGTCAACACCATGCTAAGTATTTGGGATTATCATCGTTTGTTGGTAGATCTTGGTGTGCTACTTTTCAGGATATTAAAGCCAAAGTTTGGAATAAGTTACAAGAGTGGAAAGAGAAGCTTCTCTCATAAGCTGGTTGAGAAATTTTAATAAAGGTTGTAGCACAAGCTTTACCTTCTTACTCCATGACTTGCTTTAAGTTACCAAGGCTTTTTGTAAAGATTTAGAAAGTATGTTTGCTAGATTTTGGTGAGGGCAGCGTGGTGAGAAGCATCGTATTCATTGGGTTAGTTGAAAACATATGTGTGAGTCAAAGATGGTTGGTGGAATGAGATTTTGAAACTTGAAGTTGTTTAATTTGTCATTACTTGCAAAACAAGGATAGCGATTAATGAAAAATTCTGATGCTCTATTGTATAAGGTTTTTCAAACCAAATATTTTCCCAAAACAACATTTCTAAAGTCTCAACTTGGTAACAATCATTCTTACGCTTGGAGAAGTATTTTTGTAGCTGACCAGCTTATAATATTGTCTTCCAAGCGTAGAAGCTGTCAAAGTAATACAAGGGTAAGTCCCAAGATCGAATTCACAGGGACAAAGGGATTATCAAAGCGTTTGTGAGATTTTCTTTGTGTAAAAGATGTATCGATTATGAAAGATGAAAATGGATGTGGATATATGTTTCTAAAATTACAAAAAACTAAGAGACTTAGAGAAAGTGTGTAGCAAATGAATTAAACTTGCAAGAAACAATAAAACAAACACTTGGGATTCAATTTTCACCCACTGATTTGGAGATGGATTTACTTCTCTTTTCACATTCTCTCAACCATGATCCTATTCCTAGAAGTCATGGTCGGATAATATAGCAATGAACCACAATTCTTGGCTTCATAAAATTACTTGACAGATTATATAACAATTATAAAATAGTGAAAGAAAACCATCAAAGTCTTGTTACTTGTTCAAGTATTAATTGTGCCTTTACGTCTACAAATAATCTAAACCAAGAACGAAGAACTTCGATCCTTTCTAAATGCAAACTGAAATATCATCCATCAAGTTAATCATTGAAATCACATAACATTGAAGAAAATCCACCCCAAAACAGTTATAGGTTACTCATTGAATCCCAAGTCTAAAATTTAGCCTATCATCTTTAAATTAGTAAAATGCTCTAAAATGATAAATCCTAACATTTCAAATTGTTGTATGAAAATAAATGCAAAAGGAAACAAATAACCCAGTCCGAGAGAGAGACCTCCCACTGATTCCAGACAACTAGCCACTAAAAACTCACACCGTCTCCAACCAAAACATCAAAACAAGAAAAAAAAAAAATTCAGCCGACAAATAAGAACACCCAAAAGGACTGAAAACTGGAAAGGAAACAAGAAAGATAAAATTAACCAATAAGAGAGGGCCTCACGCCGACTACCAACGTAAACGAAAGAGAGAAGGAAAAAAAAAAAACAACACAAGAAAATTAATGCCAGCTGCCTCTATGGGTCTGGAACGAAAAAGTAGCTAAGAACGAAAGAACTCCAAAAAAAATGCTGAATGAAAAAAAAAGTGAAAAACCAAGAGGGAGATTCACTCTCGTCCGTCCCAGAAAACTTAAAACTAAAAACTAGTAGAATAAAAACAGCCGAGAGAGTTCTGAAACGAAAAAGAAACTAAAACTGGGCTCCAAACGACGAAAAAATGGAAAGAAATAAAGACGCTCTCCTCTACGTAAAACTGCCCCTGGTTTTATAAGGTCTGCAACGTCCGAAGAGCTGCTGTTTCCAGGTTGGTGACTTTCTGCATCCGTGAGCTGAGCTGCTTCAACTTTTCTGCATGTGCCTCTTGAGTTCTAGCCTTGTGAGTGGCTTTTATGCATGTGTTCAGTCTCATTTCCTGCTGCTGTTTCTTCTTTCTGCATTGTGTATGAGTGTGTGAGTTGCTGCAAGTGTTTCAGCTTTAAGTGTCGTGCGTTGGTTTTCCTGCATGTGCATCTGATTTTTCTGCATGTGTTTTCTTTACTTTCTGCAGTAGGTGCCGTGTGATACTTTCATGCATGTGCTTGTTGCTTTTGATCTGTTTTGAGGTGAGTGATGCCGTGAGCTGCATGAGCTTTAACTTTCTGCATGTGCCTCTTGAGTTCCAGCCGTGTGAGTGGCTTTTCTGCATGTGGTTTAGTTTGCCGTGAGTTGCCTTTTGATGTGCTGGTTTATGTGTTGGTTGCTATCCAACTTTTCCTGCATGTGTAAGCTGTCCAAGTGCATGGTGTGAGTGTTTTCTGCTGCTGCTTCTTCATTCTTTTTTTTTTCTGCATGTGCTTGGTTTGAGTGTTTGAGTGGTTTAGTTTCTTTTATTTTTCTGCATCCGTGAGTTGTTGATGCTGTCCGTGTGATTTCCTGCCGTGGGTTTCCTCTTCATTCTGCATGTGAGTTGTGTGCAGCTTCTTCTTTTCTGCATGTGTTGCTGCAGCTTAATGTGTTGTTGCTGTATGTGTTGGTTTGAGCTGCATTGCCGAGTGACTTTCTGCAGGTGCAGAGTGAGTGGTTTATTCTGCTGCACTGCTGCTCGTCCGAGTGCTTTCCTGCATGTGTAGTGCATGTGTGAGTTTCTCTTTCTTTTTCTGCATTTATTTTCTGCAAGTGTGGTGTCCCGAGTGATGGTGTGAGTGTGCTAGCTTCATTACAAACTTTTTAAGGGTAAAATATCATGATTTAACAATTGACTCACAGTTTGATGATTTATCTGCATAATTAAGTCGTTCAATCATTTTTTAGTTAAACTAATTTAATCACTTTAAGTAACTTAATATTGCAGTTTTAGCGCTTCATCACACCCCCCAACTAGCTTTTTGCTAGACTCTAGCAAATGAAGCGAATGAATTCATGCGAAATGAAATTCCAATACAACTTTAGAGAATATCGAGAATCCATGCCATGAAATAGACTTTGTTGAGTTTAAGAACACTGGAGATAGATTAATCTGAATTTTGTATCAACTGGGAGATTTATACAAATTTAGTTAATCAACAAGGGAATTACATGTAACAAAGTCTTGCTTTCTTTCAAGTGCATGGAAATGGGGTTAGAATTCCAAGATTCGACTACCAAGAGACATTAACAGTTCAATCACAACAATCAATCTGAGAAAACCACATGGTCTTACTCTAATTCAAAACCATTGTAGGGCGGCTTTCACGCTATTACACTTTGAAAGGCGCCTACTTCTTTTGTAAGGACCCCGGTAATAGGCAGCCTTTTCCAGTACACAAATGTAATTTGTTTTTTTTTGTTTTGTTTTGTTTTTTTTTTTTTTTTTTGATCCCTGGCTTGTCCCTTTTCTCATTTAATTCAGATTTCTTCCTAAGCCATTAGGATATGGTTCATTAGAGTCTCAAACAATCGAAGTGTAAATCAACCAATAATGACTCAATGTAGTCTTTCTAGGCCTTCGAGTATGTGTTGTGTGTGTTTAAGCAAAACTCTTAACATCTTTCCCTTGGTTTAACAACTAAATAAAATGGATAAATCCCTCTTTTGACATATACTCATATTTGCACTACATTCCTCATGTTCCATGACTTCAACAAACTTCTTCTTCTTTTTTTTTTTTTTTTTTTTTTCAGCATGTAAAATTCAAGAATGGGGAATTTAATTTGCTTTCAACTCATTACTAGTACTCCCCAAGGTGGACCAAAATGTATCTAAGGCATGCAAACAGAGAGATAAATTCTCTTCCACCCCCCAACTAGATTGTAACATTGTCCTCAATGATGTAAGAGAAATGAATGAATTTACACAAAGAGAGCAGTTAAGGGGCAAAACAAAAAGAAGAACCGAAAATTCAAAGAAAAACTGAAGGAAAGAGGAAAAGGAAGTACCTGGACGGCTTTGAAAGAAAAGCAATCAAAATAAAAATAAAAACTAAAAAACAAAAGAAAACAATGAAAAGAAACGGATAAAACAAGACCATCAATTAGGATCAAGCAAATGTAGAGTAGATTCCTCAAGTAAAAAGTTAGAAATAAAAGGCTTGAGCCTTTGACCATTAACCTTAAAAGCATTTCCATTTTGAGGATTGACAACCTCAATAGCACCATGAGGGAAAACTGTTTTAACCAAATAGGGGCCACTCCATCGGGATCTTAACTTGCCAGGGAACAAATGAAATCGAGAATTGAAGAATAAAACCTGTTGACTAGGCTCAAATGATTTTCTTTGAATATGCTTATCATGGAAAGACTTCATGCGTTCCTTAGACAGCTTAGAATTATCATAAGCATCCCTCCGAAGTTCCTCTAATTCACAAAGATGTAATTTCCTCAAAGATCCAGCTTGATCAAGATCAGAATTAAACTTTTTGATGGCCCAAAATATACGGTGTTCAAGCTCAACAAGGAGGTGACAAGCCTTACCATAGATTAACCGATAAGGAGACATACCCAAAACAGTTTTATATGCAGTCCTATATGCCCATAATGCATCGGTTAATTTCAAAGACCAATCCTTTCGGTTAGGACTCACAGTTTTTTCCAAAATGGTCTTAATTTCCCTATTAACAAGTTCAACTTGGCCATTCGTTTGGGGATGATATGGGATAGAAATTTTGTGGTGAATGCCATACTTATGCAAGAGGGCAGCAAAAGGCTTGTTGCAAAAATGGGTGCCATTATCACTTATGATGGCCTTAGGCATGCCAAATCTAGCAAAAATATTTTCCTTCAAAAATTTAAGCACCACCTTATGGTCATTTGTTTTACATGGTATGGCTTCGACCCATTTTGAAACATAATCAATGGCCACTAAGATGTACAAATAACCAAAAGAAGAAGGAAATGGCCCCATAAAATCAATTCCCCAACAATCAAAAATCTCTATGACCAAAATGGGTTTTAAAGGCATCATGTTCCTTTTAGTGACAGCACCTAATTTCTGACATGATTCGCAAGTCTTGCAGAAACTATATGCATCTTTAAACAAATGAGGCCAATAAAAACCGCTTTGTAAAATTTTTGCAACTGTCTTGCTTGCAAAAAAATGACCCCCACACGCCTCACTATGGCAAAAAGAAAGGACAGCTTGCATTTCATGCTCAGGCACACATTTTCTAATGATTTGATCAGGACAATACTTGAAAAGGTAAGGATCATCATAAAAGAACGATCTCACCTCATGCATGAATTTTCGTATATCTTGAGCGCTCCAATGAGGTGGTGTTTGTCCTGTCACCAGAAAATTAACTATATCAGCAAACCAAGACAAATTTTCAACCAACATAAGATGTTCATCAGGAAAAGAATCAAGAACAGGTGTCCTTTCTTGTCCTTGATGATAATATTGAACTCCTGGAGTAAAAGTATCCATCTAATCAACCTTGGTTTTGCATCTTTCTTTGTCAATAAATACTTGAGAGCTGCATGGTCAGTAAAGATGACTATAGGAGAACCAAGAATATATGCACGGAACTTTTCCAAAGCAAATACCACAGCAAGTAATTCATTTTCAGTAGTAGAATAATTTTTTTGAGCAAAATTCAAAGTTTTACTTGCATAGTAAATGACATAAGGAAGTTTGTTCTTACGCTGTCCAAGAACAGCTCCTATAGCAAAATCACTTGCATCACACATGATTTCAAAAGAAAGTGACCAATCAGGAGGTTGAAGAATAGGAGCAGTGGTTAGCAAAGTTTTGAGCCGACAAAAAGCTTCTCGACACTCGGGTGTCCAATCAAATTTTACATCATTCATTAATAGCTTACATAGAGGCTTTGAAGTAGAGCTAAAGTCTTTGATAAATCTCCTATAAAAACCCGCATGCCCAAGAAAAGATCTAATGTCTTTCATTGACTTAGGTGTAGGAAGTTTAGAAATCAACTCAATTTTTGCTCTATCTACTTCAAGTCCTCTAGATGAAACAACATGTCCCAGAACAATGCCCTGTTGCACCATGAAATGGCACTTCTCCCAATTAAGTAGCAACTGCTTCTCTTCACACCTGGCCAAAACAGCTTGCAAATTAGTTAAACAACTCTCAAATGAATCACCAAATACAGAAAAATCGTCTATAAACACTTCTAGAGTGTTCTCAATCATGTCACTAAAAATGCTAAGCATGCATCTTTGAAAAGTTGCTGGTGCATTGCATAAACCAAAAGGCATTCTCCTAAAAGCAAAAGTACCAAAAGGACAAGTAAAGGTGGTCTTTTCTTGATCCTCTGGTGCTATTTCTAATTGATAGTAACCGGAGAACCCATCTAAGAAACAATAAAAAGCATGTCCAGCGACTTTTTCTAACACTTGATCAAGAAAAGGCAAAGGAAAATGATCTTTCCTAGTGGCGGCATTCAACTTCCTATAATCAATACACATGCGCCAACCAGTAGGAATTCTTGTAGGAATCGATTCATCTTGATCATTTTTAACAATGGTAAGCCCAGATTTTTTTGGAACTACATGAATGGGACTTACCCACTTGCTATCCGAGATGGGGTAAATGATACCCACATCAAGCAATTTCAACACCTCATTTTTAACCACTTCCTTCATTGTGGGATTCAACCTTCTTTGCATTTCCCGAGAAGGTTTTGCATCATCTTCTAAATAAATCCTATGGGTACACTCCAAGGGACTTATACCTTTTATATCAGCCATTGTCCATCCAATAGACTTTTTATGCTTCTTAAGCACATCTAGCAATTTATCTTCTTGTTCACTAGTTAAGTGAGAAGAAATTACCACAGGGAAAGTGCTTTGTGGTCCTAAGAAAGCATACTTCAACTCCAATGGAAGAGGTTTGAAGTCCAAAGTTGGGATTGCTCCTCCGAAGGTTTGAGAGTTGATGTCAATGGTGGAAGTTGCTCAAATTTTGGCCTCCATGGTTGTAACTTGCTGACCTATTGAGGAAACAAGAGATGAGTCATTAATATTATCAAATATTTTCAAATCTTCTTCAAATTCCTCTAAAGAATCAATAAGTTGAAAGTAATGTGCAGAATTTTCATCAATGAAATTTTCCAGCAAATTCACTTCATGAACTTCTTCAACTTTTTGCGGTTGCCTACAAAGATTAAAAATATTTAGCTCCAAGGTCATATTTCCAAAACTCAATTTTAAAACTCCACTTCTACAATTTATGAGTGCATTAGAAGTAGACAAGAAAGGTCTTCCTAAGATAACCGGTGCTTGGAAAGTAGAATGATTAGTCAATTGCATGTCGAGTACGACGAAATCTACTGGATAGTAGAATTTGTCTACTTGAACCAAAACATCTTCCACAACACCTCTAGGAATCTTTATAGACCTATCAGCCAACTGCAATGTGATAGAAGTAGATTTCAACTCACCCAATCCAAGCTGAACATAAACATTATAAGGCAATAAGTTCACACTTGAACCTAAGTCTAATAATGCTTGGCCTATTTTCGAGCTCCCTATCATGCAAGCTATGGTAGGGGATCCTGGGTCCTTGTATTTGGGAGGAGTGTTGGTTTGGATAATAGCACTAACATGTTCAGTAAGAAAAGCTTTCTTTTGCACATTCAATTTTCTTTTTACGGTGCATAAATCCTTTAAAAATTTAGCATAGGTAGGAATCTGTTGAATAGCATCCAACAATGGTATATTTATCCTAACTTGCTTAAAAATTTCAAGGATTTCAGCGTGATGCTTATCTTTGTGCAAAGGGATTAACCTTTGAGGAAAAGGTGCAGGTGTAGTGCTTGGGACACTTTTAGATTCCAAAGGA
>QGSO01000622.1:156194-176366 GCA_011037825.1 Carya cathayensis
AAAAAAAAAAATTATAATCTCTATATATTATAGAAAATTTTAATATACTTAGAAATGTCTTTTCAATTTTTTAACTATAGTCTTAAAATTTTGTATAATTCCTATATATTATTTATTTTCAAGAGTGTGGTCTCACCAAAATTCAATCCAAACTAAGTTTAGGAGGAATAATAAACTCACTAATGTGGATCCCAAAGTTTTTGTTTACAATATTAGGCTTCTTAATTTGGAATCCAAAATAAAAATACAAGAAAAATCATTTAAGATTGGTGATCTATATGGAAAATAGTTGAGAGATTTTATCCTCTAGACTTCATTGAGCAAGAAAAATCTTATTTAAGGTATCTATTATAATATTATATGCTTAATGTGATATGAAAATATCTAGAGTTTACATCAAACTTAGTAAACTAGCTTACATATATACTAGAATAAAAAATGACGTTCTAAACAATCATTTGATAGTCTATACGAAGTAAATAAATTCTAAATATTTCATTATAAAAATAATAATAGATATATATTATTTCATGAAACGTTATCTTAAAAAACTTGAAACATATATTAAGATGTTTTATTTTTAGAATTTTATTTTTACGTGTATATTAAAATTATCGAGATCTAATTATATATATATATATATATTTATGTTTTTTTTATTTTAAAATTTTAATGTGTCGTACATTAGAAAATTTGGCCCCCCCACAAAAACATTCCTGGTTTCGCCTATGATTCTTGCCTACGGTGCACACGGTAGGGATAGTGTTAAGCAGAGATGATAGTAGAATATCACCTGTGATTCTTGCCTATGGTGCAAGTGGTAGGGACGGTGGTAAGTAGGGATGATGGTAGTGTCCTGCCTATGATTCCCGCCTATAATGCTCTGAAAGATTGAAAAAGAGGTAAAAGGAACTATAGGGATGGTGGTAAGTAGGGACGGTGGTAGAGTCCCACCTATAGTGCACGCGATAGGGATGGTGGTAAGCAGGGATGGTGGTAGAGTCCTGTGATACCCCGTTTTTATGTGTATTTTTTATTGAATGAGCATTTTATTTAATCAAAATATTGGTTCTTTTGTTTTAAATTTATTGAATTTTAGTTGGAATTATTTAGTTGTGAAATTTATTTTGAGGTGCTTTCTTAATATTAATTATTGTTTTGTGTTTAAATTGCTCTTTAATTTAATTAGTTTTATTTTTTTGGATTTTAAATTTTGTTGTTATATTTTACCAATTATTTATTTTATTTTAGCTAGATATTGTATTTAAATTATTTTATTCAATTTACTGATTTTAAAATTATTTTCGTTGGATCAGTTTCTGGACCTTAGATGTGAGGATAGGACCTCATTTCTTTTCCCTATCTTTTCTTTTTCTCTTTTTCTATTTTCTTCTTCCTCTTTCTTTTTTTTTTCCTTCTTTCTTTTCTTTTTTCCCATTTATCTCTTCCGGTTTCTCTCTCCCCACGCAACACTCTCTCTCTCTTCCCTCCTGTCCGTTTCTTTCATTTCCCCCCAACACCCTTGTCGTGCCGCGTGTGATCGGCACCGCCCCCACCATCCTCTTCCCCACCGGCTGGTGCACACCCCCTCCAATCCAGCCCCTTCGGTACCACCGTTAACCGCCGTGAACCCCACAAATCCGCACGGCTTTTGAGCCATTCCACCACCTGCGTTCCATTTCTTCACCATTTCAGCACCAACCCCTTGCAGACCTAACCCACCCATTTCTAGCTCCGATCCATCGCTGGAGCAAGCACCACGAGGTAAACTCCATTTTGGCCATTTTTTACTTCCACCGCCATTTTTGCTGCCACCCACGGCCAATCACCATTTCCACTAGCTTCAGAAACATCTCTAAGCCATTCCCTATCAATCTCAAGTCCTATTTTGTTCCCACTCAAAAGTGGGTATTTTATAATCCATGGCCACAGTGTATTTTACACTGTTATGTTGCCTTTCCACCACCTTTTGCAGCTCCTTGATCCTTCAAAAAATATTTTACAGCGCTGTAAGTATTTTTCAAAATTTAAAGATATTTTTGCTTTAAAAATAAATTATGATTGGTTGGTTATTTGCATGGTGCATGCATATACATGTGTTGGAAATTGAAAATTGGGTTTTCACGTGTAAATAGATTTTTGGGTGCGTGTGTATCACGACCCAAGCTGAGATGGGATATTATCTCTGTGGAGTTCCTCTGGTCACTCAGGAGTGGAAAATACTGAGTGATATCCCCTGGGTTGTCACTGGGCGGCCATAGGATCCAACAATACGGTAACGTTATCGTGCCTACTCTGTGGTCCCTTGGCTGACGGGGACTAGAGGATACCTGGTCATGGTACACGCTGGGTACCGCTCGTGTAGATGTCACATGTACAGTCGTTACCTGTGGTGTGACATGGGAGCTAGAGTGTGCGCATGATCCCTAGGGGAGATAATGGTGCATACAAAAAATTGAAAATTGGTTTTGATATTGGATATAGGCCATTTTTTGGGAAAATTGCGAGTTTTCGTTAAATGATATTTGTGGGCCATTTTTTGGGAAAATGGTGGATTTCTTTAGGCCATTATCTGGGATAATGGTGAGGAATTGTTTTAAAGGAATTGTTTTAGGGCCAAAAATGAGATTTTTGGAGTGCGTTGGAAAATGATTATTTTTTAGAAAAATGATTATTTTCGGATCTGATGCATATTGTTGAGCTTTAATGTATTTTTATCGTATGAGTGTTTGGATTATTACTTACCTACAGTATCGCCTTTGGTACCGTAGACTTTGATGCAGATGAGGAGGAGGAGGCTAAGCCTGAGGAGGCGGCTCCGCAGAGGACTGATTTGGAGTTGCTTGTAGTATCTAAAATTATTTTCCTTGTCTTTATATTATTTATTTTTGATTTGTGACAATGTTGAAACTTGTAGTATTTTGATATGCTTGTTTTAAGTGAGTTTATTTTTTAACAAAATTTTGGTACTTAATTGAAAAACTTTTTATTACTGCTGCGTTATTGTTTTATGTACACGTATTGCTTATACACACACTTGGCATTTGGCAATGGAATGCGTGACTTGTGTTGTCATCATCTCGACGACTCAATTTCCACTTATTCGTATGTGGGAATTGGGGGCGTCAAAGGTGATATCAGAGCGGTTTAGATCTAGGTAAAACCACACGTCCCGTAGGTGCAGTACCAGAAAGTTTTAAAGTTGTGATTTGAAATTATTTTGTTTGAAGTTTGCTATTTGAATTGTTTTATTTAATATGATTCGATTTTTAATTGATTTGAATTTATTTGATTTTAATTTATTTGTTTATTTTTTTGCATGCTATTTTATTTTATTATTATTTGGTTTTATTCTATATTGTTTATTTTGTCAAAAATTTAAGTGGGGTTAGAGGTTATTTTGATGGCAGGAAGATGGCAAAACCGAGAAGGCCTACCGGCGCACATGAGGATGATTTGCCACGTGGTGATAGGAACTATGCTGCATCTAGAGCTTTAAATAGGATGACAGAATTTCTTCAACAAAATTTTTGACCACTGCAAGGAGAGCATAGTAGAGTGGTACAAGTTGGACGCACCTATGAGCGATTTTTAGCTCATAGAACCCCAACTTTCACTGGTGAAGAAGATCCACTTCGGGCAGAAAAGTGGATTAAAGATTTGGAGAGGATTTTCGAAGTTTGTGGATGCACTGAGGCTCAACAAGTGTTGTATGCAAGTTACTTGCTGCAAGGTGATGCAGCTGATTGGTGGGAGACCAAGAGGGAACTTTTAGTGATGGAGTTGGGATCTTTTGCTGCTATGTCCTGGCAGCATTTTGAGAAGGAATTTAATGACTGCTTCTTTGCTGCTTCTGTGAGGTGACAAAGGGCATGAAAATTTAGTAGCCTAGTCGAAGGAAATATGACTGTTGAACAATATGCCCAGAGATTTATGGAGCTTGGGCAATTTGCTACTCACCTCATTGCCATGGAAGAGATACAGGCTGAGCATTTTCAAGAGGGTCTGCGATCGGATATACGCAGACTGGTAGTTTGTCATCAGATTACAAATTTTCAGATGTTAGTTGATTTGGCCACCCTTGCAAAGTTTGAGAATAGTTTGAGAGTAGGCTGCCTCCAGGTCAGAAGCGGCGGAGTTTTGCTGGTGAAGGGAGTAGTTCTAATTTGCCTCAAAAGTTTGTTTAGAGGGCTGGGGCCCGATCTCAAGTAGTCCTTGGTGTTCGTGTGGGAGGTTGAACTCCAGTCTGTAGTAGGTGTAACAGACCCCACGCAGGAGAGTGCCCTCCGAGTGGGGCTTAGTGTTTTAATTGTGGCCAGCCAAGACACTTTGCTCGTGAGTGTCCTAACCCAGTTCAAGGAAGCCTTGGGGGTCATCGTGACGGTAGGACTAATCAGAGACAAGTGGTGCAAGCTCGAGTTTATGCTGTTACTCCTGGAGAAGTTAATGACAAGGCACTAGAGACACACAATGTTGGGGTGATTACAGGTATGGATTTAATTTAATTTTTGGATTTGATGTTTGGTGTGATTTTACTTTCTTTTTACTTCTTGGATTTCTTTGGTAAATGTGATTGGTTCAGGAATAGTTCGTTTGCATGATTTTTATGCTTGCACTTTGTTTGATTCGGGTGCATCTCAGTCGTTTGTATCTTCTACTTTCGCACAGATATGCAATCTGGTTATGAAGCCCTTGCCAAAATCATTGGTAGTGACTCTCCCAAATGGTGATGTGGTGTGGTGCTCTAAAGTTGTGTTGGGTTGTCCGTTGGATTTTGGTGGAAGGACACTTGATGTGGATTTGGTTGTGTTCAAATTGTTGGGATTTGATATTATCCTTGGAATGGATTGGCTATATTGATATTCTGCAAGTATCAATTGTAGAAGTCAAGTGATTAGCCTTCAACTCCCAAATGGAGATTATTTGGAATTTGTGGGAAGTAAATTAAAGGAAAGACCGGCAGTTATATCGACAATTCAAGCGAAAAGAGATATTGCTTGTGGAGCGGATGCCTTTTTGGTCCAAGTGGTGTCTACGCCGTCTGAGCAAAAGTCTCTAGTGGATATCCCAGTGGTGGAAGAATTTCTTGATGTGTTTGTGGATGATTTGCCTGGGTTACCTCCTATTCGTGAGTTGGAATTCGCTATTGATTAGGAACCTAGAGCAGCTCCTGTGCACAAGGCTCCATACCGTATGGCACCAGCTGAGTTAAAAGAGTTGAAGGTTCAATTGCAAGATTTGATAGATAAGGGGTATATTCAGCCAAGTACTTCGCCATGGGGAGTGCTAGTGTCATTTGTTAAAAAGAAATATGGTACCCTTAAAATGTGTATCGACTACCAAGAACTCAATAAGGTGACATCAAGAATAAGTACCCTCTCCCTCAAATCGATGATTTGTTTGATCACCTTCAAGGAGCAATTATTTTTAGAAGATTGATTTGAGATCGGGATACTATCAGTTGCGGATAAGAGGTAAGGGTATACCCAAGACTGCCTTTAGATTGAGATATGGGCATTATGAGTTTAAGGTGACGCCTTTTAGGTTAGCTAATGCCCCCGCAGCTTTTATGGATTTGATGAATCCAGTATTTCGACTCTATTTGGATTCTTTTGTGGTGGCTTTCATCGACGACATTTTAATTTATTGTCGAGATTTTGAAGAACATGCTTATCATCTTCGTTTAGTACTTGTGAAGTTAAGAGAACACCAGCTGTATGCGCAGCTTAGTAAGTGTGAATTTTGGTTGGAAGAAGTTAGATTTCTTGGACATGTAATTTCCAGAGATGGTGTTGCCATAGATCCTAGCAAGGTGGAAGCTATTTTATCGTGGCAGCGTCCTTTGACTGTACGTGAGATTCGGAGTTTCTTGGGACTTGCCGGGTATTATCGAAAATTTGTGGAAAGGTTTTCTCGATTATCCGGACCTCTCACTGCTTTGACTAGAAAGAATACTGAGTTTATTTGAGCAAACAAGTGTGAGAGAAGTTTCCAAGAGTTGAAGAAGAGACTGACAACAGCACCTGTATTGGCACTTCCGGAATTGCACAAGTCATTTGTAGTTTTCAGCGATGCGTCCAAGTTTGGATTAGGATGTGTTCTTATATTGGAGGGACGAGTTGTTGCTTATGCATCTCGTCAATTGAAAGATCATGAGAAGAATTATCTTACGCATGATTTAGAATTGACAGCGATAGTGTTTGCTCTTAAGATCTGGCCGCAATATTTGTATGGAGAAGTTTGTGAAGTCTACACTAATCATAAGAGTTTGAAGCACTTATTTTCTCAGAAGAATCTCAATATGAGACTGAGGCGATGGTTAGAGTTAATCAGTGATTATCAGTGCGAGATCAAGTATCATCCAAGGAAAATGAATATAGTTGCAGATGCTTTGAGTCAGAATTCGCACTTGGAGGATGGAGTTGAATCGTCAGGATTGGATTCACTACTTTATGGGATGAGAGAGACTTCTTATCAAAAGTTCACAACAAGAGGAAGTGTTATCTTCAATTCTTGATGTTCGGGTGATTGATTTTGAGGAATTGAAAACTGTTCAAGGGAAGGATCCTAAACTTCTAAATATTAGAAAAAGAGTCAGAAAATCTAGAGGGCCTTTGCATTACAGTATGGATAAGGATGTAATTCTTCGATTTCGAGATCGTAGAGTAAACCCAAAGTTTTTAATTTAATTTTTATATTGTACATACGGTTAAATTAGTTTTGAATATCAAAATATGTCTTTTCAAGGGTCATTTTCTTTGACTTTTATTTTGAAAACTTAAGTTGAGCAATATAGAAAAGCCAAAGACTTTTAAATCATCAACATTATTAAGATTAGGTTTCCTAAAAAATAAATTGAACAGACCTTTTGAGCTTCTAATATTATTGAGACATGGTTTCGAAACCCAAAAAAAAAACTTTCTTATAAATTATTTGGTAGTCTATATTGAGATGGAATGTGAATTAATGACTTTTATTTGTTGAAATAACATTGAGATTTGTAACAGCCCGCTAGAAATTCAATGGTAGAATTTCTATGGACTTGAGGAACCTCATGAAAACTCCGTAAGTTTTTACGAATCGGCTAATCGCAAAGATTTTAATCTGTCAACATAATCAGTGTTATCACTCATTATGGTGCCAGAAATGCGATTTTAATTGTTTGAGGTAGTTAAAAGTTTCAGAATACGTTATAGTCTACACCACTAGACTCAGTTGAATATTTAGGATTTTATAGCGCAATAACCCAAGTTCATAATTTTGAATGAAACAGCTGTTTGAAACTGTGAATTTTTTTTAGGGGCATTTCGGGGTTGAGTTTTAGTAAGCAATTTTCACTGTAGGTTAATATTAATATTTAGGATTTTTCAGTACTAAGTTTGTTATGCATTTTTTCGGAGTGAATAGTCACCCCGATAAGCGTACTAAGTGCAGTGTTTTCAAAATCACAGTGTGGATTGTCCAAATTAGGTTAAAGAAGTTTTATTTGGACAGTTGGCAAGATCTTAACCACACATAATAAATAGTATTAGATACTTGGCACAAAAAGGAACCATTAGATAGATTTGTGAAGGAAATCAAGATGTAAGATTATGCCACCTAAGCAAAACCTTTTTCATCTGATCAACCAAATTGAGCCAGATCAAAGAGGGTTTTAACTCTAGTGAAACCCTAAATGGTTGGAATCCAAATGAAACCCTAAAAGCTTGGTTGAAACCGAAACCCTAAACGGTTTCCACAAACCCTAAATTGGTCTTCAAACCTTTTTTTATCCAATTTCTATTATTGTGTTTAATCACTTGATTAAATCACTTCTACATGCTATTAATTTTTCAAATCCTTCTTATGACATCATTATCCAACCTTTTAAACCTTGGAAATTTGATTGGGTCAAGAAAAATTAGATTTGGGCTTGATTACATCTCAAACCCTAACTAAACCTCCTTTAAACCCAAAGTTGAAGCCTACTTGGTTGAGGCCCACCAAGGCCCATGAATTTGGCCACCTTGGCAAATTTTCTTGAAGAAGTTTCCTCCCCCACATGGCAGACGATTCACTACCTTTGGCTGCACCCAATAGTGCCTTGATGAGATGGAGAAACCCGCCTCATGACCTTCCATACCTCATAGCTTCTACAGGCAGTCCTTTCCCCTCTCTATTCTCCACTTTATGTCACATAGCTACCTCCAATCAATGGTGATTCAAGTCCATATGTTCCCCCTCCAGAAGTATAGAGTCGTTCAAGACACACTTCTTTCCCTTTAATCACTTCTTCACCCCATTCTTAGAGAGAAACCCAAAAGAGCTCTCTCGGGCAGATTTCTGGGTCTTGTTGTGTGGAGATTTTTGACCCTTTGTAGCTATTTTCACATGATTAATCCTTCATAAAAGTTGTTCTGCTTTGAGTATAATTTCTGTAGATATATTATTCGTATTATTCCATGGTCATTTGGTTGGTCAAAACTATTTTTAACCATGAAAAGGTCATTCTGGGCGTGAATCTAGAGAGTATGTTATGTTTTGGAGTTTTTGACCAAGCTAATGGACATCTCTTGGTCCGAAAATTTTATGAAGTGTTTTTATCATGTGTTTAAGAGTGTTCATTGAGGTTTTGTTACATGACTAAAGCTTTTGATGATATATTTTCTTAGATCTAGAAACTTGAAAACTGGAAGTGGCAAAACAGTTTTTATTTGGAGAAAATTTGAATATTTCGAGGTTTGATCTTACTCTAAAGGCTTTGATATTTTTATATGATGATCCTAGGTCTCTTATTTTCATGTTAGGATGTTATTTGGAAGATATTTAGTATTAGTTTCAAACATATGATTTTTCTATGCAAGAGGATTTAGGTTAGGCCTAAGATTTGATGTTTCTGGATTAGATCCATGTTTCATTGATTTTTAGCCATGTGATTTTAAGTTTAATGGTTGGATCTTATTTAAGACACATTCTTAAATCATGTGATGCTTTATTTCGAAGATATCACATTCTTAAACTATTGATCAAGAGATTTGTCAAAGTTAGTTGAGGAAAATGTTTTTGTTTTTGGACTAAGTGTAAAACCAAAAACTCCAAGTGTTATTTTGTGATTTGGGTGACTTTAGTTTGATGATTTAAAGCATGGTGTATCTTAGGATGATGTTATGAATATGTTAGAAGTAAGATTTGATTTTTTGGAATTCTTGGAGATGTTTTGATCTAGGGTCAAAGCTTGTGATTCAAGGGTTTGGTGTTGAATACTAGTTTTTTCTAAATGGATGTTTTAAGTATGGTTTTTAACTTAGGATAGGAAGATATTTGTTCTAAAACTTTGGGTGAAGAATGAGTTTTGAAATTGGAAGGAATTGCAACAAAAATCAGGAGAAATGACCTGTGGATGTTTCGGCCATAGTTGTGATTTGTTTTAAATTTTTTGTAAGTCGATATTTGAGTTTACGATAAAATTTGCATGAGGAATGTAAATTTTGATAGGATGTGAAATCCTTAAGTTACGGGTAAAATGGTCATTTTTCTACATGTAGAGGGTAAAATGGTAATTTTAGTCTAAGTTAGCCTGTTTTTATGTTTCTAATTGTTAGTAATTAAATTTTAAACTTTTAGAATACTCTCTTACGGTTCCTCGTGTTTCGCAGTTTATTCTCGTAGAACGCGACGATCTAAGTAAGTTAGTTTCTAACTTACTATCAGTTTACTATGTATGTATGATAGGTAAGGGAACTACAATTTATGTATGTATGTTATCATGTATGCCATGTCATGCCACATCATTACATGTTTGACTGTTATGCATGTTTTATTTTGTCACGAATATTTATCTATTACACAATTTATTCTGTCATATATTGCTATATGTAATAAGTATGCCATATGTGACATGTATGTCATATCATGTAATATTCACCATTGCAAGTATGTCATGTTAAGTAAAGAAGTCAGATCAAGTTTATGTTAAGTCAAGTTTCAAATCATGTTCAATTTAAGTTATTCATGTCAATCATGACCCTAAGTGCTAGGATGGGGTAATATCCTAATAAAACTCCTTTGTCCACGTTGGAGTGTCTAAATAGGTGTAAAATTCCTTAGGTTGATGAAGTACAGTCAACAGGTTGAAAATGGGACTTAATTAGCTGGTCACCGTTGCTCGCTAGGCACTAATACCGATGGAGCCATAACCTATGTGGGAGTTTCCTGTTAATTTACTCTGATTTGTAATCAAATCTCACCGTGGTAGTCTCAACTACCATTCCCCCCGAATGGTAGGCGTGTGTCAGGATTAGAGCATAGAGTGGACATTGGTAGACTAAAGGAGGTTAACTGGACGCCGCAGGCACGGCGTGGAGCTTTCAGCTTCCATAGTTAGTTTTTGGATAGTATTCTGGCCTCGTTAGTCGAATTACACGAGTTACTCGATGAACTTCCTCAATAGAGTTTTTTGGTAATGTAAATATGAACTCTAGTCTCCCATGTTTTTGAGGTTACAGTCTTCTAAGACTCGTACTGAAATCGTGGATGTTTATTTTGTTAAGTATACTTGGATTATGATTTAACTATTTGGGATATTATAAGTTTGGTGCATAGTATTGCTCAAGAAAAAAAAAATTATTCACTGCGAATATTGCATAATGCTAGATGCATGTTAGGAACATTGCATCTTATATGTCATGAACGGGGGTAGGTAACCATGTGTTGCATGTCTCGACGCATCAGATGTCCGTTCGATCCCAAGCAGAATCTGGGGGCGTCACAGGGTGTTATTAGAGCAATACGTTTCTGGGTTGTAAATCTACATGTCCTTAGAAAATACACCAAATACTAGGCTTGAAATTTTAGTCTTCATTAGGCTTGAATTTCTTGAAGTATAAGAGATAGTACGTGGTTTTTATAAGTGCACTTGTGTGTTTTGAGAAGTGACACATGACTCTTGGTAGGATACCTTGAAACCTTAAGAGAGACATCAATCAGGAAAATTAGAGTCCCCCGATGGATGGAGGATTAGTTGAAGTTGTACGCCTGTTGACTGACAGCTTAGACATCAACAATAGCAGCAAGTGCACTTACCCATTAGATTGTAAGCTGTCACTCAGGGAGAAACAGATGCTGACTCCTTAGGAACTGAAGGAGTTGGCGTCATCACTAGTATTTTACTAGGACCTCTATATTGATAAGCTTAGTTAAATTTGATTGGATTGCAATTGATGGTATTAGTGCATTACTGTTATTTTGGGTAATGATAAGTTATTGATGTTTGTGACTTGTACGCTGTTGGATTTAAGTGAGTCCTTGTTGTTGGTGATTGTGGTTTTGCACGAGAGTTTAGTTCGGAAGCCGAATTGTTACCCAGTTGAAAAGAATAACAATTCTCAGTAGGAGTATTATTGTTCATACCAGTGTAGATATAGTATGCCTTTTAGTAGTATGAGGAACGATATTAAAGGTTGAGGAATTACATTTTGTGTATTTGGAGTTGTTTTGATTTTGAGGACCCAATGGTATTTGTTTTCGGAACAGTAAAGTATTTGGAACAACCTTTGGCCTTAGGAGAATTCATTTATGATAGTAGTTTTATCCAGCAGCCATTAAATGGTTTTTGTGAAGCACTGTGTTTGTGGAGACCAATATATGGGACGTAAAATCTTAGTCTTGAGGATTTACATGAACACTAGGAACATATCCTTTTATTTAGAGTCAGAATAAGAGGCAGTTGATGATGTATAGATGAGCTATACCAATCATAAAAGAGAAAGCCTTGAGTTTGGGTTAATATTTGATTGTTTATCAAGGTGTCACCTAGGAGGAGGAATGATTCGTTTTGATTATGAAGGAGTAAAAGCTAGTCCTAGGCAAATAGGATTCCTTGAGGAAATAGACAAAGTGAAATCAGTTGTGTATGGATTAAATTCTTCCAAATTGAATTGCACGAATACTTGAAGTTTTGGATTTAAAGAGTATGCTGGTATGACTTGACCTATTTTGTGGAAGGATTCTAGTACAAATTGATGATTTGAGCAATAAGGAAAGTAGTGATTTCACTTAAGCAAGGATTCAGTATCCTAGAAGGTTAGTCTAGAACTTGTTAAGATTAGGCAGTAACCTTTGTGAGCATTATATTCTTCTTTTATACCATGTGACTGTTATAGATAAGATTAGTGTGGACTATGAGAGGAAGGCGTTACCTCATGAAGAACATTACCTGCCACCTCACTCAACTAAGTGGTTAGACCGGGATAGCTTCAAAGCGAGGACAGCATCGGATGGAGCTGAGTCCAGTAGAGCAACAAAAGAGCACGCCGCAACTGCCAACACTGAGCCCGCAACATAAGGATCATCTATGTCATCATCTCACCACAGACGTTTGCTAGTAGAGGGTCAGGAGCCAGAAAACGGCGATGAAGAATTCGTGCAGCCCCCGACCAAAGTCATTTTGACAATGTGGTCTATGATTAAGAAGACAATGTGTTCTACTACTTACCCCAACACGCCATGCCGTTGGACATCGATGCACCTCCACCGGATACGACCAATGACGATACATCTAGTGATGGACAGTAGTTTTGGTAACCAACATCTTCTATTGAGTGTGTTTTATGTTTGTACTCGCGTCGATTTCAAGGACGAAATGTTTTTTTTAGGAGGTGACGATGTAACAGCCCGCTAGAAATTCAATGGTAGAACTTCTATAGACTTGAGGAACCTCGTGAAAATTCCGTAAATTTTCACAATTCGGCTAATAGCAAAGGTTTTAGTCTGTTAACATAATCAGTGTTATCACTCACTAGGGTGCCAGAAATATGATTTTAATTGTTTGAGGTAGTTAGAAGTGTCAGAATACGTTATAGTCTATGCCACTAGACTCAGTTGAATATTTAGGATTTTATAACGTAATAACACATTTTCATAATTTCGGACGAAACGACTGTTCGAAATTGTGAATTTTTTTTTGGGGGCATTTCGGGGTTGAGTTTTGGTAAGCAATTTTCACTGTAGGTTGATATTAATTTTAGGATTTTTCAGTACAAAGTTTATTATGCATTTTTTTGGAGTGAATAGTAACCTCAATAAGCGTACTAAGTGCAGTATTTTCAAAATTATAGTGTGGAATGTCCAAATTAGGTTAGAGAAGTTTTATTTGGACACCTGACAAGATCTTAACCATACATAGTGAATAGTATTAGATACTTGGCATAAATAGAAACCATTAAATGGATTTGTGAAGGAAATCAAGGTGTAAGATTATGCCACCTAAGCAAAACCTTTTTCATCTGATCAACCAAATTGAGCCAGATTAAAGAGGGTTTCAACTCTAGTGAAACCCTAAATGGCTGGAATCCAATTGAAACCCTAAAAGCATAGTTGAAACTGAAACTCTAAACAGTTTCCCCTAACCCTAAATTGGCATTCAAACCCTTTTTGATCCAACTTCTAGCATTGTATTTAATCACTTGATTAAATCACTTCCACAAACTATTAATTTCTCAAATCCTTGTTATGACATCATTATCCATCCTTTTAAATCTTGGAAATTTGATTGAGCCAAGAAATATTAGATTTGGGTTTGATAGTATCTCAAACCCTAACCAAACCCCCTTTAAACCCCAAATTAAAGCCCACTTCGTTGAGGCCCACCAAGGCCCATGAATTTGGCCACCTTGGCAAAACTTCTTGAAGAAGTTTCCTCCCCCACATGGCAGACCATTCACTACTCTTGGCTGCACCCAATAGTGCCTTGATGAGATGGAGAAACCCACTCCATCACCCTCCATACCTCACAGCTTCTGCAGGCAGTCCTTTCCCCTCTCTATTCTCCACTTTATGTCACATAGCTACCTCCAATCAATGGTCATTCAAGTCCATATCTTCCCTCTCCAAAAGTATAGAGTCTTGCAAGACACACTTCTTTCCTTTTAATCACTTCTTCACCCTGTTCTTAGAGAGAACCCCAAAAGAGCTCTCTAGGGTAGATTTCTGGGCCTTTTTGTGTGGAGATTTTTTACCCTTTATATGTATTTTCACATGATGAATCCTCATTAAAGTTTTTTCTCTTTGAGTATAGTTTCCGTAGATATATTATTCGTACCATTCCATGGTCATTTGGTTGGTCAAAAGTATTTTTAACCATGGAAAGGTCATTCTGAGCGTAAATCTGGAGAGTATGTTATGTTTTGGAGTTTTTGACCAAGTTAATGGAGATATCTTGGTTTGAAAATTTTATGGAGTGTTTTTAGCATGTGTTTAAGAGTGTTCATTGAGGTTTTGTTACATTACTAAAGCTTTTGATGATAGATTTTCTTAGATCTAGAAACTTGAAAACTGGAAGTGGCAAAATAGTTTTTATTTGGAGAAAGTTTGAATATTTCGAGGTTTGATCTTACTCTAAAAGCTTTGATATTTTTATATGATGGTCCTAAGTCTCTTATTTTCATGTTAGGATGTTATTTTGAAGATATTTAGTATTAGTTTCAAAGATATGATTTTTCTATGCAAGAGGATTTCGGTTAGGCCTAAGATTTGATGTTTTTGGATTAGATCCATGTTTCATTGATTTTTAGCCATGTGATTTTAAGTTTGAGGGTTGGATCCTATTTAAGACACATTCTTAAACTATGTAATGCTTTATTTCTCAGATCTCACATTCTTAAGCCATTGATCAAGAGATTTATCAAAACTAGTTGAGGAAAAAGTTTCTGTTTTTGGACTAAGTGTAAAACCAAAAACTTCAAGTGTTATTTTGTTATTTTGGTGACTTTATTTTGATGATTTAAAGCATGGTTTATCTTAGAATAATGTTATGAATATGTTAGAAGTAAAATTGATTTTTTGGAATTCTTGGTGATGTTTTGATCTAGGGTCAAAGCTTGTGATTCAAGGGTTGGATCTTCTTACAAAATGTTTGGTATTGATTATTAGCTTTTTCTAAATGGATATTTTAAGTATGGTTTTTAACTTATGGTAGGAAGATATTTGTTCTAAAATTTTGGGTTAAGAATGAGTTTTGAACTTGGAAGGAATTGCAACAAATATCAAAAGAAATGGCCTATGAATGTTTCGGCCATAGTGTGTTTTCTATAGTTGTGATTTGTTTTAAATTTTTTGTAAGTTGATATTTGAGTTTTAAAACTAAGTTGATACATAGTTGAAAATGTTTGGAGTTAGGATGTGAAATCCTTATGTTAGAGGTAAAATCGTCATTTTCCCACATGTAGAGGGTAAAATGGTATTTTTACTCTAAGTTAGCTTGTTTTCATGTTTATAATTGTTAGTAACTAAATTTCTAACTTTTAGAATACCCTCTTACAGTTTCTCGTGTTTCGCGCTTTATTCTCGTAGAACGCGACGATTGAGGTAAGTTAGCTTCTAATTTACTATCCCTTTACTGTGTATGTATGATGAGTAATGGAAATACAATTTATGTATGTATGTTATCATATGTGCTATGCCATGCCACGTCATTACATGTTTATCTGTTATGTAAGATTTATTCTGTCACGAATATTTATCTGTTACACAATCTATTCTGTCATATATTACTATATGTTATAAATATGTCATGTTTAGTATGTCATATGTTACATGTATATGTCATATGTTACATGTATGTTATATGTTACATGTAAGTCATATCATGTAATATTCACCATTGCAAGTATGTCATATTAAGTAAACACGTCAGATTAAGTTTATGTTAAGTCAAGTTTCAAATCACGTTTAAGTTAAGTTATTCATGTCAATCATGACCCTAAGTGCTAGGATGGGGTAATATCCTAGTAAAACTCATTTGTTCTCACTGGAGTGTCTAAATAGATGTGAAATTTCCTAGGTTAACGAAGTACAGTCAACAGGTTGCGAATGAGGCCTAACTAGCTGGTCACTGGAGCGCGTCAGGCACTAATGCCGATGGAGCCATATTTTATTTTACGTGTGTTCACAGTAAGTGTGGCACCAACAATTCATGGGGCCACAACAACTGTGGAGCATGAAGTATAGCGCCACAATAACTATGGAGCATACAATACGTGAGACATAGCAATTGTAACACGTAGAATACATGGGGCCACAACAACTGTGGAGTATGTATTAACGCATTCACAGCTAGTGTAGATACCTGTGTTGTGATGCGGTAATCGGTAGGGACACATGGCTCAAAGGGACCCATGTAGTACCAATATGGTCACGTTTTTAATTAAGTCTATTGAATAAGATTCAAAGTTCATGTCAAGAAGTTAAGAATAAGCAATCATGGTAACCCCATGAGATAAGATTAAGCAATCATGGAGACCCCATGAGATAATAATAAGTTTCGGATCAAGTTCATATTATGTTATGTTATGTTCATGTTTACGTTAAGTTTCAAATTCATGTTCATATCATGTTATGTTCAAGCTCACGTTCATGTTATTTTATGTTCATGTTTACGTTATCTTTCAAGTTCACGTTCATGTAATGTTAGATTCACGTACATGTTATGTTCAAGTTCATGTTCATGTTATGTTCTGTTCATGTTTACATTATGCCTCAAGCTCACGTTTATATCATGTTATGCTCAGGTTTATGTTAAATTCAAATTCATGTTTATGTTATGTAAGTTCACGTTCATGCCATGATTCAAGTCCATGTTATGTTTGAAGTTCACATTCATATTATGTTGCTAGCCCATGTTATATTTTAAGTTCAAGTTCATGTCATGTCAAGTTAAGTTCAGTTCACATTTTAGTTCAGGTCATGTTAGTTATGTCATGCAATATGTCAAGTTACGCTATGCTTACTTACAACTTTAATTATGCATTCATGCTTTTACTGTAATGCATTTATAATTAACCTGTATGGGAGTTTCCTTGTAACTTACTGAGATTTATAATCAAATCTCACCGTGGTAGTCTCAACTACCATTCCCCCTGAATGGTAGGCATGTGTCAGGATCAGAGCAGGGAGCGGACATTAGTAGACTAAAGGAGGTTGACTAGATGTCGCAGACACGACGCGGAGCTTACAGCTTCCATAGTTAGTTTTTGGATAATATTCTGGCCTCGTTAATCGAGTTACACGAGTTACTCGACGAACTTCCTCAATAGTATTTTTTGGTAATGTAAATATGGAGTCTAGTCTCCCATGTTTTTGAGGTTACAGTATTCTAAGACTCGTACTGAAATCGTAGATGTTTATTTTGTAAAGTATGCTTAGATTAGGATTTAACGATTTGGGATATTATAAGTTTGGTACATAGTATTGCTCAAGAAAAAAAAAATTATCCGCTGCGAATATTGCATAATGCTAGGTGCATGTTAAGAATATTGCATCTTATATGTCATGAATGAGGGCAGGTAACCATGTGTTGCATGTCTCGACGCTTCAGATATACGTTTGATCCCAAGCAGAATCTGGGGGCGTCACAAGATCAATTCTCATATTAAATATTTTTTTAAAATTTAACATTCAAACTTGAAACTCATTACATATATATGCACGCTTTTAAGTAATCATTTGATTTGTTTCTTTATTTACAAATTTTTATATATCATTCTCCCCTGCAAAAGAAAGAAATTATTTGCTTAAGTAATATATATGGAGTCTTTAATTTTATTTTATTTTATTTTTAGCGGCAAAATAATCTGAAAAGTAAATATTATAATTTTAATACATCATTAATGTTTGTAACCAATTTAAAAGTTAACATTAAAATTTAATAATATATATAATGATAAAAAAAAAATAGAGCAATTGTTTGGTTAGGTAATATATATGTAATCCTGAAAAAAATAATTATTTAATCTTTAATTGTAAATAGATTATGATTAAGTTATTATTATCATTACAAGAGAATGGATTTTTTTGAGACAAATCATTTTGTCTATTAGAGTTAGTTAGGGCATATTTAAAAGAGTAATGCTATTCATCATTCCAGTTTTCATGATCATTCTCTCATCATTCTATGATGTGGCATTAGATGATTAGAAACTATTTATTATATTTCATTTTTAAATCCATCATCTAAGAAAAATGGTGATAAATAGTTTTTTTCTATTTAAAATTGAGGCCTAAGGCCAAAATTTAACAAGCTTTGGTTTTATTTATTTTCAAACAATATTGTAATAAAATATTACATTGAACATAAAAACTACCAATTTTTACTTTTTTTTTTTTAAATAATGTAATTATACAGTAACCATATATTGTAAGTGCTTTTATTGATCTTCATTTAGTTTTTCCTTAATTACTTTTTATATTAATTAATCAAAAATAATATTTCAAGATGTTTCGGTTTCTTTAGAGTCTTTTTATCATTTTGGAAAATCACTTCCTTAATTGGAGGCCTCTTAATATTAGTTTTTAAATAATAATAATTTCAATATTAATTCCTTGAGGATTTAAGAATTTTTATTTAAATTTCCTAACGCGTCAGCTGGTGGGCGGGGAAGTAGAGAGAATAATTGTGCACGAGTTTGAATGGAAAGACGTGTACGAATTTGGAGGGAAACATGTGTACCACTTTGACTTTGAAACACGGGATGCTATATATATAAAACAAACGAAAACAGAAAAGTAGATTGACAAGGGAGACGGAGACATATTTTGATAGTTGCATCTTTCTATTATTAATTTTATTTGAATAAATAATATATGTCTCTATTTATAGATGAATAATAAGAATAGAGAAAGAATAAAATTAAAATAAATCAATAATATTAATTAATGATACTGATTGATACACATAATAAATTAAATATAAATGGTAGATAATAACTCATCCATATTATCATACATAGTACTAAAATATTATGAATATATTATATTATATAATAAGTATGTTATTATTCATACATCCCACCTCAAACTTAGGATGACAGTGAAGACATGATCTAAAGTTTGTAAATAAGATCACATTGTTGGCTAGGTGAATGTGACTTAGGGATCATTTGATTGACGACCCAACAAAATGTATTCTATAGCGCATGAACAAATTGATATACAAGATTGATGATGAAAATGAGGGGAACAATATGTTAAGTGCATAAGAAGCCTATGAAAAATGTATGGTAAATGAAAAAGAGCACTAAAGAACACGTTGAATATGATATATACTTATCATGAACAGTGACCCGTTAAGTGCATATCAAGCTTTGGATAACATGTGGTGAACAAAACGAACACCAAAGAACACATCGAATGTGAGATTTAATTATCACTAACGACAATTCGTGGAGTACATTGGAAGCTTTTGGAGAATACATGATTACTGGAAAAGAACACAAAATAACATGTTTAATATGAGATTATCATCTATGGAAAAGCACCACGAGTGATACTAGGAAATCAATAGCTCTTATGCCAAATGCCAATAACATCTTGTACAGTCAATTAATTGACTAATATGACAAAACTCATATTGAAAAATGGATGTAATTGAGAAAATTTTATAAGAGTAACTTCAAAAAAAAAAAAAAAGATCTCATAATCGAGCCTGGAGTTAGCCAATGGCTCTGATACCATATAGAAAATGAAAATATAATAGAACAAGAGATGGGAAAGGGAGAATAAGAAATTTTGAGGGCTACAACTTTATTATTATCAATTGTGCTTGAATAAATAATATATATCCCTATTTATAAGTTAAATAAGATAGAGAAATAATAGAAACACAATAAATTAATGATACTAAGTGATACTAATTAATTTACACCATAAACTATTTACGGTATAGAATAAGGTTTTGTTTGGAAACACAAGGTATCTCATATTATCTCATTTCAAAATTTCACATAATTTCTTTAAATCTCAAATATCACTCAAATATAAACACTTCTAAATTTAAAATCTTCAACTTTTCCATCTTATCATTATTACCTATTCATTACAACTTTCTCAAACATAAAATATATATATAATAATTCAACTTATTTTAATTTTATAATATTCGTATTTAATTTTTTTTTTCTCTCATTTTAAGAAATCCAAAAAAATATCTTTACCCGAACCATTTTACTATTACATACAAATCATTATACTACTGTTCAAGGATTCATCAATTCATCTCATTTTTCAAACTAAGTTTACTTTATATTACCATATGAGTTCTACTACACAACCACCCACTGTTCATGCAACCCCCACACTCTAGCCAACGTGGCATTTTTTTTAAAAAAAAAACGTCGGCGTTTGGTCCTTGCATCATTTCAA
>QGSO01000623.1:0-34545 GCA_011037825.1 Carya cathayensis
TGATCAAATCATTAGAAAATGCGTGCCTGAGCATGAAATGCAAGCTGTCCTTTCTTTTTGCCATAGTGAGGCGTGTGGGGGTCATTTTTCTGCACACAAGACAGTTGCAAAAATTTTACAAAGTGGTTTTTATTGGCCTCATTTGTTTAAAGATGCATATAGTTTCTGCAAAACTTGCGAGTCATGTCAGAAATTAGGTGCTGTCACGAAAAGGAACATGATGCCTTTAAAACCCATTTTGGTCATAGAGATTTTAGATTGTTGGGGAATTGATTTCATGGGGCCATTTCCTTCTTCTTTTGGTTATTTGTACATTTTAGTGGCCATTGATTATGTTTCAAAATGGGTCGAAGCCATACCATGTAAAACAAATGACCATAAGGTGGTGCTTAAATTTTTAAATGAAAATATTTTTGCTAGATTTGGCATGCCTAAGGCCATCATAAGTGATAATGGCACCCATTTTTGCAACAAGCCTTTTGCTGCCCTCTTGCATAAGTATGGCATTCACCACAAAGTTTCTACCCCATATCATCCCCAAACGAATGGCCAAGTTGAACTTGCTAATAGGGAAATCAAGACCATTTTGGAAAAAACTGTGAGTCCGAACCGAAAGGATTGGTCTTTGAAATTAACCGATGCATTATGGGCATACAGGACTGCATATAAAACTGTTTTGGGTATGTCTCCTTATCGGTTAATCTATGGTAAGGCTTGTCACCTCCCTGTTGAGCTTGAACACCGTGCATTTTGGGCCATCAAAAAGTTTAATTTTGATCTTGATCAAGCTGGATCTTTGAGGAAATTACATCTTTGTGAATTAGAGGAACTTCGGAGGGATGCTTATGATAATTCTAAGCTGTCCAAGGAACGTATGAAGTCTTTCCATGATAAGCATATTCAAAGAAAATCATTTGAGCCTAATCAACAGGTTTTACTCTACAATTCTCGACTTCATTTGTTCCCTGGCAAGTTAAGATCCCGATGGAGTGGCCCCTATGTGGTTAAAACAGTTTTCCCTCACGGTGCTATTGAGGTTGTCAATCCTCAAAATGGAAATGCTTTTAAGGTTAATGGTCAAAGGCTCAAGTCTTTTATTTCTAACTTTGCACCTGAGGAATCTACTCTACATTTGCTTGATCCTAATTGATGGTCCTTAATTTATCCTATTCTGTTCATTGTTTTCTTTTGTTTTTCAGTTTTTATCTTTATTTTGATTGCATTCATTTCAAAGCCGTCTAGGTACTTCCTTTTCCTCTTTCCTTCAGTTTTTCGTTGAATTTTCAGTTCTTCTTTTAGTTGTTTTGCCCCTTAACTGCTTTCTTTGTGTAAATTCCTTCATTTCTCTTGCATCATTGAAGACAATGCTACAATCTAGTTGGGGGGTGGAAGAGAATTTATTTCTCTATTTACATGCCTTAGACTCATTTTGGTCCACCTTGGGGAGTACTAGTAATGAGTTAAAAACAGATTAAATTCCACATTCTTGAATTTTACATGCTGGGAAGTGTTAAAAAAAAAAAAGAAGAAGATTTGTTGAAGTCATGGAACATGTGGAATGTAGTGCAAATATGAGTATATGTCAAAAGGACTTATCCATTTTATTTAGTTGTTAAACCAAGGGAAAGATGTTAAGAGTTTTGCTTAAACACACACAACACATACCCGGAAGGCCTAGAAAGACTACATTGAGTCATTGTTGGTTGATTTACACTTCAATTGTTTGAGACTCTAATGAACCATATCCTAATGGCTTAGGAAGAAATTTGAATTAAATGAGAAAAGGGACAAGCCAGGGATCAAAAAAAAAAAAAAAAACAAAACAAAAACAAAAATTACATTTGTGTACTGGAAAAGGCTGCCTATTACCGGGGTCCTTACAAAAGAAGTAGGCGCCTTTCAAAGTGTAATAGCGTGAAAGCCGCCACTACAATGGTTTTGAATTAGAGTAAGACCATGTGGTTTTCTCAGATTAGTTGTTGTGATTGAAATTATTAATGCCTCTTGGTAGTCAATCTTGGAATTCTAACCCCATTTCCATGCACTTAAAAGAAAGCAAGCTTTGTTACATGTAATTCCCTTGGTTGATTAACTAAATTGTGTATAAATCTCTCAGTTGATACAAAATTCAGATTAATCTATCTCCAGTGTTCTTAAACTCAACAAATCTATTTCATGGCATGTGATTCTCAGATTTCTCAGGTTGGTAATTTCACCTTTGCATGAATTCATTCGCTTCATTTGCTAGAGTCTAGCAAAAAGCTAGTTGGGGGGTGTGATAAATGGTCAATTATGTGACATTAATACTCTTAAATATCTTGAGTAAAAGTGCTTTATGAGTTAAAATAAGAGTATTAGTTAGATAATGTGAATTAATTTTCTTTGACATGCGAAACAATATATTACCCCTAATTAAACTTAGATGCATGCATTTTGATGTGGGGCCGACTAATGCAGGAACTTGGCAAGTGGGCAGCTCACATAAAGCAGCAGAAAATGAATTAGAAACTCACGGTTGGCACATGGAAAGCACATGCAGAAAGTGGAACTCGGCAGGACAGCAAAGCAGCTCAAAACTCACTCATGCACATGCATCAAGCTGGTTTTACAGCAACCACTCACCCACGGTAAAGCAGTGCAGCAGCATACACGGCAAGAGGCACATGCAGAAACAGCACCACATGCAGAAAGTTAAGAAACACTTGCAACCACTCACTCACGGCTGGAACACATGCAGAAATCGAACATGCAGAAAACAGAAAAAAGCACATGCAGAACACAAACAGCACACATGCAGACTTCAATGCAGAAAAGCGGAAAAATAATGCAGAAAAAAGAATGAAGAAACACAAAGCAGAAAATGAAGAGGAAATGAAACTCACGGCAGCAAACAACTCACCAAAGCATCACTTGGACAGCACATGAAGCAGATTTCACTCGGGTAGCACACATGCACTTCACATGCAGAAAACAAGCTGGTTTTACGAAATGGAAACAGCAGCACACATGCAGAAAACACAGGCAGATCACATGGACAGCAACCAACACATACAGCAGAAATACATGCAAGAAAAGTTGGACAGCAACCAACACATACAGCACAAACACATGCTGCCACATGCAAAACACATGCAGAAATCACAGAAGGAACTCACGGCTGGAAGTGCACATGCAGAAAACAGAGAAAGAAACACTTGCAGCAACTCACACAGCTCAGCTCACATGCAAGTCTCACGGAACACAGCTCACGGATGCAGAAAGTCACCAACCTGGAAACAGCAGCTCTTCGGACGTTGCAGACCTTATAAAACCAGGGGCAGTTTTTAGTTTAGGGGGGACTGTTTTTCGGTAGTTTTACGTAAGAGAGGAGAGGCTTTCAATTCTTTTTTTTTTTTCCTTCGGAGGGTGGGCAGCAGAACTGTTTTTTGTTCTGTTTTCATTTTTTTCATTCGGTGGTTTCTTTTTTTTCTTTCTCTCGGCAACTTTTTTTTGGGTTCTTAGTGCAGATCATTTTCAATTGTTCGTTTCTTTTAGCTTCGGGTAGGAGGTCCAAACCGTAGGGCCTGTTTTTCTTTTGTTTGGTTTTGGTTAATTTTATTTTCTTGGGCTGTAGGGTAATAGACTTGAGGTCGGCAGCTGAAGTTTTTTTTTTTCTCTACTTTATAATTTCAGTTTTTGCTTCTTTTACATTTCTGGTGGTAGAGAACCTGGAAGGAGAGTCGGCTAGTTATTTTTATTTCCCTCCTTGCTTTACGTTTTCGTCTGCTAGACCTCTTGGTCAACATCAGCTATTTGGCATTTTTTTTATTATCCTACAGTTGTGCTTTTCGGCAGTTATTGGTGTTCCTCTTAAGAGGGATTCCATCTTAGAGTTTTTTTTTTCGTAATTTATTTATTTTTCTACATTTTTTTCTTTCGGCACTTCTTTTCTTTAAATTATTTTGATTGTAGTTCAGCTTGTTTTATTTATTCTTTTGTATTTATTTTCATACAGTAACTTGAAATGTTAGGATTTATCATTTTAGAGCATTTTACTAATTTAAAGATGATAGGCTAAATTTTAGACTTGGGATTCAATGAGTAACCTATAACTGTTTTGGGGTGGATTTTCTTCAATGTTATGTGATTTCAATGATTAACTTGATGGATGATATTTCAGTTTGCATTTAGAAAGGATCGAAGTTCTTCGTTCTTGGTTTAGATTATTTGTAGACGTAAAGGCACAATTAATACTTGAACAAGTAACAAGACTTTGATGGTTTTCTTTCACTATTTTATAATTGTTATATAATCTGTCAAGTAATTTTATGAAGCCAAGAATTGTGGTTCATTGCTATATTATCCGACCATGACTTCTAGGAATAGGATCATGGTTGAGAGAATGTGAAAATGAGAAGTAAATCCATCTCCAAATCAGTGGGTGAAAATTGAATCCCAAGTGTTTGTTTTATTGTTTCTTGCAAGTTTAATTCATTTGCTACACACTTTCTCTAAGTCTCTTAGTTTTAGTAATTTTAGAAACATACATCCACATCCATTTTCATCTTTCATAATCGATACATCTTTTACACAAAGAAAATCTCACAAATCCTTTATACGCTTTGATAACCCATTGTCCCTGTAGAATTCGATCCTGAACTTACCCTGTCATACTTGACACTTCTAGCTTGGAAGACACATTAAACTAGTCACCCGTCTGTCTTACTCAGATTTCTATTGAGATAGAGCTCAAATTTTTATAGAGGATGAGAGCTCAAAGAACAAGGTTGTTTCTTTTGTTCATATAACACTAATGAAAAATAAATAAGTATAAAATGTATTCAAAATAAATTTACAGATTGTGATATTCAAAATTATATTCGTCATTTCATCCAGGATGTAATTAATATTGGTTCCTATGGATAACTATAACAATAAGATTGCATTCAAAAATGCATTTTTTGAGTTGTTTCATGGATTTTGGAACTAATAACAGAGCTATTAACCACGATTTTTTTAGTCTCCAAAATCCATGAGCAGAGGTATGCACCACCATTTTTTAGTCCAAAGATGGCAACAACTCTTAAAACTATGGAACAATCGTCGCATTGTACATATAAAAATTGCAAACCAGATCAACAACCTTAAATACTTAATATACAAAATAAACAAAAAAAAAAANAGAAAAAATTATCCGCTGCGAATATTGCATAATGCTAGATGCATGTTAGGAACATTGCATCTTATATGTCATGAACGGGGGCAGGTAACCTTGTGTTGCATGTCTCGACGCTTCAAATGTCCGTTCAATCCCAAGCGGAATTTGGGGGCGTCACATAATGACTCATCTCTTGTTTCCTCAATAGGTCAGCAAGTTACACCACCATGGAGGCCAAAATTTGAGCAACTTCCACCATTGACATCAACTCTCAAACCTTCGGAGGAGCAATCCCCAACTTTGGACTTCAAACCTCTTCCATTGGAGTTGAAGTATGCTTTCTTAGGACCACAAAGCACTTTCCCTGTGGTAATTTCTTCTCACTTAACTAGTGAACAAGAAGATAAATTGCTAGATGTGCTTAAGAAGCATAAAAAGTCTATTGGATGGACAATGGCTGATATAAAAGGTATAAGTCCCTTGGAGTGTACCCATAGGATTTATTTAGAAGATGATGCAAAACCTTCTCGGGAAATGCAAAGAAGGTTGAATCCCACAATGAAGGAAGTGGTTAAAAATGAGGTGTTGAAATTGCTTGATGTGGGTATCATTTACCCCATCTCGGATAGCAAGTGGGTAAGCCCCATTCATGTAGTTCCAAAAAAATCTGGGCTTACCATTGTTAAAAATGATCAAGATGAATCGATTCCTACAAGAATTCCTACTGGTTGGCGCATGTGTATTGATTATAGGAAGTTGAATGCCGCCACTAGGAAAGATCATTTTCCTTTGCCTTTTCTTGATCAAGTGTTAGAAAAAGTCGCTGGACATGCTTTTTATTGTTTCTTAGATGGGTTCTCCGGTTACTATCAATTAGAAATAGCACCAGAGGATCAAGAAAAGACCACCTTTACTTGTCCCTTTGGTACTTTTGCTTTTAGGAGAATGCCTTTTGGTTTATGCAATGCACCAGCAACTTTTCAAAGATGCATGCTTAGCATTTTTTCTGACATGATTGAAAACACTCTAGAAGTGTTTATGGATGATTTTTCTGTATTTGGTGATTCATTCGAGGTTTGTTTAACCAATTTACAAGCTGTTTTGGCCAGGTGTGAAGAGAAGCAGTTGCTACTTAATTGGGAGAAGTGCCATTTTATGGTGCAACAGGGCATTGTTCTGGGACATGTTGTTTCATCTAGAGGACTTGAAGTAGATAGAGCAAAAATTGAGTTGATTTCTAAACTTCCTACACCTAAGTCAATGAAAGACATTAGATCTTTTCTTGGGCATGCGGGTTTTTATAGGAGATTTATCAAAGACTTTAGCTCTACTTCAAAGCCTCTATGTAAGCTATTGATGAATGATGTAAAATTTGATTGGACACCCGAGTGTCAAGAAGCTTTTTGTCAACTTAAAACTTTGCTAACCACTGCTCCTATTCTTCAACCTCCTGATTGGTCACTTTCTTTTGAAATCATGTGTGATGCAAGTGATTTTGCTATAGGAGCTGTTCTTGGACAACGTAGGAACAAACTTCCTTATGTCATTTACTATGCAAGTAAAACGTTGAATTTTGCTCAAAAAAATTATTCTACTACTGAAAAAGAATTACTTGCTGTGGTATTTGCTTTAGAGAAATTCCGTGCATATATTCTTGGGTCTCCTATAGTCATCTTTACTGACCATGCAGCTCTCAAGTATTTGTTGACAAAGAAAGATGCAAAACCAAGGTTGATTAGATGGATACTTTTACTCCAGGAGTTCAATATCATCATCAAGGACAAGAAAGGAGTAGAAAATGTGGTAGCCGACCATTTGTCTAGGCTCACAGTTGCTGAAACTGAACAACCGACACCTGTTCTTGATTCTTTTCCTGATGAACATCTTATGTTAGTTGAAAATGTGCCTTGGTTTGCTGATATAGTTAATTTTCTGGTGACAGGAAAAACACCACTTCATTGGAGTACTCAAGATATACGAAAATTCATGCATGAGGTGAGATCGTTCTTTTATGATGATCCTTACCTTTTCAAGTATTGTCCTGATCAAATCATTAGAAAATGTGTGCCTGAGCATGAGATGCAAGCTGTCCTTTCTTTTTGCCACAGTGAGGCGTGTGGGGGTCATTTTTCTGCACACAAGACAGTTGCTAAAATTTTACAAAGTGGTTTTTATTGGCCTCATTTGTTTAAAGATGCATATAGTTTCTGCAAGACTTGCGAGTCATGTCAGAAATTAGGTGCTGTCACGAAAAGGAACATGATGCCTTTAAAACCCATTTTGGTCATAGAGATTTTTGATTGTTGGGGAATTGATTTTATGGGGCCATTTCCTTCTTCTTTTGGTTATTTGTACATTTTAGTGGCCATTGATTATGTTTCAAAATGGGTCGAAGCCATACCATGTAAAACAAATGACCATAAGGTGGTGCTTAAATTTTTGAAGGAAAATATTTTTGCTAGATTTGGCATGCCTAAGGCTATCATAAGTGATAATGGCACCCATTTTTGTAACAAGCCTTTTGCTGCCCTCTTGCATAAGTATGGCATTCACCACAAAGTTTCTACCCCATATCATCCCCAAACGAATGGCCAAGTTGAACTTGCTAATAGGGAAATCAAGACCATTTTGGAAAAAACTGTGAGTCCGAACCGAAAGGATTGGTCTTTGAAATTAACCGATGCATTATGGGCATACAGGACTGCATATAAAACTGTTTTGGGTATGTCTCCTTATCGGTTAATCTATGGTAAGGCTTGTCACCTCCCTGTTGAACTTGAACACCGTGCATTTTGGGCCATCAAAAAGTTTAATTTTGATCTTGATCAAGCTGGATCTTTGAGAAAATTACATCTTTGTGAATTAGAGGAACTTCGGAGGGATGCTTATGATAATTCTAAGCTGTCCAAGGAACGTATGAAGTCTTTCCATGATAAGCATATTCAAAGAAAATCATTTGAGCCTAATCAACAGGTTTTACTCTACAATTCTCGACTTCATTTGTTCCCTGGCAAGTTAAGATCCCGATGGAGTGGCCCCTATGTGGTTAAAACAGTTTTCCCTCACGGTGCTATTGAGGTTGTCAATCCTCAAAATGGAAATGCTTTTAAGGTTAATGGTCAAAGGCTCAAGCCTTTTATTTCTAACTTTGCACCTGAGGAATCTACTCTACATTTGCTTGATCCAAATTGATGGTCATTGATTTATCCTGTTCTTTTCATTATTTTCTTTTGTTTTGCAGTTTTTATTTTTATTTTGATTGCATTCATTTCAAGCCGTCCAGGTACTTCCTTTTTCTTCTTTCCTTCAGTTTTTCGTTGAATTTTCAGTTCTTCTTTTAGTGATTTTGCCCCTTAACTGCTCTCTTTGTGTAAATTCCTTCATTTCTCTTGCATCATTGAGGACAATGTTACAATCTAGTTGGGGGGTGGATGAGAAGTTATTTCTCTATTTGCATGCCTTTTGGTCCATCTTGGGGAGTACTAGTAATGAGTTGAAAGCAGATGAAACTCCCCATTTTTGAATTTTACATGCTGGAAAATGTTAAAAAAAAAAATAGTAATGAGTTGAAAGCAGATGAAACTCCCCATTTTTGAATTTTACATGCTGGAAAATGTTAAAAAAATAAATAAATAAATAAAGATGCTTTTACATAAACTTGAGGTTCTTAGCCTCAGATTGGAGACGCTCATTCTCTTCATACAAAATCATGTCAGCCCTATTCATGGGAGCTGGCAAGCGGAATGAAGAATCCAATAGAGACTTCAACTGTTTATTCTGCTGCCGAAGGATTCCTTCCCTTGTGTGAGACTCTTGAACAATGCGTTGAAGTACAGCAATTTGTTCTTTTAGCCTTTCAACCTCATGGTTTTTGGCTTGAACCCGCTGGGAAAAAGCAACAATAGAGGATGAGTAGCGAGTTCCGAGACTCACCAAGTCATAGATAGCATCGGAGTCTGACTTATTAGCCATGCTATTATTTTCTTGCTGCAACATGGCACCAATGGCAGCTGCAGAAAGGACAGGAGGTTGAGATGTAGAAGAATGAGCCATTGAGAAAGGGATTGAGAACTTAAGGCGAGAATGTTGAAGGAATGCAGATGAGTTATAGAAATAAGAAGAAAACTTGATGCGGATTGAATGAACTTTGAGACTGATTTTATAGAGAGAGCATAAAGAACAAGTCCGGAGCCTTCAATCTCGTTTGTCAACAACATCAGGCGTTTTTTTTCAAATCTCCAGCCACACTTGTCGGGTCACGGACGGATCCACCGAAAAAAAAAAAAAAATTTAGTAATCTTTTGCTAATTTTCTCGTATTCTCTTTTTGCAGGTACGATTTTTTTGTATCTTCTTAGCAACCAACAACCTGAGTATTTCAGGTGACATCTTTCCTCTTTACTCTTTCGTTTCAATATATGTTCTGCAGTGTTTATCTTGTTTCAATTCATACCTGCATAACATATGTTGTCGAACATTCATTTGCTGAACATTGAGGACAATGTCAAATTTAGTTGGGGGGAGAGTTTTCTGTTGAAGTTTTTTTGAAGATGTATTAGTACTAAAAAAAAAAAATGATTTGTTGAAGTAATGGAACATGTGGAATGTAGTGCAAATATGAGTATATGTCAAAAGAAGGACTTATCCATTTTATTTAGTTGTTAAACCAAGGGAAAGATGTTAAGAGTTTTGCTTAAACACACACAACACATACCCGGAAGGCCTAGAAAGACTACATTGAGTCATTGTTGGTTGATTTACACTTCAATTGTTTGAGACTCTAATGAACCATATCCTAATGGCTTAGGAAGAAATTTGAATTAAATGAGAAAAGGGACAAGCCAGGGATAAAAAAAAAAAAAAAAAAAAAAAAAAAAAAAAAAACAAAACAAAAACAAAAATTACATTTGTGTACTGGAAAAGGCTGCCTATTACCGGGGTCCTTACAAAAGAAGTAGGCGCCTTTCAAAGTGTAATAGCGTGAAAGCCGCCACTACAATGGTTTTGAATTAGAGTAAGACCATGTGGTTTTCTCAGATTAGTTGTTGTGATTGAAATTATTAATGCCTCTTGGTAGTCAATCTTGGAATTCTAACCCCATTTCCATGCACTTAAAAGAAAGCAAGCTTTGTTACATGTAATTCCCTTGGTTGATTAACTAAATTGTGTATAAATCTCTCAGTTGATACAAAATTCAGATTAATCTATCTCCAGTGTTCTTAAACTCAACAAATCTATTTCATGGCATGTGATTCTCAGATTTTCTCAAGTTGGTAATTTCACCTTTGCATGAATTCATTCGCTTTATTTGCTAGAGTCTAGCAAAAAGCTAGTTGGGGGGTGTGATAAAAGGTTAGAATTGCATAATTAAGTTGTTTAAATGGGTGATTTATTTTATCAAATAAAGATTGAACACTTAATTATGCATCAAATTCTAATATTGAATGCAAATTAATTGATGTCAATATTTTATATACATAAAGTTCTATATTTGCCTTTGAAAGAAATACATTTTTTATGTACTGCAGGGCATTTATGAAAATACTAAAAGAGAATGGAACTCACGGCTGGAACTCAAGGGAGCAAGCAGAAAATCAGCACATGCAGAAAGATAGAAATGCAACCCACTCCACCATTCTTCAAAGTTAGGCCACCCACTCCCAAGTTAGGCCACCCACTCCACCATTCTTCAAAGTTTGGCCACCCACTCTTGAGAAATGGTAGGATGCTTTCTCCTATAAATAGGAGAGAGCTCAGAAGAGAAAGGGCATCAAGGCAGTGGAGACGACCGAGGGAGTTATTTTGCAAGTTATTTCCTTTGTATTTTGCAAGTTATTTCCTTTGTATTTTGCAAGTTATTTCCTTTGTATTTTGCAAGTTATTTCCTTTGTTATTTTGCAAGTTATTTACGGGGTTAGTTTTTAAGTTATTAGTTTTGGAGTTTTGAGTTTATTACTTTGTGAAGAATTTCAGTTTATTACTTTGTTAAGAGCTTCAGTTTTTTTACTTTGTTAAGAGTTAGTTTTTAGTTTTCTTTGTTAAGGTTTTCAGTTTATATTACTTTGTTATAAGTTTCAGTTTTCATGTTTTTATTACTTTGTAATAGTTTCAATTTTATTACCTTGTTAGAGTTTCAAGTTTATTACCTTATTATGGTTTCAATTTTATTTCTTTAATTTAGTTTGTCTTATTTCTTCGAGTTGATATTAAAGATTTTTTTATTTATATTTTCTTAGTTTTTGATATGGTTCCACTTAGATTTATTTTTGTTACTAAAAATATCATGTGTAACTAATTACTAAAGCTTGGGTTGTGGAATGAGATTTAATTTATTTTAGATTCTAGTTTGATGCAATATATTATTGTTTAATGTTGATTTCACTAAATTACTAGTCGGATTCAAAAGGAAAATAGATTGCGGCTCTTGCTCTTGTTTTGTTATTGACGTAAGGCACAACAAAAGCTTGAATTTATCAAGGTCTCTTTCGATTGTTTATGAATATAAATTTGGCTAGTAAATTAGAGAATTTCTTGAAAAAAATATTGCAAATACTTGAGCTTAATTTTTATGTTCTGAATATCAATTCCTTGACTGGATTGTTAATCGAGAAATTATCTAGAATCCGAGATAAAAAGAATCTTAAACCCAACCCAAGTGTTTGTTAATTTGCCTTTCTTTAGAAACTCTAAATTCAATTTCAATTATTTTTTTGGCATAGCATTTTAATTTCATCTCACATACTCGATTCATTTGTTCCTCACAAATCCTTTATACGCTTTGATAACCCATTGTCCCTGTAGAATACGATCCTGAACTTATCCTTGATACAACTTGACACTTCTGCACTTGGAAGCACATTCTAAACATAGTCACATATTTATAAAGAAGGAAATGCAGGAGTAGATTTATTTGGCACATTCGGCTTCAGATCAGAAAAATAGTAGTGGAATACTTACAATGAAATGCCTCATTTGCTAAAAAAGATTCTAAAAGTTGATAAAGTTGGTCTTCAGGCTATTCACTTATAGGCATCAATAAGGTGCTTTTGATCAGAATAAGATTGTCAGTTTTCTTTGTTTTCTTTTGGTTTTATTGCAGGTTGGTTATGGGTTTTTAGAATATTTTTGGTTGTTTCTGTTTTTGTCTTGTTGATTTTTTTATGAATTTATTGGCTTGTTTTGACACCTGGTTTTGGGTTCATTTATAGAATTATACCTTGTAAACTCCCAAGTGTAATACTATTAACACGATATTCATCCGTCATAAGTGAGGGTTATTTAATAAATTTGGAATGGAGCTACTATGTGTGTGGTTACCGGCTCTTCTAAAAGAAAAAATGTTCTCTATGCCTATATATAAGGGTACATGTAACTCTCGAACCATCTGATTATGTATTCTCGAATTGTTATCCCTCACTTATTACAAACGTAGGCATTGGAATTGTCACAGGCACACAGGGTCATCCACGTAACGACTTACAGGTTAATGATCACAATTGGTGGAAGGACATGTCCTTGACAATTGTCTTGAGCTCGATATAGCAAGGCCTGTGACTAACCCAACAATGAAAAAAGCTGGTGCAAGCCCAACCAGAATCGAATTGGGAACTGATTTTCCCTTCTTCGCTGATTTTGGTGAAGTGTCTGATGTTGTATCGTTAATAAGATGCTCATTTCCACTTGCTTCAACAGTAAGCCATGACTGAAACTTTGGAATAGTTCCAGATAGTTGATTGTTAGAAAGTAGCAACCGTGTCAAGGATCTCATTTCATTCAGAAACGTTGGAATTTCCCCTGTCAATCGATTGTTTGAGAGATCCAAAACTTCCAATCCTGTAAGCCGTGAAAAAGTAAATGGAATAGGTCCGACAAAGAGGTTGCTGCTGAGATTTAGAGCAATCTGCAATGTTGTCGGCATCGCTGGAATCTTACCGGTTAGTTGGTTTCCTCCGAGCTGGAGTTCTAACAGAGAATTCAAACGGGAAATATCGTATGGTATCGAACCACTGAGATTGTTACCTTGTAAATTCAAGTTAGTAAGGGATCGCAAGCTTGAAATCGAAGAAGGTATTGAACCGTTCAGCAAATTCCAGCTGACATTCAGTGCAGACAATTTCTGTAGTCGAACAATTTCAACCGGGATTTCTCCAACCAGCCTGTTGGATTGAAGCTTCATAACTAGAAGACGGCTTAGATTTCCCAACTGTCCCGGTAAAGTACCAGTCAGGTTATTGCCTGCCAAATTCAACAGTGCCAAGCTCAGGCAAGAACCCAAATCCGGAGGTATAAGCCCGGTCAAGTTATTGTTGTCCAGCTCTAGGTACACCAACTTCCCAAGTTTTCCAAACACCGAAGAAGGGATTGGCCCATCAAGAGAATTGCTTCCCAATCTCAACCTGACCAAACTTGGAGATATGTTTGAAGGTATCAATCCCTCTAACAAATTAGAAGTCAAATCTACAGACTGCAAATTTGACGGCGACAACATGTCTGTAGGAATCGACCCGCTTAACTTGTTATAACTAAGGTCTAAGTTCTTGAGGATTCTTGTAATTCCACTAGGAATTGTACCTTCGAAGTGGTTTTGATTGGCTGCAAAACGTGAAAGGGTTCTGATATTTGAAATGGCTGCTGGGATTTGCCCCCTGAAGTTATTGGAAGATAGAATCAAAACTTCCAATTTAGAGAGGTCTTTAATTCTATCAGGAACAGGGCCGGAAAGGTTATTTACACCTAAGTCAATCAGAGTCAAATTCTGGTAACCCATTATTTGATCAGGAATTCGACCTTCAAAGGCATTCGCAGAGAGCTCAAGCTGCTCTAAAGCCATGGCTTTCCCAAGATTGGTAGGGATATAGCCATTGAAATGGTTGGCACTAAGATTCAAACTTTTGAGGGCAATCAATCCATCTAACTGTAAATTAATGCTTCCATTCAATGAATTGAAAGACAGGTCCAAGAACTTCAACCCAACGAATCCTTGAAAAGTAGGCAGAGGACCAACCAACCTGTTTCTGCTAATATTCAAGAGCTCCAGCCCTCCAATCTTACCGCAATCCTTGATAAATTCCTCCGGGATCAAGGTCAGAGCGTTGTTGGAGACATCAATACTCCTCAAAGAATCTATCTGGCAAAGACGACGCAGAAAGTCTGAGGAAGAGAGGGAAAAGCCCGAAAGAGAGATTTCTGTTATGAAAGAATTCCCAGCGCTGCAGGTAACTTCTTTCCATGAACATGGGTCTTTGTTAATATTCCATGATAAATCTATTTTGTTAAGGAGTTTAGAAAGATCGATCATGGCGTTTCTTTGGTTTGAGGGTAGTTCAGAGAAGACCAAAGGACAGAACAAGAAGATGAAAAACAAGGAGAAATGGAGTAGAGGGATGCTTTGCTCACGCTTCTTCATTCTTAGTCAAGTGCTGAGAAATCTTTCCACCGTTGTTTCTCAACTACGCATATGCATGGGACAAATATAGTGATTGTTTTGGTTTCAGGTGGGATGAAAACCGAAGGAGGAAGACACAGAGGAGATTGCAGAAAAAGGACAGATTTCACAAGTAATTGTAAAGAGAGAGTACTTGGGTTTTTGGGGTGAAGGAAATTCGAAAGAAATGGGAAAAAGAAGAATGTTGGCGTATCCATGGGGGGAGGTTGAGTTGACTGGAGTGCTGGACTGCAACAGCAGAAGACTAGACTAAGGGGGGAGACTTTGAGTCGTGCTGGGGTTGTCTTGTCTTAAAAACTTTAAAATCTTCTAAGACTTTTGACTCCAACACTCCTTCAACAAACACAGATGTCCTTTCATTCGAGCTTTCCTTTCACAATACTGCTACATACCCCCGGGGTGTAACCCCGCCCCGTCCCCGTGAGTTGCCACGTCAGCGAAAAAAAAAAAAAAAAAAAAAAAGAAAAAGGCTGAAGAAAGCAGAGTTGAACGCGGGAGGGAGGCATATTTTGATTCAATTTTGAAGACTGAAGCGGGCAGAGGCGAAAACCGGAACCTCCCATCACCGAACTGGAACCTCCCATCGCCGACAAGCTTTCTGTTGATTTTTCTATGCTTTCGTCTGAAAAAACAGTGAGTAAGTAAGAGAACGGAAGATTAATCTTTGAAAAACAGTGATCTGAAAACTGTGCAGGATCTGAAAACCCTAAGCCGAGACGTTGCCGAGGAGCTAGAACTGGTTTTTAGCTTGTTGTTTCATCTGCATTTGTGGGTAAGAGAACGATTTAGTTGTTGTTACACATTTTCTCGTTTGTTTACTTGTTCTCCTTTGTTATAATTTTTTTTTGGGCATTTTCTATTGATGATGACAAAGAAGAAAATGTGTGTGTCGAAGCAGGTAGCAAACCCACCAAGGCCCCTGTTTTTATAATGAGATTCGCGTTCTTAATTGAGATGTTTCTATGGAATTTGCCTAAAAGAAGAATGTTACCATCCAAGAATTCATTGTAATTCGATCAAAGTAGCTTTTAAATTTGCCGGCCACTACCCTCTCTTCTTCCACTTTAACCACACTTGAGTAGGCCGGTAAAGGTTTTGATTTTTGAATAATTCCCCCACAAAAGGCAGTTGAATAATGTCCTAAACTTTAGAATAATAAAAGCTAGCTAGCTGTTGTTTTTAGCTTTTATGAAATCATGTAATGTAATTAAATTCGTTCAATTATTAGCATGGGTCTCTAAAAATTGAACGAATTTACATCACATTCATTTTTCAAACATATCAATATATATATCATATTCTATAATGTTAACCACAAAAGCTATCCCGCCCTCTTGTATGTGCAGTTGCTGACTATCATTAATTTGCACCATCTCTTGTTAATTAATGTGGCTTATTAAACTGCTAACATAATTTATTTCTAAATACAAAATACTTATAATTATCATCTTCTGTATTAACTAGATCATAGCTAGGTTAGAATATTAAGAGAAAATATATAATTTTGTATATTATAATTTGTATATATATTACATTTGTACCAGAAAACAACATTTGGTGCCATTCCTTATTCGCTTTGGTTGTTCCTTGAGGTTGCAATTAATACCATGTGTTCATTTGATTAAATGCCTTTAAAAAGTAATTAAGATTTCATATTTATGTTGAATTACTGAATTCGTGGTAGTTCTATTATATTTTCCCAGCATGGAAAACGAGAAAGAACAACCAACTATGCAACAAAAAAGTAGCTCAAATCCTCCATCGGAGGTATGTATGTTATATAATTGTGCACTTCAAATAAACTTGGTACTGTTGATATTTCTTTTTTGAAAATATATCAATAACTTTATCTAATAATGTTAGGCCATACCATCAACTAGTCAAAACATTCCACCTTACATGGCTGGTTACTTTGGACCAGTGCCTACGTGGTCACCAACTTTTCTACCATATCCGGCTGGTAACCAATATCCAATCAACATACAGGTAGTGATACGTTGTAGCTCGATTTGCTCCCTTGAAGAGTTGGCTTTTTTGCAACTAATACAAAAATAAGGTGGCTTAATTGCACCAGTTTAATTGATGAGCTTTTATAATTTGTTGCAGAATTCTGGTTACTCTTTTGAAGGAATCATGGAACCTCCGACTGCTATTAACAATACAAGTTCTGCCACGAGCAAGATGCAAGTTAGTTCTACACTCGATAATAGAGTTGATGGTGGGGAATCTGAAGCGCCATGTGGATCTCCTATAGTTGAACAGCGTACTGAGGAACAACCAAACGGTACAGAATCTGATAGTGGCAATCCCTTGAAATCTCAAAATGTCCAAGTGGTTGATGATGAGTCGATTAAGGAGCCAAAGTCGGGAATGGAGTTTAATTCCCTTGAAGAGCTATTATGTTATTATAAGGAATATGGAAAAAAATGCGGGTTTGGGGTGATGACAAAACGGACTGATAGGGAAGAAGATGACTCTGTTAGATACGTCACTCTTTGTTGTGCCCGTGGTGGGAAGGCCCGGAATAGGACATTGAATGTTGCCAAGCCACGTCCGACAGGAAAGACAGAATGTAAGGCAAGGATTAATGCCTTAAGGCAAGATGGAGTGCTGAGGTTGACAACAGTACATAATATCCATAACCATGGCCTTAGTCCAAAGAAATCCTGCTTCTTTCGATGTAATAGAAAAGTTAGTGATGCCGTAAAAAGGGTCCTAGATACCAATGATTTGGCTGGCATCCGAGCCAGTAAGAGTTACGGATCTCTCGTTGTTGGCGCGGGTGGATTCGAGAATCTCCCATTTCTCGAAAAGGATTGTCCCAATTATATTGATAAGGCAAGACATCTACGACTTGGCGCAGGTGGTGCTGGAGCGCTTCGACAGTATTTCTTACGGATGCAATACAAAAATCCTGGATTTTTTTATATGATGGACATAGATGATGACGGGAGGTTAAAGAACGTTTTTTGGGCAGACCCCCGTAGTAGAGCAGCGTACCAATATTTCAGCGATGTGGTGACAGTTGACACCACATACCTAACAAATCGATATGGGATGCCCTTTGCACCATTTGTTGGTGTAAACCACCATGGGCAGTCAATTCTGTTGGGAGCCGGCTTGATTTCTAGTGAGGATACCGAGACATTTGTGTGGTTATTCGAGACATGGTTGCAATGCATAGATGGTACTGCTCCGAAAGCTATTATAACTGATCAAGATAGAGCGATGAAAAATGCAATCGCTCTTGTCTTTCCAAATACCCGTCACAGATTTTGTCTTTGGCATATACTGAAGAAAGTTCCCGAGAAACTTGGCTCGTATGGTTCCTACAAAACTGGGATGAAAAGTGCCTTGATGAAATGTGTATATGACACCCAACGTGTTGATGAGTTTGAGAAGTGTTGGGATGAGTTGCTTATCACTTACAACTTGCATGAGAATGCGTGGTTGCAGAGCCTATACGTTGAGCGTGAACATTGGGTACCGGCATATTTGAAGGAGCGTTTTTGGGCTGGAATGAGTACAACGCAGCGAAGCGAGAGCATGAATGCATTCTTTGACGGTTATGTACATTCTAGGACAAACTTAAAGGAGTTTGTAGACCAATTTGATAATGCGTTGAAAAAAAAGATTGAGAATGAAAATCTCGTAGACTTCCAGTCATTTAATGTCACAATCCCCTGCATATCTCGATCTCCGATTGAAAAGAGGTTTCAAGAGTTGTACACGATTGCGAAGTTCAAGGAAGTTCAGCAGCAAGTCAACGGCATCATTGACTTGAATCCGAAGTTACATAAAAGTGATGGTGCAGTAAAGACATATATGGTTGAGGATGAAGTAGCTTTGGAGGAGTTCACTAAGTTGGTTCGTTATTTTGTGGACTTTAGTGAGGATGATGCAGTTGCAAAGTGCTCTTGTGGTTTATTTGAGATGAGGGGGATATTGTGTCGGCACATTTTGGCTGTATTCAGGTGTAACGATATTAGATATTTGCCGGAAATATACATTTTAGATCGATGGAGGAAGGATATTAAAAGGCGATACACTCTAATCCACAGTAGCTATGATGAAGGGGACCAACGGCCAGATGCTAATAGATATTCAAGTCTTTTAAGTATTTGTTATCAGATGATTACTCATGCAGCTGGTTCGAGCAAGTATACTGAGGATGCGAGAAGTAAGTTATATGCCATGATTGAGCTGTATCGTGCCAATGAAGAATCCCCATCTTTCACTCAAATTGGCTCTAATGTTGATCCTTCGGCAAATGACACTACGGTCGGGTGTTCTAGGGAAGTACACAGTCCACGTGTTGTGCGAGGCAAAGGCAGACCTCCATCTCTAAGAAGAGCATCCAGGATGGAGATAGACATGAGGAAAGCAAAAGCAAAGACAAAGAAAGCACCGGTAAAAGGGAAGCGTAAAGAGGTACCATAATTTTATGTTATTCGGGTGTTACAGTCATTTTATTAATTTTAAGTATTTGTTAATAATGTATATTTTTATACGCTTTAGCGAGATGGAGGAGATACCCAGGTCGTGGATAAAGGAGATACACCTGCTGCAGAAGTATGCAGAAGTTTATTTGGCCCGTCTGAGATCGATGTCTCCAATGTTGGAGACATGCAGGTATATTAATAAGTTAAATGTTATTAATAAGTTCATTGATTTGGTTGAATATTTACCATTGATTTCCAGCAGGCTATTCCAGGTGTGGGTATAGACATTACTGGAACACAGTCTCGAGAAATAGTGATGCAGAGTCAAGAAAGCGTAAGTGGATTTGTGCACTTTATCCTCGACTTTAATACTACTATTTATTAGTAATAGATAATATTTTGGTATATTATTTACAGATGCAAGTTGGGTTGGATGGAGTACAACTTGATTTGTTTGGGTTGGGCGGATCACAACGGTTGGATTGAAAATATTGTTATTTGCATTGAGCAGCTAGTTGTGAATATTTATTAGTATTGAGCAAGTATTCCAAACGGTTGGATGTGTACTTGGATGTGTGGAAAAAGATGGGAATAGATTGTGGCAAGACTCCACCTTCAGGGTTCTAATCTATCTAAGTTTTTTTTTTTTTTATTGTACTTTTTTTCCTGTGTTGTGGTTGACGATTTGATATTTAATGTTTTGTTCAATGTTTGCAGGATGTGGTATTGCATGTGTGATCACTTCGGAAGAAAATAACAAGAGAGATGAAGTTGTATTTACAGAACTTGTGCCTTAATGTTGTATTTAGTTTTGAGCGCTTGACATTTGGTTGTGTTATCCCCCCCTGCATTTTACATGCCCCAAAAAGAATGTTGTATTTAGTTTGATACGCTGGACATTTTATTCTGAATGTTGCTCTGTTCAGTTGGATATATAGTATCCATTCGCAAGGTGAAATTGGATATATATGGTTGAATCTGTCATTTACTTAGAATATTCCTGATCAATATTCCAGCAGGCTTTCGGACTCCCATTTACTTAGAATATACCAGTTTTTATAACTTATATATGTATACCCGTAGAAGCACCTGGAATCACTAAGATAGACCAATTCCACAACTATATAATCCAAAAAAATTATTCATCAGCCTTCCAAAAAGAACATCTCAACTAACTATAATTTCCATCACATTAATCCACAAGAAATAATTACTAAGAAACAACAGAATTTTCCAATAAAGTAGTATCCATCAATAATTTATAACCAAGCATTTGGGCAGAAACATTTTCTGCTCTTTGGGCCAGAAACAAGATGAGCTTTTACTTCAATTACATTCATCTCCATCTCAGTTACATAACTAGGATAATATTCCACAAAATACAAAGAACTAGTTAACAACAATCCCAAATTCACTTATAGTTAACTAGGTAAAATGCATGTACAAATACAAAACAACAATAAATCCAAAATAGCGTGTACAATCCCTTTCTTCTAGCTTCTTGTGCGTTAAGCACCAACTCCTTTTGCGTAACCTCGTCGCTTTTATTGGACAGCACCATGCTTACCCTCTCAAGGCGATCCACTATCTTACGGAGCTCAATCTCCCTTTTTTCCAGCGTCTCAAGTATCTTCTCTACTTCTTTCTCCTTCTTTAACAGATCATCAATTCTTTCTTGAACTTGTAGCTCAATCACTTCATTACCATCCAACCACTTGAAAAACTTACAATATGGTAAGCCCTGCTCAGAAATATTTCATGACTATCATTAATAACAGGAACTGTACATTATATTAATGCTTATATATCCAAAATATTTTAGGCAACAAATAATGTAGTTACCTGGGTATTATACTTTGAACACCCTAAGAAGGGTCTTCTAGGATTTTTTGTAGTACTTGACCATTTCAATGTGGCTTCCAGCTCGCAGAAGCACACTTCTTTTCCCAAACGTAGATGAAGATATTGATGAAGATGATTTTGACATTCTAAGATGAACCCCCATAAAACAATTGGATAACAGTTGAATAAAGTTGAATAATGATGGAATAATTGGTGAAGAGCAGCAAGTTTTGAAAATTTAATGAAGAGCAGCAAAAGTTAGAAACATATCTTAAAGTTCTAATAAAAACTGTTGGCAGAATGTTCTTCTGCTCTCCTCATATTTTCAGTGGATGTACTGCTTTTTTTCAAGTTCTAATAAAAACATATCTTAAACAACTTTTTCCATTAAAAACTAATTTCTAATTAGTTGGGAGTTTCACCTATATAAGAGTTCATTCATACCCCCAAAGTACTCTAGGCCTCAAAATGTGAAAATAGAAACCCAAGTCTGACTTTTAGGCATATTGAAACAAAGTAATGAATTGAGAATTCTTCCTATTATGCTCATCATAGACATTACAACTTCCACAGAGAAAATGAGAATATTCCAAGAAAAATGGAAAAAGAAAAAAAAAACTATGTGGGGACTTGATCTACAAGTTTATAACTATATTTATGTTTTACAACTTCTCTTATACCCAAGTTACAGTTTCTGGGGCTACCGAGTAATGCAGGAAAGATGTAGTTTAAAAAAAAAAAACCTAGTTTACAACACCCTTGTACCCAAGTTTAGAACCATTTTCTTGTTATTCCAAATAATTATTTTCCTTGTATTTCTTAAACCAGGAATTTAACGCCCTACCAACCAGAAAAGAACTAGCATTCAAAGTTCAAATTGAAAAAACCTAGCCAATGAAATTTTATCTTCCTCACAAAGCTTCAATTTGCTATATCGGTATGTCATAATACTGCACACTACTCTGAAATACTATATGGCATTTCTTCTACCAAGACAACACTACTCTGAAATTATGTGCAACCGAAGAAAAGCCATGGATTGAATCATATTAGGACCAAGAAAAAACATTTGAATGCACGTTTCAGATTCCTCAAATTAAGATCTGTATCTAAACAGAAAAGGGCTAAAAAAAACACTATTGTCTAACTTAATCCATCCACATCGATCCAAATACCACGAAGTACATTCATAGCAATATCCGACCATCAAATTCCAAGAGCAACAATAGAGAAATAGAAAAATCATAAATTTTAAACTAAATGAAAGCTTTAGTTGTAGCGTATAGAGATAAAGCTTTGTCGAAAATGGGTATAGAAGGTCACAAGGCAATAAGAATATAAAGAAATGAAATAAACCTAAATTCCTTCGGTCTTCCCACAGCTTATGTACTGCCCGTGCAACTCGCGGTGGTTGTGTCGTTCTCGAATGGGTTGTTTCTCAACTGTGCAGAATGGGTTTCCTAAATCAATCTTTCAGTTAGGGTTCGTCTGGGTTTCAGCTTGGAGGTTAGGGTTAGGGTTGGGGTGGGTTAGCATGGCATGAGATTGATCTTTGATTCGATAGGGTTCGGGTGGGTTAGCATGGGATGAGAGGGATGATGAGAGGTTAGGGTTAGGGTTCGTACTGGGGCTCCGAGAGGCTTCAGAGAAGAGAGAGATGAGGGGGACGAGATTGAAGAGGCGATTTGAAGGCTGCTACACGGGAGTCATTTGAGTCATCCTACTAATTTGAAAAACGGCGTCATTGGATTTAGTTGCCACGTAGGCAACGGGGATGCAAAGGGGACGCAGCACGGGGATGTTTAGACTTTTCCTTCCTTTCATGCGTGTGTTTCTGCGTAAAGAACAGTGTTAAAAGTACGCTCGACCGGGCTTGGAGTGCATTCCATGCATTAACAGCAGCAGATTATTCAAACACGCGTAGCAGATGGAGATGACTCGGAAACTGTGACCCCATACGTCTGTTTTAGCCATATTTTAGATAGAAAATTTGTTGGGAGAATGTTTTACACAGCAATAAATAATTTAAAACAAAACATAAATAAAATAAAAAATTGTCAAAAAATAAAAAAAATCCTTGTTTAAGATTTTTCAACTTTTTTTCAATGTTACTGATTTTAAGATGTTATTTCAACGTTTAGTTGCTTTGAGAAAAATCTGTAATTGGACAATTAAGATTTGGTTGGAATATTGAGATGAGTTGATTTAAGTTGTAAATAATAATATTTTGTGAATTTTATTGAAATGAACTTAATTTTTTTAAGTTGAAATGAGTTTAACTTTTTAAGTTAAAATGTATGAAATATGTTGAAATGAGTTTTATTTTATTTTTTATTTTTATAGAAAATTAAAAAAATAATGAATCTTATCAATAATTAATTTAAGATAAGTTGAATTTGATTTAACAACCAAATATAGAATACATATCTAAAATGTCAAATCCAAACAAGACTTGAGATTTTTCTTTTATTTTTGAACGGATCATATGTGATAAAATAAAAAAATATTGAATTTCTTTGTTTTTCTAAAAAATAAATTGTTAAAATAATAAAAAACTCTACACAATTAGTTTTTCACAAAATTTAAGGGTCACACCCCCAGCCCCCAATCTTCCCATTGGCTATTGTCATTCTTACTAAATTTATTAAATTCGAGTTTTGTTTTAAAAAAAAAAAAAAAAAGACAAATAGGAATATTAAGAAAAAGAGGAAGCAAACTTATTTTCGAATTTAAACCCATAGGAAAAAGAGCTTAATATTAGAAAATGGGTTTACCCTTCTTTTAGAAAACAAATAAAAAAAAACAAATTTTGGTCGGAATAGTCGGAATAGATTAAAAGTTTTGCTACTCATTATCCAGACATACTATAAAATATATCTTTTTTAATTTTTTTAAATTTAAATTTTATTTTATTCATTTTAAACTATTTAAATTATCTTTGACGTGGTACGAAAATCAATACCATGCTCTTTATTCCTAATGAATATTTGGCTTCTTTAGCAATTTCCTTTTTCCATGCCCCCTCCTTCGGGGGGAGAAGTTTATGAAATGGTGATCCCAACACGAAGCAGCATGGTCAAAGAAGTCAACGGCAAGGATCTATTGGAGGAATTGCTCTTTTTTAAATATCTTCTCATCTTAATGAACTCTATTTTTCACTGTATCTTCCCCTAGAAGTCATTCTATAGTGATGAGCTTGCTAGACTTTAGAGTCCTTCCATGACTTTAGAGTTCCTTACGGTCTCTTTAATTTTAAATATGATAAGTGGGGAATGATGAGGATGAGATTTTCATTGGCAAAGTATTTTTGGCTACACAGGTGAGTTTTATTATATAGATATTTTTAAAGATGTCATCAACATAAAGACAATTTACTCATCCATAAGTTTTCAATAATCTCACTTAGTACTTAATTTTCAAGATTTCTTTTAGTGTTTTAATAATTTTTTCATACTTACACTTTTTTTTTTGTCATTAATAAAATATCACATTCTCACATTGAATTTTTTATTTTTATTTTTTGTAACATCTCATAAGTGGCAAGAAATATCTTGGTCTTTTTTTATAAACTATTTGGTAAATTTATAACCTCATTTTTCCTATTTATTTACACTTTTCCTTTCAAGTTTCTACTAGCTAGCTTATTTTGATTGGTTTTGTTAGTAACATATATATGCTATAATCGAATTAACAATTAGGAGTGAAGGCAACAAGTTTTATATGGCTATTTCTATGTGTATATATATATATATATATATCCTGAATGGTTTGTCCACCAGTATCGAAGGATACCCAAAAAACCAGTAGATAAAATTTTAACAATCTCAGGTTGTTTGTGATCATTATTAGTATTAACATTTGCAACCATAGAAATTTTACTCATGGTATTGAGGATCTCTTGTTCAGAGAGTCCATTAATATTCCATTCATAAAATTTGTCCACTGAAATAGAAAATTAGATTTGAAAAATCCTTTCTTCAAACTGTAAATCAAGAGGGGTTGGTTTTGAAATATTTGAAGATGAAGTCAAAAGAGATGGTTTTTCTACTTTGTCCTCAATGCGGTCTAAGTGTTGACCAATAATATGGAGACTTTGGTTAATAAAATTGTTTTGTTGAATGATTTTCTTTGTCTCCATATATGTGGTAGCATCTAAATTAGCATTAAGAATTTTAATTGGAGAGGCTTGTATTTGCTCTCCGAAGTGAGATATAATAATTGTCTCCAAAGGAGGGTAGCTAGATTTAACCACAATCTTGTCTTTATCCTTGACAAAACTAGTTTTAATAACATTTAAACTCTGGTTTGGACTATAGTTTTTGAAGTGTCTGCATTTTTTCTTTCCATTTTCTTTTAACACACAATTTTTTAGAACTAGAAAAAGTAGCATAATAAGTTTTTCTCTTATCACGATTTTCCTGAGCAATTTCAAAAATTTATTAAATATTTTGCTAATGCAATTGTTTCAAAATTGGATCGTCAGAATGCCAAATTCCCTTATTACCTCCATTTCTACAAAAGATACAAGGCACCTTGTATTCTAAAATGGAGCCACGAGAAAAATGGTGACCTATTGGTTCGTTACTACTTTGTCAAATTGTGGGATAGATATCCCCATACATAAGACATTATTGATCACATTACCAGAAATTTCCCCCAGACTACTCCAGATCTCAAAAATACTGAAGAATTCTCTGTTATTGTTCATCAATCAACATAGCCTAGATACCCACTGGTCCAAACAACCACTAATATTGAGACCACTAAACATAGGTAAAAAACTGATGCTTCCTCTTCTACAACTATTAAACCTGATAAATCCTCAAAATCTAAAAACAAGAATGTTCTTGGAGGGCTTAATAAAAAGGATTTGATTTTTTTGTTAAAGAAGTCCCTTGAAAATGATAATTTTGATGATTCTGATAATAAGTCAGAAGCATCATCCGAAGTTTTAGTTGCTGACCCATACAGAACAATATTTGGAATATATATATATATACATATATATATATATATACATATATATATTATAGAGGCTTTACAACAGTCATTAATCTTAGATTCAATAAGAAAATTTATTTTTTATTTGCTTAATTTTTATCCTTTGTGTTTGCTCTTATAATATATATGTAAAATAATGTTGACTTTTTATTTAATCAATTTTGATAATCAATTTTGATAGAGTACAATATTGATTTTTTACTTCAAGTCTTTAAACATATCTTTGATATTGCACGTGTACTCATAAAGAGGGAGACTATAAGAAGTTACATACTTTTATATTTATGTCGGTTGGACCCTAACAAAACATTCCTAGTTCCACCCCTGGCTACACAATAGGGTTGTCTTCTTTTCTTGTTTTGGTTGTTTTATCTTTGCCTTATGATTTTGGGGTATTGTTCACATTCCCTTCATGCTCTAACCCTTACTCTTTCTAGAAGTGGTCATGGCCCTTCAACTATAAGAGCAAATGTCAATGAGATTGGTAATATGAAAGAATTGAGTAGCTGGAAGAGATAGATTTCAGTGATGTTTGGATGTTAAAAAGTTAAAGACATTTTTTATGAATAGTAAATAAATGAAGTTGAGACCAAAGTTTTATAGATTTTTGCAAAAGTGTGGATCCTATTTTAAAATGAAGTATTAAAATTATATGTTTTTAATAATATTTATTAATGTGTGTGTTGAAGCAAGTTTTGTAGCCACTAGGCAACGACTATACTCCTGTACTTGTGAGAGTGGAAGGAAAGGGTGACGAGTGATGGTCGTGTTACTTCTGATACCAAAGTCAGAATTTTCTTGAAGGAGCAAAGGAAGAAAGAAGTTATGGAAAAAACTAGTGAGAATGATTGAGTGTGTAACTTCTCTTCCATTGTTAGCCTTTCTCCCTTTACATCCAATCCACGTGAGACCCTTTTGTTTTTGTAATGATCAACCTTGTCTTGGATGACATGGTGTTGCATTCAATGCGGTTTCGAGGCTGGCCACTCCGAGCAACATTCAATGCAGCCCATTTGACAGGAGATAGGATCCCGACTTATTTGTCCCTTATTAATGCGATGTGAATAGGGAGATTGTTGGTAGCTTCTCTCTTCTTTGTGCCTACCTAGGCCTTCTTCCTTGCCCTTTCTCGGTTTACCCTGTCGTGGACTTCAAGCTTCAGCATGGAAGGCCTGAGCCCGACCCAGCTGGGTTAAAGATCTCCTTTTAAGTTATCCTCCAAATTTTTGCCACTCCCATGTGGCAAAAATTTTATTTTTCCCACGCACCCACTTCCCCTTTTGGATTCGCATTATTGTTATACGTCTCCTCAGCTCAGGTCCTGGTGCAACTATCGCATTTCCACATCCCATCACTCTTTCCGTTGGGGTTTCTGAATCGTCGCTCCTCCTCTATTTATTCCTCGTTTCTGCCTCTGTGATTATCTTTGCTTGTTTCCCTTTGCCGTCGCATTCTTCTTTTTCCCTAGCAATCCTACTTCGTTTTTTCCAGATCTATTTCTGATGGCCACCAAGACTGCTTCCTGTAGCAAACCTCTCTCCTATGACGGACACGGGTGGCTCATCGTCATTAACCTCACAGCCCTCGATGTGCTGCTTGGCATGTACGTAATCTCAAACTCGATGGAGGTTCCAGCTTTGGGCAACGGGGCCGTTGACTTTAAGGGCAATGCTGAGAGGGTGGCCCTATATTCCGGCATGTTCTCATAGGGTGTGAGGCTCCCCTTTTGTCATCTGATATGTGACATCTTGGACTTTCTAAGCATGGCCTCGGCTTAGGTGCACACCAATGCCTGGAGGATCTTGATGTCATGCTGTGTGGCATGGTACATGATCTTAAAGTTCACTAAGGAGTATCTAGACCTGACTGTCTGAGAGTTTATGTTCACTCACACCCAACCAGTCTCACATGGTGGGTCGGGACTTACTGGGGGCACACTCTATGCCATAAGGAATAAAGTGGCCACCGGATGGCCCGTCGGGGAGTTTGGTGAAGATATTCTACCCATAGGGCGAGGTAGTCTCTTTTGAATTAGAGGGACCTGCTAGCGGCTTGGGGCAGCCTAGATCTTCTCCCTTGAAGGCCACATCTACCCTTTCATTCTTCTAGGGATGACGAGGAACTAGAGACCGCATTCCTTAAGGCGTTGTGTGAGTCGGGTTTGGCATTCCCAGGTGTTCCCACGTCTCAGGAGACATCGGCTAGGAAGCCTCGTCTCCACTGAGGGACCCTCCTACCAACCAAAGGGGATTGTTCAGGGCGGGGATGGTGACAGTCCAAGCCCTTCCAGTGCTGGTTCAACTGCGGCTTCCATGGGCACAACTCCTCCCCAACCAATTTTTCCCGAAGACCTTTTCTAGCAACAACCCCATGATGCTGAGCTAGGATTGGTCCTCAGCGTCCTTGCCTTTTTTCGACTCTTCAATCAAGCATGACACCTTCTCGGCTATTGATTCGGGTGAAGTTTCCAGGCCGACCAACCAGGTGGATGAAAGCCTTCCTCCAAGGCTGGAGCGCAAGACAATTAATGTCGTTGGGACCATGACCTTTTCCCTTCGTCCTTCTAGGGGCTCGATGCCTCTGGTTGGAGATGGCGCCTTGTCATTGCACCCTTCTAGAAGGGGCAAAAAGGAGGCCAGGGTTGAGGCAATTAGGGCGATGTTCGAGCAGCAAAACGACATCCTCTCCCCAGTAAGTACCCTATCCCCCCCCCCTTTTGTCTCATTCACTGACTGAGCATCTTGTTTTTATTTCATATCATCCTTTCAACTAATAGGGTATTGAATTTGTGGTGGCATGGGTAATGGACAGTTAGGCCAAGGTAGAGAATGAGGCTGAGGCTCTACAACATCTGGGCGGCATGGTGTACAGTGAGATTTTTTGACTTAGGGCTATGCTGGAGCATGCCGAAAGGGCTTGGGAGGAGGCCGAGGACTAGAACAAGTACTTGCGACGAATCATCAAGTACCTTCACAAAGGGACTTTCAGCCTTCGTGCAGAGGTGGTGCTGAGGCAAAAGACCTCTTGCCTTCAGTCTATAGCGAGAGCCACTGCGAAAGGAAGAAAAGGGTCTAGAGTAGGCATGGGTACTTTGCCTGGAGGAAAATGTGAGGGAGGTCAAGAAGCACTATCAGGATTACATTGCCACATTTGCAGAAGCTACAAACATCCAGCATAACTTGAACGCGCACCTCAATGAACTCCAATCTGGGAGGGACGTATTTGTCATGTAGAATGCAGTGCTTCAAAGGGACAAAAAAAAGGCCGAAGACCTATACGTGAAGCTATTGAGTTCCCACTTGCAACTCAAATAGGAGTCGAGGTCTTGCGAGGAGAGGATGAAAAGGCTGAAGACCAGGCTCACTGTTACCAACGAGAAGCTTACTCGGATCACTCCCCAGCTTGAGATAGCCAAGAGTCTTTGTAGTTAGACCTGGAGCCAAAAGTGGTAGGGCACTCCTAGGGGCTGGAAAAGGTGAGAGGGAATCTGGCAGCAAATCTCTGCATTGCTCTTGGGACTCTAGACTTGGCCCGATTCGAGTCTACTCAAGTGGACCGCAACTCTCTTAACTCTTTGGGGCGTGACTTGATGCCTGACATTTTCCCCAACCTTGCTTCCCGCCCTTGAATGTTCAACATGATTTCTCTTATTTTTCTTCCTTTTTTTGCCCTGCTAGATGTTGGGGGGTACTTTGTATTAGCTCGACACTTTGTAATTATGCGAATATCTAATAAACGTGATTTTTGGCTTTCTTTTCTCAAGCAATTGTGAGTTCATATCCTCTTGGTTTCTTTCTGTCTAAAGTTTTATCGAGGTTCGTCTTGTCATGACATTTCCATCACGCTCACCCGCCTTCATTGGACATTGGCCTGTGGAACTAGGCAGGATTTGAGGTCAACTGTGTTGGTAGCGATTGGTCGCCAATGTTTGAGAATGAATTGTTGACCTAAGGAACCATGCGGGATCTGAAATCGATTGCGTTGGGTAATGAGGGGGGACTTCGATACTTGGGAGAGGTGTTCCCCCTATTTGTTGCGAGCACGGAACATCAACCTAAGGAAATAGGCAGGATCTGAAATCAACCGTGCTAGGTGGCGATTAGTTGCCAAGGTTCAAGCTTGGAACATCGACCTAAGGAACCAAGTAGGATCTAAAATCGATTGCGTTGGGTGGCAATTGGTTGCCAAGATTCAAGTGCAAAGCATCTACCTAAGAACTAGGCAGAATCTGAAATCAACCGCATTGGGTGGTGAGGGGGGACTGGGACACTTGGAAGAGGTATCCCCCCCTTTCATCAATGAGGTTTGAGCATGAAGCATTGACCTAAGGGACTAGGCGGGGTTTGAAATTATCCCCGCAGGATAGCGATTGGTTGCCAAGGTTTTAGTGTGGAGCATTATCGACTTAAGGAACCAGGTGGGATCTGGAATTGATCATGCTGGGTGGCGAGGGGGGTCTGGGACACTTAGGAGAGGTGTTACCCCCTTTCATCATTATGGTTCGAGAGCATAGCATCAACCTAAGGAACCGAGTAGAATTTGAAATCAACAGAGTTGGGTGGCCAGAGGGGATTGGGACACTTGGGAGATGTGTTCTCCCCCCTTTCATCGTCGAGGTTCCAGCGTGGAAGGTCGACTTAAGGAACCAGGCAAGACTTGAAATTGACCAAGTTGGGTGGCGATTGGCTTGAGCGCCGAGCATTGACCTAAGCGACTTGGCAGTATCTAAAATCATGCGTATTAAGTGGTAAGGGGGGACTAGGACACTTGGGAGAGGTCTTCCCCCCTTTCATTGTTGAGGTTCAAGCATGGAGAATCAACCTAAGAAACCAAGTGGGAGCTTAAATTGATTGCATTGGGTGGCAGTTGGTCACCGAAGGGGACTGTTAAGTCATTCAATCCACACATACACGCTCATGCACAGAAAAATCACTTATTATTCTCATTGTTGGTTCTTTACATGGGGCGTCAATGAATGCAAAAGAAAAGAGGAAAAGAGGGCTTCCGCTTGCCCCAGAATGCCTCAGCCTACTAGTTCTCAGGGCTTCAACTTGGTCGGCCCTGGGTGGCGTTGGGAAAAAAGAGGCTGGCTTCTCTTTCCCATACTATATCGGCTTGAACTCGCTAGGTTCCTTGCCTTGCAGCTCTTGTATGTAGCATTCCCTCACTACCACTTGCTCGCCGCACACAACTCCTACGCCATTCTCCGTTGAGAATTTCATATTATAGTGGTAGGTTGAGGTCACTAGTTTCAAGTTGTTTATTATTAGCCACCCGATGATGGCATTGTATGAAGAGTAGGCCTTAACTACGAGGTGAGCCTCCTTGTTACAATGATGATGAGGAGTGTTATGGACCCCAGCGGCTAAATCACGTAGTCATAGAACCCTCTTAGCAGTGTAGGGGATGGCTGCAGCTTGTCTTGACCGATCTCTATTTTGGAGAACGCCTCCAAGAAGAGGATGTTGGCCAAGCTACCGTTATCTACTAGTATCCTTCTGGTTTTGTAGTTTGCCACTAACAACATCACCACCAAGGCATCTTCACGTGGATAGGTGACTCCCTCACAATTGGCATCATCAAAAGCGACAATAGGGTTCTTATGAGTTCGAGCTTGCTCGGGTGGCCTCCCGACATAGAAGATGTGACGCCCCCAAATTTCGCTTGGGATTGAACGGACATTTGAAGCGTCGAGACATGCAACACAAGGTTACCTGCCCCCGTTCATGACATATAAGATGCAATGTTCCTAACATGCATCTAGCATTATGCAATATTCGCAGCGGATAATTTTTTTTTTTTTTCTTTAGCAATACTATACACCAAACTAAAAATATCCCAAATACTTGAAACATATTTCATACATAAAAACATACTAAAAAGCCGTGATCACTACACTAGTCCAAAAATGGTTGTGATCAAAAGAATACTTGAGATACAACTCCAAAAGTACAAGCATTAACCTAAGTTAAATACTATACCATCATCAACATCGCACCGTAGCCTAGATGACCGTATTCAGATGGTCAGATTCCAATTCTTCTTTGGGTCCTGTAACAAGATCTACCATTCGGGGGGAATGGTAGTTGGGACTACCACAGTGAGATTTGATTACAAATCTCAGTAAGTTAACATAAAACTCACACACAGGTTAAAGATGCATGCATGGCAGTAAAAGCATAAATGCATAAGTAAAGTCGTACATAAGCATAGCATAACTTGACATATAACATGACATAACCAGAACTTAAACGTGAACTGAACTTGACTTAACATGACATGAACTTGAGTTTAAAACATAACATGGACTTGAAATGTAGCATGAACGTAAACATGCATAACATAAATATGAACTTGAAAATAACATAAACTTGAACATATCATGACATAAACGTGAACTTGAGACATACTGTAAACGTGAACTTAACATGATGTGAACATGAACTTGGAACATAACTTGATCATGAACATAACATGTACGTGTACATAACAAAACATGAACTTGATCTGAAACTTGACTTATCATGCACTTGATCTGAAACTTGACTTAATACGTACTCCACAGTTGTTGTGGCCCCACGTATTCTACGTGTCACAATTGCTGTGTCTCACGTAGTGTATGCTCCACAGTTGTTGTGGCCCCATACTTCATGCTCCACAGTTGTTGTGGCCCCATGAATACACGTAACATAAAATATAATACGTACTCCACAGTTGTTGTGGCCCCACGTATACACGTAACAGAAAATATAATACGTACTCCACAGTTGTTGTGGCCCCACGTATACACGTAACATAAAAAAATAATACGTACTCCACAGTTGTTGTGGCCCCACGTATACACGTAACATAAAAATATAATACGTACTCCACAGTTGTTGTGGCCCCACGTATATACGTAACATTAAATATAATACGTACTCCACAGTTGTTGTGGCCCCACGTATTCACGTAACATAAAATATAATACGTACTCCACAGTTGTTGTGGCCCCACGTATTATACGTAACATAACATGTCTTATCTTTCTTAATGCATGAGATATTAATTAATATCATATACTTTTCTAACATGGCGTATACTTGTAAATGACACAATATGATTTAATCATAACATTTCATGGCATACTTATAACATACATCATTGTATGATAGAAAAGATTATGTAACAGATAATTATTCATGAGAGATTAAATCATACGTAGCAGATAAACATGTAATGACATAGCATGACATGGCATATACGATAACATACATACATAAATTGTAGTTCTCTTACCCATCACACATACACAATAAACTGATAGTAAGTTAGAGGCTAACTTACCTCGATTGTCACGTTCTACGAGAATAAAGTGCGATATACGAGAAACTGTAAAAGGTCATTCTAAAAGTTAGAAATTTAATTACTAACAATTAGAAACATGGAAACAAGTTATCTTAGAGTAAAATTATCATTTTACCCTCTACATGTGGGAAAACGACCATTTTACCCATAACTTAAGGATTTCATATCCTAACTCCAAAAATTTCCAAAATTTACATTCCTCATGTAAATTTTGTTCTAAACTCAAATATCAACTCAGAAAAAAATTTAAAACAAAACAACACTATGGAAAACACACTATGGCCGAAACATCCATAGGCCATTTCTCTTGATTTTTGTTACAATTCCTTCCAACTTCAAAACTCATGCTTAAACCAAAATTTTACAACAAACATCTTCCAATCCTAAGTTTAAAACCATACTTGAAACATCCATTTAGAAAAAGCTAATAATCAACACCAAACTTTTTTGTAAAAAGATCAAAACACTTGAATCACAAGCTTTGTCCTTAAATCAAAACATCTCCAAGAATTCCAAAAAATCTAATCTTACTTCTAACATATTCATAACATCATCCTCAGATAAACCATGCTTTAAATCATCAAACTAAAGTCACCAAAATCATAAAAATAACACTTGGAGTTTTTGATTTTACACTTAGTCCAAAAACAGAAACTTTTTCTTAACTAGCTTTGATAAATCTCTTGATCAATGGCTTAAGAAGGTGAGATCTTTGAAATAAAGTATCACATGGTTTAAAAACGTGTCCTAAAGAATATCCAACCATCAAAATTAAAATCACATGGCTAAAACCCAATAAAACATGGATCTAACCTAAAAACATCAAATCTTAGGCCTAACCGAAATTCTCTTGCATAGAAAAATCATATCTTTGAAACTAATACTAAATATCTCCAAAATAACATCCTAACATGAAAATAAGAGACTTAGGATCATCATATAAAAATATCAAAGCCTTTAGAGTAAGATCAAACCTCAAAATATTCAAACTTTATCCAAATAAAAACTGTTTTGTCACTTCCAGTTTTCATGTTTCTAGATCTAATAAAATCTATCATCAAAATCTTTATTCATGCAACAAAACCTCAATGAAAACTCTTAAACACATTCTAAGAACACTCCATAAAATTTTCGGACCAAGATATATCCATTAGCTTGGTCAAAAACTCCAAAACATAACACACTCTCCAGATTCACGCCCAGAATGACCTTTCCATGGTTAAAAATACTTTTGACCGACCAAATGACCATGGAATGATACGAAAAATACATCTACGGAAACTAGACTCAAAGAGGAACAACTTTTATGAAGGAGTCATCGTGTGAAAATAC
>QGSO01000623.1:37160-111622 GCA_011037825.1 Carya cathayensis
CGTCGCTGCATTACACAGAATACGCTACACGCGTATTCTCTTCACACAACCCGCCGTATCACATCTACGGCATCCATCTCACGCCTATACTTCACAGCACAGTCCACAAAATACACAATCAAACGCAACACTTCACAACCACACTTCGCTTCACAACTACGCAACGAATTCCACAAATACAACTACACAATCCACAAACCAACCAACTATTTTAAACGTAAAATAACTAGAGATAGAAGGTTATACCATCGACGGGATAACCCGTGCGTCGCTCGTTGTTCGTCACGAACATGCGTCGGAGGAACGTACGTGGCGGCGTACGGTGGCTGTCCACCACATAAAGTGGTAGTTTGGGCTTGAGAAAGGCTAGGCGTGGTCTTGGAAGACTCATGATTTTACAGCTGTCGGTGAAGAACAAAATACGTGATTTACGGAAAAGATAATCTATACGCGTGATTCCAGATGAGGGTAAAGACGAGAGAGATGTGATTGCTGTCGGGAAATAATCCAAAACTGATAATTTTAGCGGGCTGTTACAGGCATGATCTCACACATTGATTTCCTTCACAAATCCATCTAATGGTTTCTCTTTGTGCCAAGTATCTAATACTATTCAATATGTGTGGTTAAGATCTTGCCAAGTGTCCAAATAAAACTTCTCTAACCTAATTTGGACATTTCACACTGTGATTTTGAAACCACTGCACTTAGTACGCTTATCGAGGTTACTATTCACTCCGAAAAAGTGCATAATAAACTTAGTACTGAAAAATCCTAAATATTCAACTGAGTCTAGTGGCCTAAACTATAACGTAATCTGACACTTCTAACTACCTCAAACAAATAAAATCACATTTCTGGCACCATAGTGAGTGATAAAACTAATTATGTTGACATACTAGAACTTATGCGATTAGCCGATTCGTAAAAACTTATGGGGTTTTCACGAGATTTCTAATGTCTATAGAAATTCCACCATTGAATTTCTAGCGGGCTGTTACAGAAGATCTCTTTGTACCTCACCCTTCAGGCTTAAGCCTTCCTGCTCGATGCAAAGGCGCCTTCGCTGGCGAGTCCCTTGACAATGGTGTGGATTTCTCCTAACAGGACGTTGTTTCAGTCCCACTCTAGCGGGATTGCCTCTCTTCTTCTCACGTTCCTCCATCTCGGTCTCTCACTTCGTCAACCTTCTTGTCTCAGCTCCTACCTATCTCTGCCCGCCCCCTAGGGGGCGATGGGCAGTTGGGACCAGGTTGTCTGAATGTTTTCCCCTAGACTTTATCCTGAATATCCTTGAGGATCTCCTCCATAACTTTCCTTCTTAAGAGCTGGCAGTTTTTGGTCCGATGTCCTCATGATAGGCGCAGTTCGTGTGAGCCCTTCAATTGCGATGTCCATCCTCCCGCAGCCATCCTTCTTCTCACGTCTGGACCACACCCATTTACCTCAGGGCAATCAAAGCCCCAAGGGTATCATTAGCATTGACGAAGTCGTCAACTCTATCCATTAAGGGGCACTGGGGTCTTTTTGACAATTTTTGCCATAAAGGGGCTCAAGGGCCAAATGCCACCCAATAGTGCCGTCAGGGTGATCTTCTCGTTCTGGCCATCTGTGGTCATCCGCTCTTTATTGAAGTGGTACAACTATGCCTTTAAGCTCTTTTCCTTCCTCTAATTCACTGTAAAAAGGTAAACGACTAGCCATCTTCTTTTTTTGGTAGCCATGAATTGAGTCAAAAATTGGCGACCCAATTCTTCAAAGCTATAGATGGTGCGCAGTCGAAAGGTTTTGAACCATGCCCGGGCAAAGCCTTTCAATGTCAGAGGAAAAGCCCGACATGTTATCTCCCCTAGGAAGCTGTGCAATGTCCTATGAGTTTTGAACTTTTCTAGGTGCTCGACTAGATCTTTCAACCCGTCATTCATATCTATCTCGGGGGCTTTGAATTTTGGGAGGAGCGAGACTACCATCACTTCGGTGCTATAGGGCAAGTCTGTGTCGCTAAGTAGCTGGTCCACAATGGATGTCCCTACTATCCTTTTCGTCATCTCCTCATATTTTTCCAGGAGATTGCACAGTTTGTAGCCCATCCACTTACGTTCCTTATCCTCGGGTGGTACCTTGCCAATATTCTGTAACTCCCCTTCCATCCACTCAGTCCTTCACCTCCCTCAAACTCAATATTTCTCTAGTTTAACATTTTGTTCTCTCGCGGAAGGGATTCCACATCTAAGGTCAACCATTTCACAAGTTTCTCAATTTCCATGAATCTTCTTATCGATGTAGACTCTTGCTGGAGAGTTGCATGGGAGAGCATTGTGGCTGGCATACAAAAGGCATGCTGACGCTGTTAGGCCAAAACCATATCAGATCCCACAAACGATGGTAGTTGTTGAAGCATGTTCTGTAGTCGCCAGGCAACGACGATGCTCTTGTATAGACGAAAGTAGAAGGAAAGGGCAGCGGGTGGTGGCTATGTCACGTCCGATGCCAAAGTTAGAATTTCTCAAGAGCACTAAAGGAAGTAACAAGTTATAGAAAAAGCTAACGAGAATGATTGAGTGTGTAACCTCTCTTCCATTGTTAGCTTTTCTCCCTCTATATCTAATCCCTCGTGAGACCTTTTTGTTGTTGTAATAATCACTCTTGTCCCGGCCGATGTGGCGTTGTATTCAATGTAGCCACTCCTATCAGCTAAAGGGATTCAGCCTCAGGGCTGGCCACTCTGAGCAACATTCAATGCGGTCGATCTAACAAGAGAAAAGATCCTGGCCTGTCTATCCCTAATCAATGTGGTGTGACTGGGGAGATCATCAGCAGTCTCCCCCTTCTTTGGGCCTACTTGGGTCTTCTTCATTGCCCTTTCTTGGTCTGCCCTGTCATGTACTTTGGGCTTCAATATGGGAGGCCTGAGCTAGACTCAGCTGGGTGCAAAATCCCATTTTCAATGTGGGATGAAGTTATGGGTTTTTCTTCAAATTAATGTATTTTTATATTAATATATATTTAATGAAAAAGCAAAAAAGGCTATGACGTAGAGTTTTGTATATTTGGAAAGAGGGTGAGAAAAAGTTTCCATAAAATTACTTTACTTAGGAAAAAAAAAAAAAACTAGTCTACTCCAACATGCCCGACAATTCCTCCATTCCTCAAAACATGCAAAATGATTATTTGGACAAAAACTTTCAATGCATTTAGTCTCGATAACACAACTAAAGGTTGAATGGTAAAATGCCTGATATGATTTCTTTCCAATGGCTTTTATTTCAGCATATTATTTTTGCCTGATTTCTTTATAAGCTATTGTCTCTTTTGAGAAAGCAAGAGAAGCTAAAGTCTAAACGCCACCTATGAACAGAAATCACAAATTTTCTTTTGCCCTCGTGAGATAGCTCATGGGCATTATTATATAGCTCATAAGAAGACGATAATGCCTTTCTTATGTACGGTTTGGATAGTGAGATAAGATGAAATGATTTTAAATGAAAGTTAAAAGTTAAATAAAATATTATTAGAATATAATTTTTTAATATTATTATTATTTTAGAATTTGAAAAGATTGAGTTATTTATTAAATTTTGTGTGAGAGTTTGTGAAAGTTGTAATGGTGATATGAAATAGGATGAAACACTTTCACTATCTAGAGTCTAGACCTAGAAAGAGAGACTGAGAGTGTGTATGTGTGGAGTAACATTACACTGAGCTCACTGAACTTGTCGAAAAAGCCCTTCTTTTATAGACTCTCGAGGAAGCCATGGGGAAACATAACATCACCATCTTACCAAAAGGTCGTCAGCGAGACATGCATGACATAGAGAGAGAGAGAGACGGCGACTGAAGCTTGAAATAGAGAGACTCAGTGGCTAGAGTTTCATGTGAGAGAGAGGTCTGAGCAGAGAGAGAAATTGCCTTAGAAACTCGAATGTAACTTCAGGGGGGAGAGAGAGAGAGAGAAGGGGGTGGAGGAAACAATAGGTACCTTTCAGAAGATCTGAAGATAGGGTAGGTTTTTTTTTTTTTTAATCTCAGTATTGGGTTTTAAATCCAGTATCTAGGTTACAAACAGGTATCCGGATCGGATAGGTCCGGATTTTGCAACACGAATTTTGGCTGGGTTTGATCCAGACCAGAACTCGTAACCAGAACCTAGTTATCCAGATCTTGGACTGGGCTGAGAAAAAACTTGACCCAGATGAACAATCCTAATTGTATACAAGCATCTTTGCCAAGAAGTCTCCATTTTCATGCAGCGCCCATATTTCTTACGTGCATAACTAATCCTACAAACTTTGACAGCTTAATCATTCTCAAGAAGTGGGCCACATTCCATTATCTTGAATTATTTTGAGTTATTAAAAAAATTGTTTGTATAGATTTATTATACGTTGATTTGTGCAAACTCTTTAAAAACATAAAATTATCACCGTTTATTTTTTCACAAGTAACCTTTGCGTCTCTAGATATAAGAATATTATGCACAATTTTTAGGTGAAAGAAAATTTTTTAGTAGATAAAAAATGATATTTACAGTTTTAAAGTACGTAAGGCTCATATATTCATTTTGAAAATAGTGAGTAAATATGGTATCGATATAAAAAAATAAAATTTTTAACAATAAATATTTTTAAAAAAAAATGAATATGTAAAACTTGCGCATCCTAAAACTATATTTTACATTAATCCGATTCAGTTGATCTACTAGTAGCATTTTATTTTAAGTAATGATGCATTTTTGAGCAACTTTGAAAGGAATCAATTTTCTTTCTTCTTTCTACTTTCCTTTGCAATTTGGCACGGCCCCATTGAAATGAATTCTTTAGCCCAACCAAAATCTGCAGCAATTATGCAGCATTAGATATTAGTTTGGGATCTGCCGTCCTGGCGAGGGATCTTGGACCATTTGGTTTAGTATTATTATTAAATGTTAATGCAGTGTTTGGTGGAATGAGTAAATGATTTCCGGAAAGTTTCCTAAATTTGGTTTGTGAGAGACAAATGCAATTGGGTAAAATGAAAGGAATTCTGCTATTTGCAAATTTAATGTGAAGATAATAATAAAAATGATTAAATTTACCTATTTTTATTAATTTAAATGTTTCAGATAAGTTGTGGTTTAAATGTTTTAGACTTGGTCCATTAATATTGTTTGTTTTCGTAAGTGCATTTCTAGTGAATTAGCTATTCCTTAGCTAAATTGTGATTAGAAAACCCTCTATTTTTATTTTTAACAAGGGACTTTTCAAAGACATCATAAAACAAATTTTTTAAATCTATCTCTATTTTATTTGAAAAAAAAAAAGAGGGAAGAAAAGAATGGTTAGCCAAATTTACTGGCCAAATCTAGCAAAGAGGAATGGCATAGTAAATTTATTTATATTGTTAGAATTTATTTTTTAATATTATTATTGTTTTGGAATTTGAAAATGTTGAATTATTTATTATATTTTGTATAGAAATTTGAAAAAAATTCTAATGATGAGATGAGATAATCAGACATTTTCACTATTCAAACAAGGCTAAGAGCAATTATTGCCAAGTCTAAAATTTGCCTAGAAATTACAGTTTTGCTAAAACCATTTTGAGATATATTAATCCATATTGGACTATCCATCATATATAAAGTCAAAATAATAATATAATATTAGATATTTTAATAATCATTTTTTATATTTTGTAAATGTGGCGCCCCCAAAATCCCCACGTACGGATACGGGAAATTCGAGGCGCCCAGATGGTGACATCACGGGTCACCATCCTAACGACGAGTGCCAAGTGTGTGCAAGCGACAAATGTGCACAAGAAGATACGCAGCGGATAGCAAAGTCAAATACTAAGTACCAGAATTTTTCTTAAATAAAATACAAAACGGTTCAAAGGTACATAATAAAATATTACATGATATAAATATTGTTTCAAACCAAACATAAAGCATGAACTCCAACTCAGATCTCCGGCGGAGCCGCATCCTCGGGCTCAGCCTCCTCCTCCTCCTCGAACACTGCATCAAAATCTACGGTACCAAAAATGGTGCCGCAGGTAAGTAAAATCCAAACACCACTAGATAAAAGCATATTAAACTCAAACAATATGCATGAATGAATGTCAATGCTCCAAAACTCATAAATCATATTTTCCACGCACGCCAAAAACCCATCTGGCTTAAAAACATAACCTTTAAAACCAAGCCTCGCCATTATCCCAGATAATGGCCCAAACCACCATTTTCCCAGAAAATGGATCACAAGACCATCGCCATTTTCCCAGAAAATGGCCCATATCCGAAAACCATGAAAACCAACCAATTATGCATGCACCATGATCTCCCCTAGGGATCATCCGCACACTCTGGCTCTGTGCCACACCGCAGGTAACGTCTACGCGTGTGACACCTACACGAGTGATGCCCAGACTCGCGCCTCCAACTCGCGCGTACCTGGCCAGGCCATCCTCTAGTCCCCGCCACTAAAAGGACCACGGAGTCGACACGACAGCGTTACCGTATCGTGCGATCCGGTCGTCGCCCGGCGACAACCCAGGGGATGTCACTCAGTATTATCCACTCCCGAGTGACCAGAGGAGCTCCACCGAGATAATAACCCATCCCGGCTTGGGCTCGTGATACGCACACTCCCAAAAACCATTTACGCCAATAAAACATGATTTTATCCAATAAAATAAAATACAAGTGCATGCATCATGTAAATGCCAATTTCAATGCTCGACAAATAAATTCAACCATAGCACAACAAATCAAGCAACTCCGTCCTCCATCCAGCCGACCCCCGAACTCCTCGGACTCAGTCTGGAATCAGCGAACCAATCAAATAAATTATTGAAAGAGTAAAATATATTTAAATCTAAAAGTAGAGTTTGGAAAATACTTACAGCGCTATATAGGATTTTTAGAAGGTTCGGCGCGAAGCGAACGGCGATGCGAAAGCAACGTAACAGTGCAAATGCACTGTTCCCGTGGGTCGCAAAATACCCACTTTTGACCGGGGACAAACCAAGACACCAAATTGATAGGGAATGGTCTAGAGATGTTTATGAAGCTAGTGGAAGTGAGTTTTGGCCGTGGGTGGCGGCGAAAATGCCGGTAGGGGCGGAAAAAGGGCAAATCGTAGTTGAGCTCGTGGGAGCCGCTCCGGTGACCGTTTGAGGCCGGGGATGGGTGGGTTAGGTCGGCAAGGAGTAGGGGAAGAAGTGGTGAAGAGGTGGTGGCCGGAGGTGGAGCGACGGCGGCGGATCGGGCCTCAAGCCGTGCGGCTTGTTGGGATTTTTCCGGCCAAACGGCCGGCCGGTTGGGGCTGGGAGTCGGAGGGGATGATCACCGGCCGGAGGGGAGTCGACCGGCAGGGGTGGCGTCGGGCACGACGCCGGCGAACGGCGGGCCTGGGCGGGAAGGCTTTCCGGCGTGGGTGAGGAGAGAGAGAGAAAGAGAGGGACGCGGGGAGAGAGAGAGAACCGAACGGGAGAGGAGAGGAAAAAATGGAAAAAGAAAAAAGAGAAAAAAGAAAAAGAAGAGAAAAAGAAAAGAAAAAGAAAAAGATGAAGGAAATTAATGAGGTCCAGTCCTCACGTCGGAAGTCCAAAAACTGATCAGCCGAAAACTATAAAAACATAAAACGATTAAAATAAATTAACACTACATCAAATAAATAAATAAACACCAATAAAATATTTTAAACACATCAATAAGCTAAAATAAAATAAATAACTAGTAAAACCAATTATTTAAATTTTTAAAACCAAAAACAAGCCAAAATAAATTAAATCACAATTTAAATTCAACAGCCAATAAAATCTATTTAATACTCGATAATTTTAAAATAAAAGCACTATAAAATATTTAATTAAATTAAAATATTCCTTCAGTGAAAATACACATAAAAGCGGGTCATCACAGTAAATACACTTTATATATCAATTAATAATTTAATTTTTACTTAGAATTATTGTTTTTCAACTATTTTTTTCCTCAACCTAATTATCCAACAAACACATTTTGTCTACCATTCACACACCCACAGTAGCTAGGAATATTTTAACTATGGTTTGGTAGTAAGATGAGAATTTTGAATTTTAAGATAAAATATTAAAATATTATATTTTAATATTATTATTGTTTTAAAATTTTAAAAAGTTAAGAAAAAATTGAATTGTTTATTATATTTTATATGGAGATTTGAAAAAATTATAATAATAAAATAAAAATTTTAAATTTGAAATAAAAATTATGAAGGGCGAAACCAAACTTGTTAATATAGTTCAAAAGTTGAGCATTGGAGTTTTGACTATGGAGTAAAGATTACTTTAGCCCTGCAGGACCGAAACGGTCTCTTCATGCATGTATGTCATGCTGTCCTCAGTAGCATCCCCAAGACTATATAAATATATCCTTGCCAATCAAAATCTCCCACGTGCCAAAATTGACTTGGAGATCATCTAACGTGTTGCGGCCATTGTAGTGCTAATTAAATAATCTTGATCACATCCTAAATAATGTAACCAAACAATTTTTTTTTTTTTTTTAAGCTACGTTTGGGTCGTGAATGAATTCAGATAAAATATTAAATAAAAATAAATAATAAAAAATAGATAAAAAGTAGCGATAAAACACCATCCAAAGAGCCTATCCTTAATCCCTTTGACAAAGCCATTCTCCTCTGCATCTTTTCTGAAAAATGATTATATAAAAGGGGTTTGAAAATACTAATACATCAAAGAACGACGGCATGAATCGGATCTATTTATTTAGGCTTCTAATTATACAAATAAGATAGATAAGTTAAAAGTTAAAAATTAAATAAAATATTATTTTTTAATATTATTTTTATTTTACAATTTAGAAAAGTTAAATTATTTATTCTATTTTATGTGGGAGTTTAGAAAAAATTATAATAATTATATGAGATAAAATAGTTTGAACTATGGCATACTCTCTAATTTATTTCGTAGAGCAATAACAACGCTCTCTCTATTTTAATACTTTGCACCATCTGGTAAAGTAAGGGAAATTTGCTCGTTTATTTTAAGGGATGAGATGAGATTAGTTGAAATGAGATGAGATTAAAGTTGAAAGCTGAATAAAATATTATTAGAATATATTATTTTAATATTATTTTTGTATTGAGATTTAAAAAAATTGAATTGTTTATTTTATTTTATGTGAGAATTTGAAAAAATTTTAATGATTAGATTAGATGTGATGAAAGGTTTTATAATAATAAAAAAGTAATAACAAAATATTAAATAATAATAAATAATAATAATAAATAGTAAAAAATAGATAAAAATAATGATAAAACACCATCCAAAGAGCCTAACCTTAGTCCCTTTGACAAAGCCTTTCTCCTCTACATCTTTTCTGAAAATTGATTATATAAAAGGGGTTTGAAAATACCAACACATCAAAGAACGACTGCATGAATCGGATTTGCTTATTTAGGCTTCTAATTATACAAATAAGATGGGATAAGTTAAAGTTAAATATTGAATAAAATATAATTTTTTAATATAATTTTTATTTTAAAATTTAAAAAAGTTGAATTGTTTATTATATTTTGTGTGAGAGTTTAAAAAAATTATAATAGTTATATGAGATGAAATAAGATAAAATTGTTTGAACTGTGGCATACTCTCCGATTTATTTCGTAGAGCAATAACGCTCTCTCTTTTTTAATACTTCGTGCCCTCTTGTAAAGTAAGGGAAATTTCCTCATTTGTTTTTAGGGATGAGATGAGATTAATTGACATGAATTGAGATTAAATTTGAAAGTTAAATTATTTATTTTATTTTATGTGATAATTTAATAAAGTTGTAATGATTAGATGAGATAAGATGAAAAGTTTTATGAAAGTGAACTATTTCGCAAGTTTCTCTTACATGGGTCTACTTTCCCTCACTTGACCTACTTGACTCATCGGTTCTGGTTCAAACTCGGAATTAGGTAAAATCAGTCTATAATTCTATTTCCTTCCCTTGCAATTTGAAATATAAATATAGAATTAAAGGTTTAGTAAAAGAAAAATCGGAAAAGAATCTGCACATTCTTTTATTGTCCGAAAAAATAGAGCAACTTATCACTAATAGAGCCGTCGAGATTGTCGACCTCTCCGAACTAAGGCTTAGCACACTAAAGAAAAAAAATTGACAAAATGACAGTAGGAAATGTTGGTTTCTAGACTTAGAAATAATTAAAAATATTTATTATTAAGTAAAAAAAAAATAATGTGAACCATTATCAAGCGGCATGAAAGTGATGATGGGTTTCCTCCACCTCTGTAAAAGTATCTGGAGTAGGGAAAGTTGAACTCAAACAAGCATATGGAAACACCCTTTTATTAATAGAAGTGTTGTATGTGCCAGAGGCAAGGAGGAACCTAATTGATGGATCTTTACTTAGTAGGTCAAGCTATACATTGCTATTTCAATCCAATAAAGTTATTGTAATTTGTAACTAAATATGCCTCATTTGTGGGGATATCATGTTAAGTGGGTGGTGGTTCGTTTTTATTAAGTTCCCAAAATATTTACATTTTCTAAAGTTCCTTTTCAATATGGCATGCTAGGTTAGGCAATGTTAATTACTATAATGTTAAAAGAATGATAGATTTAGAGATTATTCCTAAAGTTCTAGGTGATTTGGATTAAAAATGTTTAATATATGTTTAATCTAAACAACCTGGGAAACCATTTAAATATGCTATAAGTAATTCGTTGTTACTTGAATCAATTCATAGTGATGGTTGCTATTTAAATTGTTTCTCTTCAAAAGGTGGTATTAAATACTTCATTACTTTTATAGATGATATGTTCAAATTTTGTTATGTTTACTTGATGAAGTGAAAATATGAATCTTTTAATAAAATTTTCATCTATAAAATTGAAGTTGGAAACCAATTGGAGAGAAATATTCAGATTATAATGTTTGATAGATGAGTTGAATACTCTTGTAATTAAATGGTTCAATATTGTGAGAAGAATAGTATTACACATGAGGTGACCCCTCTATATTCTCCTCAATCCAATGGTGTTGCTGAAAGAAAAAATAGAACCTAAATAGGTATATTCAAAAGCATACTCTCTAGTTCTGGCCTACCTAAGCAATGGTGTGGGGTAGAAAGGTCCAACGTATTGATCCCAACACATCATGGAGTCTAGGGATGTGACATTTTTAAAGATCTATTTCCTTTAAAAAAAAAAGTAGAAAGGTCTTTACCTATATTAAGTTTTCCTTCTACCAGTAGTCAACCTATCATTTTATCAAATTTTAAGAGTTCATCTAGATTAGGAAATGAACTTGGAAGAGGAAAATAAGTGAGAAAGGAAAATGACTTTGGACATGATTTTTTGAAATGAAAGACATGGGAGGGCAAAGGTAATTCTTGATACTAAGTTAATGACATCTTGTGATGGTATTAGCATATATCAATCTCATTATATTCAAAAGATTCTTAAGAACTTTGAGAGATTCAAATGCAAACCTGTTAGTACTCATATGATCTTTGTTTGCATTGAAGTAAGAATCTTGGAGATAATGTGTCACAACTGAGGTATTCCTAGATTATTGGTATGCTGTTGTACATTGCTAATTCTACTAGACCTAATATTTTATATGTTGTGAGTAGACTTAGCAGATTCACTAGTAGGCTTGATAACTATCATTGGAAGGCATTGGACATAATTATTAAATATATGAGAGAAATCATAACATATGGTATCCTGGGCATCCCACTATATATATATATATATCTTAAGTGGCTCCATTTTTGGCATTCAGTTTTTAGTTTTATAAAAAGAGCGAATATGAAATATGAAAAGTTTGTGCATGATTTTGTGAAAACTCTCTGAATCTATTTTGATTATGTGAAGATAATATGAATTTGTTCAGTACTCTATTTTGATATGGTGTGGCATCTAAAAACCTTTGGCATGACATTTTGATTCTATATTTGGTTCTGTTTATGTTTTGTTCTGACTTTACCATGGGTGTAAAACTTTGGCATCTGTTTTGGTTGGTACCAACTTGTCTATTTCTGAGTGCACCTACTTTGTAACAAAGTGGTTTTCTTTATGATCTTTTTTGTGTGCATACTCGAGGCTACAAGAATGATAAGGAAAAAATTCACTTATATTTCTGCCCTATTTGGTCACTGAGGATGGCACAACCCTACCATAGGGGTTAAACATGACCTTTTTATTCTGATATGATATGATGATGATTAGAGGTGTAACCGGTCCAATTCGGTCCGGTTTTAGACATATTTTAGAATCAAATCGATATATACTGGTTTTGAGATTTGAACAACTGATATCGCACTAGTTACACCCATAAACCGGTACTTCCAGTTTTACTAGTTTCAGTCTGGTTTTTTCGATATATTATATGTATAGTGTATTTAGTATATATAATATACTATATATATTATAGTATATAATAATATAGTGATATATTATAATATATAGTGCTATAGTATTAGTTTAACTAAAAATACTATAGACTATAGTGATAATATATAGTTATTTATATATAGTGGATTACTAATAGTACTAATAATAGTATTAGTATTAGTGTGTGTGTATATATATATATATATATTAGTCTCATATAGTGATATAGTATTTTATTATGTATGTTAGTGATAATATGCTAGTGATAATATATTTGCATCTAACTTATTTATATATTTGATTATATATATTAGTGATAACATGCTTGGTTACATATATGTTAGTGATAATATGATGGTTATATACACTTTTTATATAAGTGTTTATGATCAAATGTATAGAAATGTATTTATAAAAAAAATATAAATTATAATTTATCATGCTATAAAATATATTTATCCTTAATATATATATATATAGTTTATATTAATAACATATGATCAAATGTTCGATTAAAATTTTATATTATTTTAATTTTATATCATAAATTTTAAATTTTTAATGATAATGTTATATCAAATATTTTATTAAAATTTATAAGATTAATTTTATGTCATATTCAATGTTATATTAATTTTATGTTATTAGATTATTAGTATACATGAATAATAGGATTTTAAATTTAACATTATATTAATTACCAATTTAGAATATAATATAAAATTATTTTATATATAATTATATATAAAAATTATATATAATTTAAAATTTTTAAAATATATATGCGAACCAGTTCGGTATTAGAAAAAGAAAAAGCAAAATCAGACCGGTTTCAACCAATTTTGAGAAAAATAAAAAAAAAGTACCAGATCGAAAAGCAGGTTTTGAACCGAACCAAACCAGTGACATGACCGAACTTGGAACCCACTGGTTTTGTTTTCATTCCTAATCATATGCTGAAAATATAGATATACTTAGTTAATTTAATTTAATTTTTTGCCAAACAAAATAAATTGAAACTAGCAGTATTAAATGGAAAAAATAAAACAAGTAGATTGAACCGTTGTTAAATAAAAATAAAAATAAAATAAAAACAAGGCTATTAATGTTTAGCCTGTAACCTTGATTTGAGATATAGATTTGTAATCAGATATGAAGGTATTTTTTTTTTCTAAGCAAGCAAATATATAATTGAGATAAGGATTTTCTTTTTTTTCTAAGCAAGCAAATGTATCATTGAGATAAGGATTTTTTTTTTTTTTTCCTAAGCAAGCAAATATATCATTGAGATAAGGAAAACGAGATAGATGAGGAATGAGTGGGGTTCCCCAAAAAACAACCCATTACAACAACCACCACACAAAAGTTTCTTTTTAAAAAAATGAAGGGTTTTTCGGACCAAATACTTGGGCCCCCCCACCCATACCCTACAAAGAGGGTGCCCTCTTAAATGACGATTTTTTGTAGTTCGCACAGCTGTGGGGCCACCGTTGGACGCGGTGGAAGCTAAAGGTGCACTGCAAATTGTTGTCTTGAAAAGTTTCATGTAGTGACTTGTATTCTCTACCTCATGATTATCGGTTAGGGAAAGCGGAAATATAATTGGAAGCCCAACATTAGATGGACTAGACTGTGGCAAGCCAGATTTCTTCACGTGCCAATGATTGTGAGATGAGGTGGGACAAATCTGAAAGATCTGGAGGTTGAGAATCTACTGGTGCTATGCATGAAGCCTACGGTAGGCCTGCAACCCAATCGAATTTTTAACCCAACCCAATCACTTTTTTTTTTTTTTTGGTGGGGCAACCCGACCCACCAAATTCAAGTCAAGTCAACCCATTTTTTAAAATACTAAAAACAAAAATGAATACTAATGAGAAGAAAGCATTAATTTACAAACGTATAAACTCTTTATTGCTAATTATTACACCATTAGCAACTCTTTTACCCATTATCTCACAAACAGAAAATTAAATTATTTTAAAATTTAATTTAGCCCAAAATTCAAAAAGGGATTTTACCTGGTTTCCACCCTTAACTTGCTTCCTTTATTTCTGTCTTGCCCTTTAACAAGCCTAAAAATGCAACAGAATTCAGTCTTAAAATGCTATAAAATAAAACTCCGAATATACAATGCCACGTCCATCCCTCCCATTTCTTCCTTTTAATGGTTGCCTTTCCCTTACCAACCTCCATTCCAACATCTAATCCCTCTATTTCTTTCTCTCTGTCTCCGTAGCCTTGCACTCTCATTCTTATTCTTTGAAGCTTACCCATTTCCATCACCTACGCTTTTCTCGATTGTCGAAACCTGTTCCTCTTTCCACGCCCTCTCACATTCGATCTGCTTCACTTCTTTCTCATGATCTCTAGGTAGTTTTTTCACTCTTTATCAAAGCTACTCCACTTTCAAGTTCGTAACAAATTTTGAAGGTCACAAACCAAAACCTAAAATCTCCAAAAAAGAAAGAAAGAAAGATACATTCATCTAACAACACCATCCATCCACCACTTGGGTGTATACTTTCTTGATATCAAAGCACTTCCTCATAGACCTTTTTATCTTGCCCTCCATGAAAAACCAGAACCCGTGAGCCAAGGCTGCCTCTACTAGCCCTATCTATGTCTGCTATAGCTATTTTGAGAACATTGGGATGTGCAAACTCCCCCAAAAATCATATGAGAATCTGAGATGAAATAAGAAGACAACAAACTGAGGGGAAGGAATAAGCCGGTGACAAACGGAGGGGAAGTAAGCTTCCAAAAAGTGAGGCGATTAGATGACGAAGGGAATGGGGAAGGCTAGGGGCTAGGGTTGATCTGCAAAAGCTTAAGTGAATTTTTCTTTTAAAAGTTAGTCGGGTTGAAACCGGAGTTTAATAGGTTCGACTCGAAAGCTCGACAAAAACATTTATTATCAAGTGGGTTAGGTCGAGTCTTTGGGCAGACCAAATCTTCAATTTTTTTGCACAGACCTAGCCAACGGATGCATTATGGCACAGAGACTTATGATGGCTACGCGCGGAACAAGCTGAGAGTCAAGCTGAGAGTGAGCGTCACACAACGAGATTTTTGCTGCAGTTTTGCTTCGTCCTGGTAGATTGGTAGCTAGGGAGTTGCATGGTGGGGCACGTGTAGATAGTTAGTCGTCGGAGTGCAGTAGATCAAACCAAAATAGAGCTAGTGGAAATGAGAGATAAAAAAAGCTCTAGCATGAAAACATATGCATAGATTGGTACTGGGAACGGAGAGGAGGATGGGAGAGAAGGTTCCACCCTTTACTTCGATGGAAACACTCGAAAAGGATGAGTAGGCTTTATAGAAAGAAGGAGGAGCTTTTCTATTGAGAAGGAACTAACCGAACTAGATATGAAGTTTATTTGCTTAGCTGGTGCTTCAGTTCACAGCCCATATCCAACTTAATGCTCAATTTCATCATTGAAGTACAAATGACTACATTATTGAGAATCCTTTATTTTGGATATTATTTTAAACCAAAATTAATAAACCAATAATTTTACTTACTAGTTGGGGTTCTAAATAAATTTCATGATTTAATGCCTTCTAAATAAAAATTATATATAATATAAAAATTAAAATATATATATACTTACATATATATGAACCGGTCTGTCCAGTTACGTCTAGTGTTAGAAAAAGAAAAATCGAAACCAGAACTGGATCACCGGTTTACCGATTTGTTTTCTCCCCGAATGATGATTGTTAATGTCATCTTTTGTATGCCTTTGGGTCAAGTTCCAGCAACTCAAGTTTGGGCTTTAATACCTGCACACTCACAAAAATAGAAAAAAAGGGAGAGCTGAGTGGTGGCCAACGAGTGTCTGATGCTTAAGTCAGTATATCTCCTTAGTAGTCTGTGCAAGTGTGCCAGAGTTTATAGAGGGTTCTTCATACCTGGAGGTCAACTTTTATACAAGGTTTTTGGGTGGGGACATCTCATACCTTGCCTTAGAGGGCTCATGTCATTCTGTTTGTTGTTTGGTCAAAATCCTTTAATGCAGCATGGCTCCTGGGGTGTTACTATTAATGCGGTATAGAGTCTGGGCAGAGGCGCCATGAATGCACTATGGCTCCCTGACTAAACTTTAGCCTGCGAGTGATCATTGCCGAGTATCTCCAAACTTGTAGTCAGGAGATTGAGGGTCCTCTGGATCTCTCGCCCACATACCTATACAGGTTCTCGAGAGCTAGGTGTTACTGGGATGTGTTAGCGCAGCAAGTCCCATCTAGCCCTATCATTCATCTTTTCCATTTGAGGGTTGCTTCACAAGTTGGTTTTGCTTAAGGGCTCAGTGCTCTGCGGAGGCTCAGTGACTTCTGTTAGAGGAGGGTCGTTGGGCTGGGTTGGGCTCTTGCCCCCACTTTCCCCAAGGTTCCTCATAGACTTGTTACTCGAGCCTATAAGAGGAAAAGTTCCTTTACAGTTACCCCACCAATTCATATTAGACTAGTCCGGTGGAAATTTATTCTTACCTTTGTCTTTCTTGTTCTTATTTTTATATGGTTGCTTCTGTTGAGCTCACCCACCTTTGAGATGGGGGATCATTACTCTTCTTGGCTCCGTGGCACGTGTCAAGCTCTTGGTACTTGATTGTACCCGTATGGCTTTTTTGTCATTAATGGTGTTTGGCAATAGTTCCTTTCTCGACTTTAGTGGCATGTCCTCTGATAGTTGGATTTGATACTTGATTGTGTCTATTCGGTTCTCCTAGCATTGATGGTGTCAGGCGGTTCTTTCTCTTCACGTCGCATTGTATAGTATGTGCCGTGAGATTCGTGCTTGTCTCGTTGGCCTCGTGGGGTGCATGTGCTTCCATGATTTTGGATCCCAACTGTCGCTGGGGTCTATTTAGACCCCAAACCTTTCATCATTTGGAGCCTACCTGTGTTTTTTGCTTTCATCTTCATTTTCTGAATCCTAGTGCTTATCTTTCTTTTCTCTGAATCCTTCTTTAGTGTGTACATGGCCTCCCCTTTCTCAATCTTTACATTCTCATGGCTCCCAACAACTCTTCATGCCTTGCTCCCAAAAGCTCCAAACATGTCAAACCCTCTGACTCCTCACAGACTCTTGGGGGGCTTAGACCCTCTAGAGGTTCATACTGAGCCACAACAAATCTATGGGCTTTCCTGGTGGTCAGTGGTGACTCTAGTTGAGTTGAAGTCCCTGAAATCAACCTTCAAAGTGCCTGACATCATCAAGTCCGTGGTGCCAACGCCCCAAGAAGGAGCGGTGGAGTCTGAAGGCTATGCTTTAAAGGTAGCCTTGTTTCCTAGCATGTTTTCTAGCGGCCTTCGGTTGCCCTTCCACTGCTCATTCAACGTGTTAGACTCCCTCCATTTGGCGGCTACCTAACTCCATCCAAACACATAGAGGATCTTGGTGTCTTGTTGTGCCTTCTGGTGATGGGCGTTGGAGGAGGCGAGTTCAAAATACCCTGACCTCACTACTCGTGAGTTCGTCCTTACTCAAAACCTCCTAAAACAACATGGCAACAAATACAGCTTCTGGTCCATTCATGCCTTAGCCCATCTGGAGCTGCAGTATAACCATGTGAAGGGGTGGAACCAGTGTTTCTTTTTCCTTCTAGTAAAGGATGAGAGTTTCTGGTTGGCCAAATCAACTAGTGCTGTGATACCCCATTTTTACTTGTATTTTCACTGAAGGAGTAATTTAATTTAATTAAAATAATAGTTCTTTTATTTTAAATTATCGGATTTTAATTAGATTTTATTTGTTGTTTGAGTTTAAATTACTGTTTAATTTATTTTAGTTGGTCTTTGGATTTAAAATTAAGTTGTTAGTTTTTACTAGTTATTTACTATAATTTAGCTTTATGTTGTGTTTAAATTATTTTCCTTGTTTTATTGCTTTTAAAATTGTTTTCGTTGGATCAGTTTTTGGACTTTAGAGGTGAGGATTGGACCTCATTTCTTTTCCTCATATTTTCTTTTTCTCTTTTTCCTTTCTCTTTCTTCTCTTTTTCTTTCTTTTTTCTTTTTTCCTCTAGTTTCCTCTCCTCCCGCGCGAAGCTCTCTCTCTCCCCTTCTCCGTCCGTTTCTTCGTGCTGCCCAGACCAGCCGCAGTGCAGCACACCACCCCCACCATTCGATTCCCCTCCGACCGGTGAACCTCCCCACCAATTTCCATCGCCATCCGAGCCGCTGTTAAGCTGGAATCTCCACTCCAAGCCGAACGGCTTTTGTGCCAATCCACTGTCGTCGCTCCACCTCCGGCCACCACCTCTTCACCACTTCATCACCGACTCCTTACCGTCCTAAACCACTCATTTCCGGCTCCGATCCATCACCGGAGTAGCCCCCACGAACTCAACTCCTTTTTATCGATTTTGGCCTTCTACCGCCGTTTTCGCCGCCACCCACCGCCAACCTTCACTTCTACTAGCTTCATAAACACCTCTAAGCCATTCCCTATCAATCTCAAGTTTTGGTTTGTCCCCATTCAAAAGTGGGTATTTTACAACCCACGGCCACAATATTTTTACGCTGTTACGTTGCTTTCTCTTCGTCGTTTGCTGCTCGTTGATCCATTGAAAATTATTATATAGCGTTGTAAGTATTTTCCAAACTTCATTTTAGATTTAAATATATTATTGCTTTTACAATAATTATTTGTGACTAGTTGGTTATTCCGGACTGAGTCCAAGGAGTCGGGGGTCGGATGGATTTGAGGACGGAGTTGTTTGTTTGTTATGGATGTTTGAGAATTGTTGGTTAATTGTGTCATATCATTTGCATTGCATTATGCATGCATATGCATGTGTTAAATATTGAAAACTAGGTTTTCACGAGTTAAATGGATTTTTTGGGTACGTGTGTATCACGATCCCAAGCCGAGATGAGACATTATCTCAATGGAGCTTCTCTGGTCACTCGGGGGCGTAATATACTGAGTGACGTCCCCTGAATTGTCGCTGGGCGACAACGGGAGCGGGCGGGATGGTAACGCTCTCGTATCGACTCCATGGCCCCTCTGCTGGCGGGGGCTAGAGGATGCTTGGCTACGAACGGGTGGGGTGAGAAACTGAGCATCACTCGTTACGAAGTCACGCGCATGGTCGTTACCTGTGGTGTGGCAAAGGGAGCCAGGGCTTGCGGATGACCCCTATGGGAGGTCGTGGTGCATTCGGTTAAGGAAAAATGTAAATGGTTTTAAGACTTGGATTTTGGGCCATTATTTGGGATAATGGCGAGGAAAAGTTTAAAGAAAATATTTTGGGCCAAATGAGACTTTTGGCGTGCGTGGAAAAATATGTTTTATGGGACATGTGCATTGGGCATCTTTTCATGCATATTGTTGAGTTTAATATATTTTTATCTTGTGGCGTTTGGATTATTACTTACCTGCGGCACCATTTTTGGTACCGTAGACTTTGATGCAGAGGTTGAGGAGGAGGAGAAGGCTGAGCCCGAGGAGGCGGCTCCGCCAGAGTATTGACTTGGAATTGCTTATTTTTGGATATTATCTATATTTGTTTTTATGTTATGTATTTGGATTTGAGATAATGTTGAACTTGTAATATTTTATTTACGTATGTTTTAAACTGATTTGTATGTAAAAAAAATTCTGGTACTTAGTTGTAAGACTTTATTATCTGCTGCGTGGTTTATTTTGTACACATGTTGCATGTACACATACTTGGCACTAGGTGATGGGATGCGTGACCCGTGTTGTCATCATCCCGACGCCTCGATTTCCACGTGTCCGTACGTGGGAGTTGGGGGTGTCCCAAGTGCGACTATCCTGTTGGCGCCATTTGGGGGTTTGTTGGTGAGGACAAAAGCATCAAGCCCTCGTAAACTCCTAAGGAATTGAGCTGGATCAAGACTGTCACTCAAACGATATTTACTCTAAGGCCCTGTTGGATGATAGTAGCCTCCGACGATTGGGGGGGGGGGGGGAAGTCTTCTGTTCCAATGCTTATTCGTGGCCAAAGCCATCCTCGAAGAGGAGAGGGAAGCCCTCCCCGTTTCCCAAAGCTGCATCTTCTTCTTTTTCTCCACGTGAGGTGAGCAATGTTGAGGCCCTTCAGCAGGTTCAGGCTGACCCACTGATGGCTAACATTACTCAGCCTGGGGGGCCCTCCCAATCCCTTCAGAGATTCCTTCTCTGACCCCACAAGGCAACATGGAGGGAATTTTGGAACTTTCACCATGGGAGGAGTTGCTCTCCTTAAGGTTTTCTGGAGTCCTTTTGGACCCTTCTACTCGAGTGTCCCAGATAGTGGTCCCATCTCTTGAGATTGATATCGAGATGGTTCCCTTGCCCATGTCTGAAGAACACCCTACTATGGGTGAGTATCTTTCAACATGGTTTATATTCCAAAGTCTCTCATTGCTTATTCCCCCGAAATAGAGATTGCCTCTTCTAAAGCTGTCTCTATAGGGGGTGGAGGTGATGAGATCTTGCCCAGGAGGGAAATAGCCAGGGTAGTGTCTTGGGTCACTGGGGTTCTGGTTGATGTATCCAAGGCTAAGGCCGCGATGGTACCAGTTGAGGTCAACAAAGCTTCTATTGTTGTCACTGAAGTCGAGGCTTCATTGCCCTTCACTTACACTATCTCGACCTTCGTATTGGCGGGATTTGAGGTCGAGGTTGCGGTGGGGTCAATGTGGGTTAGCGAGGTTCCAGCTATTTTGATTGACACTAAGGTCTTATTGTCCTTCACTAACACCATCCTTACCTTGCCTTCGACAAGATCTAGTGTCGATGTGGTGATGGGAGTGGCGAGGGAGACTAAGGTAGCTCTCCTTGGCCTAGCATAGGTGAGTTGGCAGTTAGGGGGGCTCCAATAGTTCCAAAGGGCCTAGGGATTAAAGAGGGTCCGGTGAAGGTGAAAGTTGGGGAGGTCCATTTCCGGTGGAGTTCGTGGGGGTCGATGGCACCATGGTCAGGAATCCCCCTAAGGGAAGGGATTACACTACCCCAAGGTCAGCTGTAGACGGGGCTTGTTATGATGTCATCCAAGAGATGGCCGGGAAGCTTAAGGGGTTCTTTTCTGGGTTGATTATTAGCTCGTCACATTCCTCTTTAATTCCTTTTGGTGTATTTTCTTTTGGTACTGACTTGAAAACTTTCATAGCAGGGAGTGGAGCAGTTGGTGGCCTTCATTGTGGATGACTAGAAGGGGCTAGAAGGCATGATTGACTTTGCACCACGCCAAGGAAGAGAGAGAGAGAGAGAGAGAGAGAGAGAGAGAGAGAGAGAGAGAGAGAGAAGGAGTTAGATTAGGCCCTCGTTTAGGTGCAGCTCAATTGCTGGCCGTGGCAAAAGAGGATACTCTCACTCCGTCATCGAAAGTCCCAACTCAAGTCTAACCTGGCGAGCTCATGGGAGGAGGTCGGTTTCCATCACCTTGTAGAGGCGCTTAGGAAGGGAGTGAGGGATAATCTTCAGGACTCCCTCAATCGCTAGTTGGAGGTGCTGGACAAGCTTTGGGTCAAGAACTCGAGGATGGGGAAATAGCATGACTCTGATGCTAAATCATACAAATGGCTGGAGGGGAGATACGAGAAGCTCTCCAAGTCTTTGAAAAATAAGTCGGACTCTTTAAAGGCTATGTTCCAGAGGGTGAAGGACTTGGAGGCTGAGAATGCCCTGGGAAATCTAGAGAGAAGAGCCACGCTGACAAGTTAGACACAAGGTTGACTAAGGCTGATCAGGTAATAGTTTCTCGTGACGTGACTATTCAGCACCTGAGCTCCTGCTTGGACCAAATTGAAGCCATTGTCCTATGGCTGCGCATGGAGTTGTCACAAGTCCGCTTGGTTCTGATGACACCTAGTCTTATGATTACTTGGAAGGTTTGGAAAAATGTGGGATCATGTGTCTGTTAATCCTTAGAGCAATTTGAGGTCACTGAAAGTACAAGACCTCCCTCTAGAGTCGACAACGTTTATGTGAGGTGCCTTGATAGGGAAGAATATGATCTCAAGCGTCCTTTAGGACAACCCAGCCAACCGAACTCTAATCGTTGTGTTTTTTTGGGTTTTCCCCCCCCCCCCCCCCTTCTCTTTGTATGTAAACATTGGGGTATGTAAACTTTGTGAAAATATTAAAGGATTCTTGAGCATATCTTTACATTCTTGTGTTCTTTACTCTTCCTTTTGCCCTTACTTTTTCACATTCGAGGAATATAACAAGTAAGGGGAGGCTATGCATAATAGATAATAAATAACAATTAATTGTAATTGTAATTGTGGAGTTTGCAAACTTGGATCATTTCAATAGGGCATGATGACATTTTGAGGTGCATGCTCAGTTGCTGTTTTTTCATTAGAGGAGACTCACCCTGGAGTTAAGGTTGGGTAGTTGAGATATTGGACCCGTACTCTTCCTGGGAGAGGTCGGGATGCCTTTAGCTAACTCGTCTCATCGGTTCCCCCAGAAAGGTAAGTTGTCGGACAGCTGAGGAGCTGGTCCGCTCTTTTCCATGATGGGGGACGAGATGAATTGTCTTCCTCCATAAGAGAGAGAAGTCGTTCCAAGTTAGACTCTCCCACTAGTTCCTCATGGGGAGGTAAGTCAGGCAGTTTCGAGACTAGACTCACTCCTGCCTGTTGACATCACAAGGAAGGTAAGTGTCGGGTAGGTTGGCGCTAATCTCACTCTTCGTTGTGGTGAAGGTTGGGGTAAGTTGCTGGGTAGCCAAGAGGCTAAATCCACTCTCCATCATGGAAGGGATAGAGCAACCTTAAGGCGTAACTCATCCCCTTGTGTCTTGCAAGGAGGTAAGTTGTCAGGCAGTCTGAGACTGGACCCACTCCCTCTTGTTGACTCCCATAAGGAAAGTAAGTGTTGGGCCCGCTCTCCACCACAGGAGGAATGAAGCAGCCTTAGGGTGTAACCCATCCATTTGGGTCCCATAAGGAGGTAAGTTGTTGGACAGTTGAGGAGCTAGGTTCACTCTTCATTGTGATGGGGTTGGGGTAAGTTATCAAGTAGTCGAGAGGCTGGACTCACTCTCCTCCATGAGGGAGGTCAGGTCACCGGGAGGGTTGGACCCGCCTGCTGATCCTTGTGGGGGGGGGGGTAAGTTGTCGAGAAGTTTGTGACTGGACCCACTCCTGCCCATTGATATCACAGCAAAGTAAATTGTCAGTGAGGGAGATTCGTTCTTGGAGAAGGGAGTTGAGACATAACTGGGGAGAGTGTTTTGGGTCAAGTCACAATTCATTCCTAGAAAACTATACTTTCATTAATAGAGTTTACATTGTTGGCCATGGTAATATAACTTACACGTTTTACACTTTTCAACAATAAAACTTTTGTAGATACTCGGTGTTCTAAGGGTGTGATAACTCGTTCCCTTGAAAGTGTCAGAGCTAGTAAGAGCTCAGGTGGTTGTTCGCGGTACCCACATAGGGGCTCTCCCACCTAGGACCCAGTTTTCCTTCGTCTTAGGTGGTTGTCCTTGTTTGCTTTAGCACCATGTCGCCTATCTTGAATGCTCTTGGTTGTACCTGTTTGTCGAAACATCATTCGACCCTCCTCTTATTGGCTATCGTCCTTATTTCTACTTCATTCCTGACTTCCTCCAGCAAGTCAAGTTGCTCTTCTAGTCACTCATCGTTGGAGCTTTGCTTGAAGTGTTACACCCTGTAGATAGGGATCCCAACCTCTTTGGGTGGCATTGCCTCATGTCTATAGGTGAGAGTGAAGGGGGTTTCTCCCATTGTGGTTCTCACTATGGAATTCTTCTATCTAGGTGCCATTCTTGTTGCTGAGTTTCTTTTTGAGAATCCCTATCAAAGACTTATTGGTTGCTTCAACTTGCCCGTTTGATTCCCAAATTTCGACACCAATCTCGGTAATGGTCAGAATCAAACTACCTTCTATTATCTTATATGATGATGCGAGGAATGCCGAACCTACTGATTGAGCTGAGTTATTGCATATTTTAATGCTTTTGCAACCAATATATCTTAACTCTTTCATTACTTTCTCATTGGTTTTATATGGAAAAATGAATGAATCTAAGTTTTGATTTTAATTGATTAAAAGCATGAATTTTTGCTTAAATTTTATCAACTGTTGATTAATGTGGAATCTGGTCCACATCGCTCGAGCAGAGGCTTTTGGCCGCTCGAGCGAATTTAGGCAGATTCAAACGCTCGACTTCCACTCGACAGTGAGCTCGAGCGGGTTGCGGGAAAGGGGATTGCTCGAGCAAAGGCATTTGGCCACTCGAGCGAAGTCAGACAAAGTTGAACGCTCGATGTTCGCTTGACACTCCGCTCTACACTCCGCTTGAGCGGACATCGTATTTTACAGATCTAGGGTTTATTCCGCCGTTAGGGGTATATCTATGATTTTTCACATCTTATGGCTGACTTTTGGCCTGGAAAACACTGGGGATTACAAGCAACACTGAGAATTCATTTTTTCTTTGATTTTCACTCAAATCCGGAGAGGGGGATTCACACAAGCGATCATTCACGCAGTAACACAAATTCTACTAGATCACTCACTCACACTGCAACAGATTGAAGAGCTCCTTGAGGGGTCCAATTGCTACTACAACTCAGCCTCCTCCACCGCTTCGAATCTTCATCTCCATTCAATTGGCTTGATCTTTTCATTTCCCTACTTGTTATTTAATTTCAGTTTTAAGTTTGCGGAATATTTTTGAGATTTTTGATTTAGAAGTTTGAGTAATTTATTTGTTATTCATTTAGTTCATGTTATTTATTGTTCTCGTTTCGTTAAGTTTTCATTTTAATAGTGATTACAATTACTATGGATTAATTTTGAGAAGTTGTGGTTTGAATACAATGATGAACCCTAGAACATTAATTTTGGAGTTTTTCAATTTTCAGTACATGTTTTGTCAATTACTTTCTAGTCTAGTTTAATTCTTATCTTAGTTTTATTAATTTCTTAGTTTAATCTCTTAGTCTTTTACATTTCAATCCGACACTCAAAAATCTAAAGATATGAATCTAGTCCATGACTAGTACCCTTTTTCATTCCTTTTGCACTCTTCCATCTATTGCACATACCATCATTTTTATTTTCTCTTTGTGAAGATTTTCACCTTTTTTCAACGAGTTTGAGTTTAAGTAGCTTTCCCTGAGGAGACGATCTAGAAATTTATTCCTAATTATTACGCGACATCCTCCTGCACTTGGGATAGTCTTTGTGCTACTCATTTTTGAGTGAGTCACCTACAAACGACCATCTTCCACAAGAATTGGGTGATGTTACTTGCAGTAATTGTTGCCAACAACCTCTATCCACTTAGTGAAATAGTTCACAGCCACCAATACAAATTTTACTTCACCCTAACCAGAGGGAGGGGGCCTACTAGGTCAACTCCAGGTGGGCAATGGGGTATCTTGGAGTATACTTGACATTTCCTACACTTTCAAACATATTCTTCTATGTCTTGGAGGGCATGAGGCCAGTAGCACCCCTCATCACTTTGCCTGCCAACGTCTTTCCCCTAGAGTGGTTACCGCAGATTCCATTGTGTACCTCTGCCAACACAGACTAGGCTTCTTCGAATAAGATGCACCTTAGGAGAGGCATGGAGTAACTTCTCTTATATAGGACTCCCTCAAGTAGGGTGTAATGTGCTGCTATGTTCCTGATCTTTCAAACTTCCCATATGTTATCGTGCAGCTCATTGGTGTCTATATACTTGATTACGTTCAACGCCCACTCTGAGGCTCACGACTTTACCTCTATGACTTCAATTCCCAAAATGGGTACCTCAACAGTCTTGATCACCATTCGCCCTAGCATAAGAGAATTTTCTTCCCCTAATGCTGCTCATGCCAACTTGTCCACCTTTTGGTTCTCAGCCCTCGGCACTTGTTGGATATGAAAGTATTTGAAGTGGGTGTGCTCACCTTCTATGAAAGCTAAGTGCTTTTTCAACTTTTCACTCTTTGTATCAAACTCTCCCCATACTTTGTTGACCACTACTTAAGAATTGGCCCACAACTCTATTTCTTCGGCGCCCAAAGTTTTGGCAATCATCAAACTAGAGAATAAGGCCTTGTACTCTGCCTCGTTGTTGGTGGTTTTGAACGCAAACTTAATAATGTAATCATGCTCTTTGCCCATATCTTCAACAATTTGCTCCCTTACTTCCCCTCCAACCTGGCAAGATGAGCCATCAACATAAACCTGTGAGGGCTGGACTGGAGATGCATGTTCGACTTCTTCTGGGAAGCTGGTGAATTCTGTCACAAAATCTGCCAATACCTGTCCTTTAATAGCATCTTGGGTACATATTCAATGTCGAACTTGCTCAGCTCCACTACCCAATTCATCAGACATCCCGAGGCATTTGGTTTTTGCAAGATTTTCTTCAGGGGAGTTTCAGTCATGACCCTTACCAAGTGAGCTTGGAAATATGGGCAAAGGCGTTGGGTGGTTACCACTGAGACGAAGGCGAACTGGTCCATGCGTGGATATCTGGCCTCTATTCCTTGGTAAGCCCAGCTGGTGTAATACACAAGCTTTTAAACCCCCTTTCATCCAGTACCAAGGCTGAGGATGCTGCATATTGGGAGATTGCCAAGTGTAGAATTAAGGTCTCCCCACATATAGGCTCGCTGATATTAGGGGGCTAGTGAGGTATTTTTTGAGAGCCTTGAATGCTCGGTTGTACTTGCCATCCCATGTTTGTGCCTTTTGCAACATCTTAAAAATGGTAGGCATTTGTGAGTGGAACTCGATACAAATATGTTAAGGCCACTACTTGGCCAACAAGTTTCTGCACTTCGTTGATTTTTCGAGATGAGGCCATGTAGAGTGTAGCCTCCAATTTCTTCAAGTTAGCTTCTATTCCCCATTCTAAAACCATGAAGCCTAGAAACTTACAGGAGCCCACTCTGAAGGCACACTTCTCCTGGTTGAGTTTCATCTGATATTGCCATAATACTGCAAAGGCTTCATTGAGGTCGGTAAGGTGGTTTTCAGGAGCTCCACTCTTGACTAGCAAATTGTCCATGTGGACGTCCATATTTGTTCCTATCTAATCTTTCAACATGCAGTTGACCAGTAGCTGATAGGTGGCCCCCTCGCATGGCCGAGTAGTAGTACAACCCCATATTAGTGACAATCAAAGTCTTCTCCTCATCATCAAGATTCATGCAAATTTGGTTGTACTCGGAATAGGTGTTCATAAAGCTAATCATGCGATGGCCTACAGTGGAGTCGAAAATCAGATCGATGCGAGGTAACAGGAAGCTATCCTTTGGACATGCCTTATTCAAGTTGGTGAAGTCGACACATATTCTCTATTCTCCCATATGAGGCCTGCTGCGAGTTACCGGTTAACCTCTGCAACGATGGCAGCATTCTTCTCAGTACTAAAGTTTTGGTGTTTTTATCTGACCCCCTTGGCCTTCGAGTTCAAGCTCAGGTAGTGTTGCATAATATTTTAGTCGATCCTAGGCATATCCATGTGACTCTAGGTGAAGACATCCTGGTGTTCCATGAGAATTCATTTTTTGGCATGTCTGATTTCTGGCTCCATTTCGTTGCCAATCTTGGGCTGTGATTTTGAGGTGGCTTAGATCTAGGAGGACTAACTCCAATGGCTCATCTGGCTTTACCTTCCTAAGGGCTTGTTCGTCTTGGACTTCTCCATCCATCACAACGTGTTTAGACGGTGGTGGGAGAATGTGATCATCATCTGGGTGGTGGATTACGTGCACCCTGTCATCCCTTGAATTCAATTCTAGTACGTAGCACTTGAATGCCAATACCTATTCACCTTGAGTCTCCCCTACTCCCTGGGAGGTCGAGAGCTTCATCTTTAATTGATAGGTTGACATGACCGCTCTCAAGCACTTGAGGATAGGCTTGCCAAGTATGGCGTTGTATGAAAAGGGAGCTTTTACCACTATGAAGTCGGCCATGGCTGAAGCTGTGTAAGGGGCCTTCCTTGCTAAGACAAATAGGGTGATGGTGCCTATCGGCTGAACCATATCCCCTTTCAATGGCATGGGCGTTGGTAGAAGATGGGTGGGATCAATCCTCATCTGAGTGAAGGCTTCCCAAAACAGGATATCTACGGAGCTGCCATTATCGACAAGGATCCTTCTGGTGGTGAAGTTGAAAATTAGTATAGTTACTACCAAAGTGTCATCATGGGGGTAGAGGACCCCCTCCTCGTCGTCCTCTCCGAAGGAGATGATGGGCAAGGGCTCACCCTTTCTATGTTTGGTGGGACGGTATTCAGCTGAGTATACCTCTTGGTACTGTGCTCGCTTGGCATGTGCCTTCCTACCGAATGAGGTGGCTCCCCCACTGGCAACCCCTCCCTCAACAGCCGCAATGGTTCTGATTTCGCCCAGCGAGGGCAGCGTTTGGGGGGACCATGAGGTGGCCTCTGTTTGGCCATTCTTCATCTCAGGCTTACTTCCTCCTTGGTCTAATGAGCCTTTCTACACTTCTCTCCCACGACCTTCTTCTTTGCTCCTGCTCCTTTCTTCAGCCAGGAGGGTACTGGGTCTTGATCGCTCCATCTCTTCTCTTTCCTCCTATAAGGAAATGCAGTCCTCCATGTTATGGTTGATGGATTGGTGGTAGATGTAATAATGGTGACTATTGCTCCTATAGCTTACTTCTCGAGTGGTGGGCAGGTCTTCTTTTTGGATAGTGAGTGCCACCCGATCAAATTGAAAGCCCAAGCCTCTCATGGGGGCTTCTTCCCTCCTGTTGTCATGTAGTTTCTTCTCCGTTTTTTCATGGGCCTTGCCCTTGCTCGATGCCTTCCCCTTTCTATCGGCATGCTCCAATTCTTTCATCTTAAGCTCGATCAAGGCCTGGAGTGCATCCTTGACGTTGATAAATTTGTTGGCCTGATCCATAAATTCTCGCAGCATGACAAAAGTTCTCCTAGCTCATTCTACCATAAACTGGGATCGAGGCCATACCCCCCTAATAGTGCTACCAAAGTTATTTGCTCATCTTGGTCATTTGCTACCATGTGCTCCTTTGTTGAACCTAGACATGTATGCCTTTAGGCCCTCATCTTCCCCTTGCTTGATGGTGAGGAGATAGGCCACGAGGTGACCCCTTCTTCGGCTTGCCATAAACTTTGTGAGGAATAGGCGAGCTAGCACCCCGAAGCTATCTATGGATTTGGGCATTAGAGACCTTAACCATACTCTGGCTACTCCCCCCAAAGTCAACGGGAAGGCCCTGCAGGCTACTTTTCCTGGGAAATCCTATACATGTGGGCTTTGAAGTTCTCCAGGTGTTCAAGGGGTTCCTTGGTCCCGTCGTACATTTCCATAAGAGGAACTCGGAACTTGGGTGGCAGTGGCACTACCATTTCCTCAGTGTTGTAGGGTAGGGCAGTTTTGATGAGTAACTAGTCTACTGACGATGACATACCCATCCTTTTCGCCATCTTTTTGTACTTCCTTTTGAGATTATGCAACTCACTCTGCATGTTCCTACTTTCTTCCTCTGTCACCTACTCTAAGTGTCTTGTTCTTTTTTCAGAGCGTCTCTACTTCAGTAGTCAGCTTTCCCACCAGTTGTTCCATCACCGCTAGCCTTGCTTCCATGTTCACTAATGTCGCTTCTTCTTGTCCCCAAGTTGTCTAAGAACGGGTTGTCACAGGCATATGAAAGACACGTGAAGTCTATAGGAATCCCACAAGCGCCACTGTTATTGTCCTGTTTTGTACAACTTTGGACCAGGTTTCAAAAACTTGGGTCTAAGCCTTTATACATACACATTCACGAAAACAGAGAAAGGGGGAGGGCCGGGTAGTGGCCGAGGAGTTTCTGATGCTTAAGTCAATATATCTCCTTAGTAGTATGTGCGAGAGTGCCAAAGCATATAGAGGGTTCTTCATACCTGGGAGTCAGCTTTTATATGAGGTTTTTGGATGGGGACACCTCGTACCTTGCCTTAGGGAGGACATGTCACTTTGACTGTCGTTTGGTCATAATCATTTAAGTCGGTGTGGCTCCTAGGGTGGCACCATTAATGCGGCATGGCTCTCTGACTAAATTTTAGCCTGTGAGTGGTCATTGCCGGGTATTTCCATATTTGCTGTCAATAGATTGAGGGTCCCCTACATCTCTCACCCACCTGCCTGTACAGGTTCACAAGAGTTAGGTGTTACTGAGGTGTGTCAGGCCAATGAGTCCCATTTGTCCTTATCGTTCATCTTTCCTACATGAGGGCTGCTTTCACGAGTTGGTTTTGCTTATGGGCCCAATGCTTTGTGGAGGCCCAATGACTTCTCTTAGAGGATGGTCATTGGGCCGGGTTGGGTTCTCCCCCTCCTTTTCCCTGAGGTTCCTCATGTGCTTGTTACTCGGGCCTACAGGTGGGAAAGTCCCCTTACAATGATATTCAGTTATACTATGCTAAAAAAGTTTTGAATATGAATATTTTGAACTATCGCTATGTTATTTTGATAACATATTTTGGTTCTGAATTTTGAAACTAAAAATGTTTTGTTATGCATTCCAAACTTTGTAAATGGTTCATATTTATATACTAGTATATGTTCTCTGCTTACTGAGTTGTTGATAACTCATCCCTTATCTCAACAATATTTTCAGATGTTTTGGATGTTTCAGCTAAGGATCATGAATAGGAAGAATGGGCAAGACTATTTGAGGAAAGTGGATTAAGTATTAAAAGGCTAATTTAATTATTGAAGAGTTTTATATAGTTGGGATTGTTTTTATATATGTTGACTTGGTAATTTCGAGGGCTGACGTTTAATTTGAGACTTTTTGGTGTATTAGATTAATTATATTGGAGTAGTTAATTTGAAACAAGGAGTTTGATGTGCCATTGAGACTTTACAATTTCTATATGTACTGTGAGATGTGATTTTTAAGTGACAATAAATAACTCTCCGACCCAATTGGGTACGGGACGTTACATAAGCACTTTCATTAATTTTACCATTAGAAATTAACTGCATGATTGCCACGTGACATCCACAGGCCACATATCAATCTCTCATTCGTTGTCATGGGTGTTGATGCCAGCTATAAGCCAAATAAGGAATGACTCGTGGCCTGCATTGAGTTTTCTTCATCTTTGGCCTTGCTTCTAGTGATATGTTTACACAACCAAGAGTAACCTTCAGGACTTAAGCATCTGACTTCTAATGGCAAGTGATGTTCTGCTGATATTAGGGTCAAGGATGTGATCCCATTTGCCTTGTCTGATTGAGTTGCTTAAGGCCCACTTGGCCAACTCAATTCCCTCACTAACAACTGGTTTTCCATTTGGCAGTTCCAGGAAAATGACCCCAAAATTGTAAATGTTCCCAGCCATTGTTACTCTCATCGTGTAAGCATACTCTACCAACCACCAACAAATAACATGAGATGTTTAGACACTAACAGTAGACATCATTAATCAAATTGAGAAAGGAATTCAATTGAAGGAAGGCATGCATGGCCAAGGAGAAGAATATGATGTCACTAAACAGAAACAAACCAATATATTATAAGATGACTTCACAAGGATTGAAACATGCAAAAAATTAGAGGCTCGTGAGTATTATGTGATTTTGGAAACCTCAAATATGAGGAAACGGATTGTAGTGCTCTTTTGAGGGATCGATCATCTTGCATGGCTCAATATCTCCAATTTGAGGTTCCTTGAGGGACTTCAACATGATGTTTTCGATTGATAGATCAAGTAGTAGTATCCGGCTGGGGGCAGAACCTTGTAGAAAAGAAATACCATAAGCGACTCCAACTACTATGCTGTATCTGCTCGCCCAATTCAAAGCATTTTCCAGGCTACCATGAAGAACGTCAAAAAGGGTTCCCTTTGGAGAAAATTCATTAAACAAATAAGCATTGTTAACAGACAAAACATAGACTAAAGGAGTCATCACATTTGAATTGCTCAGATTCCCCAAAACCTCCAACTCTTGCCAGAATTTAGTGTTAGTACTGTTCATCCAGGTTCTAGCTCAGGAATCCAGGTATACTTAGACCAAAACCCGGGTTTCAAACCCAGGCTAGAACTCGGATGAAATCAGTTTTAAAAATCAGGAACTCGGGTTTCTAGGTTGTGTTCTTTTTTAACAACCTACAGTAGTACTCTATCTTTTTTTTTTAGTAAATAATATGTGATATTGATACATGCATGAGAGTTTTTGTTCAACAATTTAAAAAAAAAAAAAAAAGATGGAAAAAGTGCCCATCCACATCCACAATGTTCAAACATACGTGTACAGTACTACTGTAGGTTGTTAAAAAAGAAAAAGTACCAGGTTTTAAACTCAGGTTCTGGGTTTAAACCAGGTTCCCGAACCCAGTGTACTTGGATTATTTTTATCCTGGTACCGGCATGGGTTTTCCCGGTTATCCAAGTTCTAGACCCGTTGAATAGGCCTATTTATCGTGGCTACCGAATTGGAATATCTTATCACTCCAATTAATCTTGTTAAAAAAGTAGCTTGATTGGGATGGCATGATGACTTTGTAACAGCTTGAAAACCAAGTCTTCTGCACAATGGTTTTTGGGTATCCAACTACTTACATAGCTTTGGTGAAGTTGATATTCAATCTGTGGATTCCAATGCAGTTAATAGATTGCCTTGGATGAATTGAGGAGGTGGAAGATTATAATACCCTGCTCCCCATAGTTAATAATAAAGTCCCTTTTAAAAATTTTCGAGAAAGCTAGAGTGCTACAACTGAACTTGACTTAAAAATACTTCTTCTTAAAGAAGTACCAAGTACAAAGATTCTTTATAATAAATAGAATCGTTTTATATTAAAATACTAAAATAATAAAAGAGAGTATACGGAAGCATTTATTAAAATTTCTCAAAGTTCGTGCCATAAAAATCATAACTTAACATATTTGTACATGATCTAGGCCACCTCATCCTGCAACTTTATCGTCAGATATATCCTAATTTGGGGTGGTTTAAAAATATAAAAACAAACTAAAATAAGTTGATGACTTAGTAAGAAACTCATCATAATGTAAACATACTTAACATAAGGTTTTCATAAAATATTTTATGCTAAGAATTTAAAATCATGACTTATTATACTGATATTTATGCTATGTACGATTGATTTATATGACTTAACTGACTGATCTGACTTATATGACTGGCCAACATACTTAACTATGTGTACAAAGTTGTTGTTAATTGAAATAAATTACTAATATGTACCAAAATTTATTAAATTATAATCTATTTGATAATTCGAATGAGAATGAATTGTTGAACTAGAGAGTTTAAAATAACGAAATTAAATAAGCAAGTTGAGATCAAGGAAACAAGATTATAGGGTTTCCAATTTACTATAACTGATCCTATGCAAATTTCCTACTTAAACTAATTGCAATTATTTCCTTTTGTAGATAATTGGGTCTCTAATTTATACATTAATCTTTTTCAAGCATTAACAAAATATCCCAACAAGCAAATTTTCTACATCTCTGTGAAAACTCTAAACCTGTCAAAATTCATTAAGAATAAGAAACCCTCAAAAAGATTTCACAAGTCCATAGATATCTCTATCCTACATATTCCTTGTGGCATCTCAAACATAGGCTGAAACAATTGTCACTTCTCAGTCTCAAATTGAATCCCAAATCATCAAAATGTTGATCAATCATTCACATGCATTAAGTTCAAAATGAAATACTCAACAATATGAAACAACTACTAAATTAGTTCGATTAAAGAAAGATTCACATAATCATAGTTAGGCTACATCAAACTATCATAACCCTAGAAAATGGAGATTAGTTCATAATAAAACTGAATAAAAACATATCAAAGAGTTTAACGTCAAGAAATTGAAAGAAATTTGGAATAAAGAAAAAATAACTCAAAAACCAATATTCTCCTTGATGTCTTGCTCCCTTCGATTGCTCCCAATAAAGGAATACCTCCAAAAACCCAAAAAAGAAAAAGAAAGAAAGACCAGCGTCTCACTCCTTCTAAAGTGATAGACTCTTGATGCTTTCCTTCATTAGAGCCATCCTCACAAGGAAAGAAAATATTTCCCAAATCCGAATTGTAAATTCTACAAATTTTCGAGCTCATATTACGGGACATTTTTTGCTAGGAAAACATTGGAATTACAAAACTTCTATTTGAGGAACAATTGTAGCCCGTTAAACTAGCCTTTCAACGCTTTTTGAAGCAACTCAATACGATGTCGGACGAGAAATATATGGTGAGACTGTGCAGAGACGTTTTCAATTCGGGATTACATTAAACCCACAATGCCTTCCATTTGTTTGATCCCTTCAATTCAGCTTTCATTTCTTTTGATTGGGTTGGGCCAAGCTCACTTGAATTGAGCTCTATCTTTTGGGCCTTGGATTTATTATTTTTAGCTTTATCTACAATAAAATCATTGAAACATCAATTAGGATTTAACTCTTTATAAACTAGCACTCAAATATCATTAAAAATCCCAATTATACTTATGTATTAGCAAATAGATGTGAAAAATAATATTAAAACTGCAGTCTTATGCACTCTATAAGTTGTGCACTAACTTCCCTGCTGTAGCAAAGGAAGCCGACTGTGTAGTACTCTGGATTACTACGATAGACCACGCTTGAGTCCGCCCACCCTAAAACTGTATTGGTATCATGCATCTGAATGACCATCTGATTAACTGTTATGAGGTTATTTTATACTTGATCTTATGAAAACTTACATGTCTTATGTAACGTGAGATGCATAATACATACATAACTATACTATGCGGAATGAAATGTGATGAATGACGTGCTTGCAAATATCATGACATGCATGATAAGTAAACATTGACTTTGAAAGAACTGACTTTAATAATAATATATATAACTAACTAACATGTACTAATTCTAATTTTATGATCAAGTTACCTATCTTGTAATGTTGCTCCATAAAATTTTCAACACAAAATCGATCACGGTGCTGGACTATGAGGTTTATGGTTTTTTGCCGAAATAACATGTGGAAGGAAGCTATTTATAGAGAATTTTGCGAGAGGGTGACGACCAGTTTGAGTTCAACTCGGCTAAAGAGTTTTAACGTGAAGATGACTTGGAGTCGGTCACAATCATTTAAGAACAGAGTTTAAATTTAAAAATATAATTTAGTAGTTCATTCAATGTAGGATTAGCAGTAACTGAGACTGCGTAGGAAACTTTAATCAATGATGACTTTAAATTGAAATAAATTTCTAATGACCAATCTTTAAATTCTAAAAAGAGTCTAACTTGTTTAATAAATAATAAATAGGATTTAACCTAATTAAAATTCTTAATCAACTTCAATAATTTATCATTTGCGGGCTTATCCAATATAGCCTATTAAATATAATTTAGGCCTAATAATTTAAAAATTATTAATATCACCCAACCAGAATCGAAGCGGCAACTGATTTTCCCTTCTCGGCTGATTTTGGTGAAGTGTTTGATGTTGAAGTGTTTAATGTTGTAGTGTTAATAAGATGCTCATTTCCGCTTGCTTCAACAGTAAGCCATGACTGAAACTTTGGAATACTTCCAGATAGTTGATTGTTAGAAAGTAGCAACCGTGTCAAGGATTTCATTTCACTCAGAAACGTCTGAATTTCCCCTTTCAATTGATTGTTTGAGAGATCCAAAACTTCCAATCCTGTAAGCCGTCGAAAAGAAACTGGAATAGATCCCACAAGGAGGTTGCTGCTGAGATTTAGAGCAATCTGCAATGTTGCCGGCATCACTGGAATCCTACCGGTAAGTTGGTTTCCTCCGAGCTGGAGTTCTAACAGAGAATTCAAACGGGAAATATCGTATGGTATCGAACCACCGAGACTGTTACCTTGTAAATTCACGTTAATAAGGTTTCGCATGCTTGAAATCGAAGAAGGTATTGAACCGTTCAGCAAATTCCAGCTGACATTCAGTGTAGACAATTTCTGTAGTCGAGCAATTTCAACCGGGATTTCTCCAATCAGCCTGTTGGATTGAAGCTTCATAACTTGAAGATGGCTTAGATTTCCCAACTGTCCCGGTAAAGTACCAGTCAGGTTATTGCCTGCCAAATTCAACAGTGCCAAGCTCAGGCAAGAACCCAAATCCGGAGGTATAAGCCCGGTCAAGCTATCGTTTTCCAGCTCTAGGTACGTCAACTTCTCAAGTTTTCCAAACACCGAAGAAGGGATTGGCCCATCAAGAGAATTGCTTCCCAATCTCAACCTGACCAAACTTGGAGATATGTTTGAAGGTATCGATCCCGTTAACAAATTATAAGACAAATCTACAGACCGCAAATTTGACGGCGACAACATGTCTGTAGGAATCGACCCGACTAACTTGTTATAACTAAGGTCTAAATTCTTGAGGAATCTTGTAATTCCACTGGGAATTGTACCTTCAAAGTTGTTTTGATTGGCTGCAAAACGTGAAAGGGTTCTGATATTTGAAATGGCTGCTGGGATTTGCCCCCTGAAGTTATTGGAAGATAGAATCAAAACTTCCAATTTAGAGAGGTCTTCAATTCTATCAGGAACAGGGCCGGAAAGCTTATTTTCGCCTAAGTCAATCAAAGTCAAATTCTGATAACCCATTATTTGATCAATTCCACCTTGAAGGGCATTCCCAGAGAGCTCAAGCTGCTCTAAAACCATGGCTTTCCCAAGATTGGTAGGGATAGGGCCATTGAAATGGTTGGCCCTAAGATTCAAACTTTTGAGGGCAATCAATCCATCCAACTGTAAATTAATGTTTCCATTCAATGAATTGAAAGACAGGTCCAAAAACTTCAACCCAACGAATCCTTGAAAAGTAGGCAGAGGACCAACCAACCTGTTTCTGCTAATATTCAAGAGCTCCAGCCCTCCAATCTCCCCGCAACCCTTGATGAATTCCTCCGGGATTAAGGTCAGAGCGTTGTTGGAGACATCAATACTTCTCAAAGAATCTATCTGGCAAAGACGAGGCAGAAAGTCTGAGGAAGAGAGGGAAAAGCCGGATAGAGAGATTTCTGTTATGGAAGAATACCCGGTGCTGCAGGTCACTCCGTTCAATGAACATGGGTCCTTGCTAATATTCCATGATAAATCTGTTTTGTTAATGAGATTAGAAAGATCGATAATGGCGTTTCTTTGGTTTGAGGGTAGTTCAGAGAAGACCAAAGGACAGAACAAGAACATGAAAAACAATGAGAAAAGGAGTAGAGGGATGCTTTCCTCACGCTTCTTCATTCTTAGCCAAGTGCTGAAAAATCTTTCCACCATTTTTTCTCAACTACACATATGCATGGGACAACTACAATGATTGTTTTGGTTTCAGGTGGGACGAAAACCGAAGGAGGAAGACACAGAGGAGATTGCAGAAGAAGGACAGATTGCACAAGAAATTGTAAAGAGAGAGTACTTGGGTTTTGGGGGCTAAGGAAATTCGAAAGAAATGGGAAAAAGAAAAATGTTGGCGTATCCATGGGGGGAGGTTGAGTTGACTGGACTGACGGACTGCAACAGCATAAGACTAGACTTGGGATCGTATGAGCTAGAAGAATTGAGAAAGCTGGTTCAAGTGATCCCAGCTTGATATGTATGTATTGATGTATTTATAATGATCTTTATGTATTTGAATACAAAGATAAGATAAAACATTTTAAATACAAAATTAAAGATTACATCAACTGGATAAAATACAAATTATTATTCCAAGATTTTCAGCATAGCTTTCGAAACAAATTGGAATTGATCTCTAGAATTAGATTCTTTTATGCGTTGTTTATCTTGTCTAACATTCCCCGCCAAGTTGTTGGGGAGAGAGCACAACATTAACTTGTCTTGAAGTAGTAAGAAACATGAGGAGGAGAGGCCCTAGGTGAATATGTCCGATGGTTGATCGTAAGTAGAGATATAATGAACTAGTAAATCTTTGTTTAAAATCTTCTCACGGATGAAGTTGTAATCCACTTCAATGTGTTTCGTCCTAACATGAAACACAGGGTTGGAAGATAGAGCTAGAGCTCCAATGTTGTCAACCCATAGGCATGGAGCAGAAGTTAATGGAATTTGTAGCTCACAAAATAGCATTTGCTGCCAGTATAACTCAGCTACTATGATAGCCATGGATCTATACTCAGCTTCAATACTAGATCTAGCTACGACAGGTTGTTTCTTTGCAGCCCATGAAATCAAGCATGGACCAAGTTATATAGCATAGCCTGTTACTGATTTACGATCATCGGGGCTACCAACCCAATTAGAATCACAAAAGCCATGGAGTTGCAGAGAACCCTTTGTGAAATGAAGACCAAACTGAAGTGTCCCCTTAAGATACCTTAAGACTCTTTTAGCAGGAGTGAGATGAACTGATGTTGGATAATGCAAAAATTGGTAGATCTAGTTGACATTATAAGAGATATCTGCTCAAGACAATGTAAGGTATTACAAAGCACCTACCACTGTTTGATATTCTGTAGGATCAGGCAAAGGTTCACCAAAATACTTGGAGAGTTTACTTCCTGAACAATAAGGAGTTGATGCAGGTTTGGCACCAACCATCTTGGTTCGATGAAATAGATCTATTACATATTTTCCTTGATGAAGATGAAGACCACCAGTGGTGTGTGTGACTTGAATGCCCAAGAAAAATGAAAGTGCACCAAGATCTTTGACTGCAAATTCATGGCTCAAGGCAGAAACAAGTTGAGAAACAGTAGCAGAAGAGTTACTTGTAACTATTATATCATCCATGTAAATAAGAACAAGAATGCATATATTATGATGATGAAAAGTGAACAAAGAAATGTCAACACTAGAACCAATAAATTCAAGTTCCAATAATGCTAGTGAGAGATGCATGAACTAGGCCCCAGGGGCTTATTTTAAGCCATATAAGAAATTTTGAAGTTTGCAGACATAATCTGGATGCTTAGGGTCTTCAAAACTTTTAGGTTGTTCTATAAAAGCCTCATCTTCAAGAAATCCATGGAGGAAGGCATTAGAAATGTCCAATTGTCGAATGGTCCAGTTGTAGTGCACAACAAGAGGTAGAACCAATCAAATAGTTGCTGGTTTAATAACTGGACTGAAGGTCTCGTTGAAATCAATACCATTTTCTTGATCAAATCCTTTTGACACAAGCCATGCTTTGTACCTGTCAATGGAGCCATCATATTTTTGTTTAAGTTTAAAGACCCATTTGTTCCTCACTAGTTTCTTAGCTGCAGGTCGTGGACATAAAGTCCATGTGTTATTGGTTAAAAGAGCTGTGAAATCAGCCTGCATAGCATCACACCAATTCTTATCATTCACTGCTTGAGAGTAAGTTTTTGGTTCTATAGGAAGAGTAACTGTTGACAAAGCTTGAAGAGGATGTTTAGTGGAGTAAAAGAGTTTGTAGTCAGGAAACTGTTTTGATTTTAAGGAGTTTGTTTGTGACCTAGTAACCATAAAAGAAGGTAGAAAGGGAGTAGGTTATGTAGATGAAGGTAGAGAAGCAGGTGTTGTAGATGTAGTAGAACTGGTAGGAGAATTGGATGGGACCAAAGAATCAGGTGAGTGATCTAATGAGGACTCAAAAGGAGAGTTGGATTCTGTTGTGACCACTGCAGGAGATTGATTGTAAGGAGCATGAATAAGAGCATTGGAAGGAATAGAAAGATCAACATAAGAACCAAAGGTGGGAATTGACAAACCTGTAGTAGTGGAAAGTGTGGAACCAGGAGTAGCACCCTCTGTAGGCAAAGTAAGCATGTCTTGTGCAGCAAAATTGAGTTCATCATACACCACATGTCTTGAGATATAGACACAACCAGAATGAGGATACAAGCAATGATAGCCCTTTTGGTTAGCACTATATCCTAGGAAAATACACTTTTTACTACGATAATTTAGTTTATGAGTATTATATGGGTGAAGAAGGGGGTCACAAGTGCAACCAAAAGTTTTAAGAACAGAGTAATATGGTTGTGTATTGAACAACTTGAAATATGGAGATTATTGGCAAGAATTGGAGTAGGGAGCCAATTGATAAGATAAGTGGTAGTTAAGAAGGCATCAACCCAATACCTGGATGGAAGTTTGGATTGTGCAAGAAGAGAAAAACTAGTCTCAGTGATATGCCTGTGCTTTCTTTCAAAGATCCCATTTTGTTCATACGTATATGGACATATTAGGCAATGGAGGATATCATGTGTTGCAATGAATGTTTTGAATGAGGTTGAAGTATATTCTCCTCCATTATCAGTTTGTAACTTTTTTATTTTGCAAGAGAATAAGTTTTCAACCAAGCACTTGAATTTAATAAAACACATAGTAACATCTTATTTGTGATGTAAAAGAAAGAGCCGTGCAAAGTGAGAGAAGTCATCAATAAAAATTAAATAGAATTTGCACCCACTTACAGAACAGATAGGGAAGGTCCACAAATCCGAATGGATTAAGTCCAAAGGAGATGTAAACCTACTAGTTGACTCACAAGATGGAAGTTTGTGACTCTTGGCCACTTGACAAGATTCACAAAGTTTAGTAAACCTAGAGGAACCTGAGAGAGATAACATAGAACTATTAACTAACTGGTGAAGAACAAGTTCAGAGGGATGGCCCAATCTTGAGTACCAAACTTGTATTGGTGCTTTCACTCCTAGCAATGTATGAAAGAGGAAGGAGAGACATGCCTTGTGGAGGATTTATTGAACTGAAAATGCTGCAAATAAATGGGGTACAAGCCAGCTTCACTCAGTTCTTGGAGGAGTGTCTCCTGGGTCTACATGTCCTTGACAGTAAAAGAAGAGGCAGTAAGAACAAAATAAAAATTGTTATCTTGACAGAAATTCTGAATTGATAATAAGTTAGAAGATGCATGTGGACATCTTAAAATATTTTGGGGTAGGAATTTGGATTTGGGAGAGGAAAAGAAGGAAGAACTAGTGTGTGTGATATGCAAACCTCCTCCATTGCCAACTTTCACCTTGTTTGCACCCTGATATGGCTGCTGTTGTATTGTTAAGTTGTCAAGATCAGTTGTTATGTGGTTTATTGCACCACTATCCAAATACCATGGCTGTTCAACCTCCTGAGAAATATTGAACTGGGCTGCTAGTGCTGCAAGCTGAGATGGAGGATGGCGGCCTTGATAGGAGAAATTCATACGATGATAACAATCTAATGCCTGGTGACTTGATTTTCTACATATTTGACAAGGTTGTCGATTTGTAGAAAAAAGTCTATGATTAGTATAGGACTTGGAGCCTTGCTAATTGGATGGTGGTGAAGAGTTGTTGGGAGGCTTGACTTGTGGTTGGGAGTAGTTTTGCTGCGGGAAAAACTTCTTCTTATTGGACTGCTGCTACTTTGGTTTCTGTGTGAAGAAGCAATGCTGCTGTTGTTGCAACACGCTTGGTTTGTGTTTCAATGAGTTGCTTATAATTAAGTAATTCAGCTTGAAAATCATCGAAGTTGATAGTAGTATCATGAGTTGCAAAATTCAGTGAGGTAATAAATGGATGATAAGCATGATTTAGACTTCCCACTATATAAGAAATCAGATCCTCCTCATCTACTGCTTTACCAATAGTAGCAAGTTGATCAGACCAGCACCTAGCTGTTAATAATAGTCAGAGCAGCTTCGAGATCCTAGGTGCAAAGTTTGAAGCTGTCTCTTGAGATGAGGGATTCGAGATCGAGAGTGTGGAGCAAATCGATTTGCCAAGGTATTCCAGACTTGGCGAGATGTGGTCAGTCCATAAACTATGGACAAAACCTTTTGAGATAAAGTGGCATTCAACCATGCCAAAATAAACTGGTCCTTTTTCTGCCATAATAGATAGGCAGGGTTGAGATCAGATGTGGGCTTCCCAGTATCATCAACAATAAACTGGGGAGGACAGGGGTCTGAGCCATCAACAATGCTCAAGAGATCATGGCTCCACAGTACAAGAATAAATTGAGTAGTCCAGTTGAGGGAGTTGGATCCATCGAGTTTGAGAGAAACCAATGGGGTAATATTAGGAATAACAAATGTAATGGAGGAAGCACTTGAAGAGGCCATATGGGATCGGATGGGGTGAGCCAGAATGCTCTGATACCAAGCTAGAAGAATTGAGAAGGTTGGTTTAAGTGATCCTAGCTTGATATGTATTGATGTATTTATAATGATCTTTACATATTTGAATACAGAGATAAGATAAAACATTTGAAATACAAAATTAAAGATTACATCAATTGGATAAAATACAAACTATTATTCCTAGATTTTCTGCATAGCTTTCAGAATTGATTGAAGTTGATCTCTAGAATTAGATTCTGTTATGCATTATTTATCTTGTCTAGCAGTATAGACAGTGAGATCAAATGAGATAATTTTAAATAAAAGTTAAAAATTGAATAAAATATTATTTTTTAATGTTATCATTGTTTTAGGATTTAAAAAAGTTAAATTAAGATCGAAAAAAATTGAATTATTTATTATATTTTGTATGAGAATTTAAGAAAATTATAATGATGAGATGAAACACTCTTAAAATCCAAACAAGCCCGAAGGGTCCATTTTAATATTACTGATTTTAAGATTTTATTTCACCGTTTAGGTGCTTTGAGAAAGATCTCTAACTAGACAATTAAGGTTATCTTTAGATATTGAGATGGGTTGAGTGGTGTTATGAATAATAATATTTTGTGAGTTCCATTAAAATGGGTTTTAAATTTTTTAAGTTGAGATGAGTTTAAGTTTTCAAGTTAAAATATACGAAATAGATTAAGATGAATTTAATTTTTTTTATAGAAAATTAAAAAAAATAGTAAGTCTCATCAATAATTAATTTGAGATGAATTGAATTTATTTCAACAACTAAATATAAAGTATATACACACATATGTTTTTTAGTGTTTATAAAAAGAATCAATATCTAAAATGTCAAATCCAAACAAGAGTTAGAGATTTTTTTTTTTTTTCCTTTTTGAACGGATCATATGTGATAAAATAAAATAAAAATATTGAATTTTTTTTTAAATTCTTAAAATAACCAAAAACTCTCCGCAATTTGTTTTTCACAAAATTGAAGGGTCACACCCCCAGCCCCCAATCTTCCCCATTGGCTATTGTCATCCCTTACTAAATTTATTAAATTAGAGTACTTTTGTTTTATAGGAAATATATATATATATATATATATATAGGAATATTAAGAAAAAGAGGAAGCCAACTTATTTTCGAATAAATACCCTTAGGGGAAAAAAAAATGTAATATTAGAAAATGTGTTTATCCTTCTTTTAGGGAAAAAAGAGAAGAAGAAAGAAAATGTAAATTTTGGTCGTAATAGCAGGAATAAATTAAGAGCTTTGTTATATTCATTCTCACACACCATACAACATAATTTTTTTTATTTTTAAATTAATTGAATTATTCTGTACATCATCCATATATCATATATTTGATAAAATTAAAAAAAAAAGAAGGTGATATATAGTATATAAAAATGATAAATAGAATTTTTTATAGATTAAAAAGCATCGAAATTTGAAGCAAAACTAGACGATGATATAGTGTATTAATTACCACACTCAAATAGAAAAATCTGATGATTATCGTCGATGGGTTACGAAAATCAAAACTATGCTCTTTATTCTTATTTAATATTTTTCTTCTTTAGCAATTTCCTTTTTCCACGTCCCCCTCCTTCGGGTGGAGAAGTTTATTGGAGGATGTTCAAAATAAGTCAACGGCAAGATCCATGGGAGGAATTTCACTTTTTTTAACATTTTCTCATCTTTTAATTAACTCTATTTTCACTAGCTATATCATCCTCTAGAAGTCATTCTATGGCAATGAGCTTGCTAGACTTTGGAGTCCTTCCTTGACTTTAGAGTTTCTTAAGGTCTCATAATTTTAAATATGATGAGGATGAGATTTTTATTGGCAAAGTATTTTTATTATATATATTTTTTTAAAGATGTCATCAATATAAGACAATTTACTCCTCTGTAAGTTTTCAATAATCTCACTTAGTACTAGTTTTCTAGGTTTCTTAGTTTTTAACAAAGTTTTCTAGGTTTCTTTTAGATTTTAACAACTTTTTCATACTTATACCTATTTTTTTAGTCATGAATAAAATATCACATTCTCACATTGATTGTTTAATTTATTTTTAATTTTTTTAACATCTCATAAGAGGCAAGAAAATATCTCAATCTCCTTTGACAAACTATTTCGTAAATTTACAATCTCATTTTTCCTATTTGTTTACACTTTTTCTTTCAAGTTTCTACCAGCTAGCTTATTTTGATTGGTATTGTTAGTAACATATATGCTACAATCAAATTAACAATTAGGAGTGAAGGTAACAAAACATTTGCTTCGGAAATGATGGTATTACCACTAATTATTTTGAACAGAAAGTCAAGTTTAAATTTGTTTTGAAATTTGAAATTAATTCTGACAAATGTTTGAAATCTTTTTTTTTTTTGCCAAAACAAAACATTTGAATTTTCTACAACAGAAAATCAAATTTAAAAAGGTTTATGAACAATTCTCTAGTAAATTGCTTCAGTCAAAATTTGATGATTTTAACAAGAATTTGGTTGATGTTGTTTGTTCTGATCTTCTAAATGCATTTTGGTATAGGAAGAAACATGTTATTTTTTTGCCTTATATTAAAGATTTTTCTGAAAAAAATATTCCAACTAAAACTTGACCTATTCAAATGAATAGTGAGACTTTAGAATTTTGCAAAAAAATGAGATTCATGATTTGCTTGCTAAAAAAATTATTACGCATAGTAAGTCTCCATGGTTTTGTGTTGCTTTTTATTTCCAAAAAAATGCAAAAATTGAGAGATAGACACCTCGCTCAATGATCAATTACAAACCTTTGAATAAGGTCTTAGAATGGATTAGGTACCCTATTCTCAACAAAAATGACTTAATTCATACGTTGTGCGATGCAGTTGTCTTCTCCAAGTTTAATCTAAAGTCAGGATTTTGGAAAATCCAGATTAGTGAGTGAGATCTTTACCACCCCTTTCAGACACTATAAGTGGAACGTAATATCCTTTGACCTAAAAAATGCCCACAGTGAATTCTAAAATATTATGAATGATATATTCAATTCATTCACCCATTTCACCATTGTTTATATTGATGATGTTATTATATTTTTCAGGTCTATTGATAAATACTAGAAACATTTGCATTCATTTTTAGACATCATTAGACAAAATGGCCTTGTGGTTTTTGCTAAAATGATTAAATTATTTCAAACTGAGATTAGATTCCTTGGTTATGATATTACTAAAAGTAAAACTCGACCTATTAGTAGGGCTATTGAATTTGATAAAAATTTCATTATGTTATTCTTGATAAAACTCAATTCCAAGGATTTCTTGGTTCTCTCAACTATGTGAGGAAACAATGTCGTCCACTCTTTGAGAGATTACACTCAAACCTCCACCTTGGACTGAAATCCATACTATTCTTATTAAATAAATCAAAGCACGTGTTAAAACTCTACCGTGCCTTAGAATTCCTACTTCTGGTTCTTTTAAAATTGTTGAAACAGATACCTCTGACATTAGTTATGGTGGCATTCTGAAACAAATTGTTTCACCAAGCTCATCTGAACAAATTGTTCACTTCCATTCTGGAGTCTGATGTTAAGAACATGTCCCACCACCTCAAACGTAACCGTTCACCTGTAAGATGTAGGAGAATGTCAATGTGATACGCCAAGAAACATTCTGATGTTTAAGTTAGTAAAGAATCTCACCCGAGTAATCAAGAATCTAGATTGAGACTATCTTTGGAATTAATTGGTATATATAGAGGCTTTAGATTGAATTAAACCAGCACTACAGTTAGATCATGTTCACGTGATGTCTATCTCACGTGATGTTTATCAGCGTGAATTATCCCTGAATAACTAGAAGGGCCATGTACATGCATGGAATGCTTATCCTTCCATGCAAAGTGGCGCATAGATCCCTACTGGGTTTGGGACCTCTAGTTTGGGCCACATGATAGCCCACCTTCTTCATTGGGTTGGAACCACTAAATGGGTCCTCCATTTGAAATACTGCACAGCTCAGCTATAGCACTATTAAGAAAGAGATATTATCCATAGTACTATATATTTCTAAATTTCAAAGTGATTTGTTAAACCAAAAATTAGTATTATGTGTTGATTGTAAAAGTGCTAAATATGTTTAAAACAATGTTGAAAACATTGCATCAAAATATATTTTTGTCATATAGCAAGCTATTTTAAGTGTATTTGATGTTGACATTGCGTATATTAAAGGATTTGATAATTCTATTCCTAATTTTCTTACTCCCTAATTCTTGCAGAAAAAATGAGCAAAAAAAAAAAAAAAAGATGAGGGGAAGAAGATTGCTACCCTTCCCCCAATACCTAATACTAGAATTGTCAAACATGAGCCTCCTACTCTGGCCATCCCTTGATATTGCTAACAGATTTACCACTCTTGTTAATATTCTCATTGTTAAACCTGCTTCCTTTTCAACTGCTCTAAGTACGCTTGATGATCCCTATGTTAAACATGTTAATTCTACTCAGTATTACCCTACTTCCAAAACTGAGTACCTTAAAAAAATGTTTTCCCAGGCCTGTTTTATGTCGAGCCAAATCAATCAATATACACAGACTCCTTTAAAACTACTTCAAGATATTTTCCTCTAGGTTTTCATTGGATTCCTAAGAATCCTGCAAAAAATCTTCAATATTATTCTGCTATCCTAGCACAAACTAATTCCCTTGTTATTAAACCCATCTATGACAAGATCGATAAAATCAAATTGATTTATCATATTGCTTATATATTAAATATTATCACAAAAGAAAAATGGGGATCCCATCCATCTACAACGAAGAGACTCCCACATTCTGACAATGTTTATTGTTACTATGACTATATTGATGCCTAATGCAAATTTATGCTATTTCAGACTCCAGAGATGTCACACTCTAGATTTCTGAATTTTGAAAAAAAATTCAAAACTGAATTTCCTCTCTGATTTATGAGATGGTGGCACCACTTCGACCCTATTCCCAAAATCTTTCCTGAAAAACTTCATAAAGTCATCAAATGTTTTGTCACTGTCTTCAAGATGGATCGGCATAATCAGAAGTTTCCTTACTTCCTCCATTTTTGTAAGAGATACAAAGTCCCTTGGATACTAAAATAGAGCTACGATTGGAATGGTGATTTACTGGTCTGATATTGGTTTGTCAAGTGGTGGGACAGATTTCCCCACACACAAGATGTTATTGAAAATATTGCTCGTGATTTTCCTCAGATTGCCCCAAATCTAAAGAGTATTGAGGAATTTCCACCTATTAAACAGATATCTTCACCTGAATATCCAAATACTCAGGCCACTACTTCTACTAAACTGACTACTTCTGTTAAATCTGATAAATCCAGCAAACCTTCAAAATCCAAGGAAAAGAAGAATCTGATCCAAGGTGATGGGCCCTAAGGTGGACCAAGTCTAAGATCATTTGCAAGTTCCAAATGGAGCAATCAGAAGATTGAGAGCTAAGAAGATCAAGGAAGCTATGCAAAGATAGGTGAAATCCACTTGGGACGAGTCTAGAAAGAGCCAAATATTCAAGATGGGCTTAAGAGAAGAAGATCCAGTTTTCATCTATGTGATACACTATGGAAGACAGGACTTGGGCTTATTGTTATTGAAGCCCATAAACTTATTTATTTCATTAAAATGACTTATTTTATTAGTCATATGAATTAATCTAGAATATTGGGCTTATGGGATATCCAGCCCACACATCTTATTTCTAATGAACTAGAGTTTTTGGGAAGGCCTTGTATTTTGGCCAATGGCATATTTGGAAAGTTATTAATTTATGTGTACTAGGGTTTTAGAAGTACTGTAGTGTGGTACTGTTCATGTTACAATACCTGCGGCTCACTTAGGGTTTTGGAGGATTGTTTATTTAAACCAATTGTAGCCTCATTTAAAAAAAAAGACATTATTGAAATTGATGACTTTTATTCATTGGGAGTTGAGTTTATCTCCTCTTGTTCTTGATTGAACGTTTGAACTTATTAAAGGTAAATTACAACTTTTTTGGCGTTCCTCCTTTGTAATCCGGGTTCTTCAACGGGTCTAGATTTTAATATAATCTAGGTTCTTGAAACGAGTTCTCAACGGGTCTAGATTCTCCATCCTTAGACTTGATTTTGGCTTTCTTGGGTTGGTTTTCCAATATTGTTGTTGGGTCTCAAAATGAGTCAATTGGGGTTCACATTATTTGGTATTCAGAGTAAGATTTCCAATCAGGTCTGATTCTATCTTTTAATTCTTGCATCTTTAAATTTAATTCTAGGGCTTCATTGTTCTAGGGTTACAAAAACAAAACAAAAAAACAAAAAGAGCAGAAATTCATTTTTCCTAGGGCTGCCAAATTATTCTATCATTTGGGTTTCATGTTCATCATCATAGGGTGGCTAAATTCCTTGTTTGAGGGCTGCCAAAATTTGCACCATCTGGGGTTTGAAATTTTTAGGGTTTCATTGATTCCCTTCTATTTCCTTGTAAATTTTTATGTGTTTGAATTCAATTGTTTGATTATCACAATTGAATATTTCTGTTTGTGGTTGAATTGTTGAGAAAAGAAAAGAAAGGAAAGGAAAGGAAAAGAAAAGAAAAGAAAGGAAAGGAAAAGAAAAAAAAAAGGAAAAAAAAATTCAAAAAAAAAAAAGAGAGAAAGAAAATGATTTTGGGTATAGTTGTTTGAAATACTTTGCCATATGAAATTGATTTGGCCTTGATTGAGCCTTATCTTTAAAGGGGCAGAATACATCTTTCTAGTTGTTGTCTTGTTTTGTAATTACTCTTTTCCTCGTATAATTTCCTTGATTCTCGTGTCATTTTTTGTTCCTTACGTATTTCTCTTGTTCTTGTTTTTAGGACCTAATTACTAGTTGGGATAAAACAAGGTTGTACTGCCTTGATTGATTTCAATTAGTTCTTCAAAAACTTGAGTGGGAAAACTCTTGAGATAAAAGGCAAGAGAGTGTGAGATCATTATCGGGAAAAAGCCAATTAAGAGTAAAACACGAGTGGAGTGCATTATTTGAGTGTAAACACGTAAGGGAGCGTGTGAGGTTTTTTTCCACTAACATTCTTTTTTGTACAGAGCATATGATGTCTCATAAAAATGGCTCATCACCAAAGGGGATGGTAGATAACTCATTATTTGTGTTGCAATCCATGCAACAAAAGTTTGAAAGGTTAAATTTGAAGTTGGGAGAAGTGAGGGATAAGATGGAACATCAAGGTGCATTGATTAGAGATTTGCAAAGTGTGAGAGATAGGAGGAGACGTGAGCCTTGTAATGAACATGAATATAAGAATGAGGAGTATGGTGAGTCTCTTGTTGTCAAGCATGCTCTCAATACACAAAGTAAGATGGATGATATAGAACTGCAGAGAGAGAACATTTTTCATACTAGATGCTACATCAACAACAAGATATGTAGTATGATCATTGATGGGGCTAGTTGTACTAATGTTGCTAGCACTACTTTAGTTGAGAAATTGAATTTACCTACCTTGAAACACCCTAGACCATACAAGTTGCAGTGGTTGAATAATTGTGGAGAGGTTAGGGTAAATAAGCAAGTGCTAGTATCTTTTTCAATTGGGAAGTACAAAGGTGAGGTCTTTTGTGATGTAGAGCCTATGTATTGTGGTCATATTTTGTTGGGGAGGTCGTGACAGTATGATAAAAGGGTAATCCATGATGAGGTTAAGAACATGTACAGCTTTGTAAAGGATGGCAAAACAATCAAACTTGCTCCTTTAACCATGAAACAAGTCCATGAGGACCAACTAAAGTTGAAAAGTAAGGTTGACCAAAAAAGAAAGAGTGAAAGTGAGGTTGATCAAAAAGGAATGAGAGAAAGTGAGATTAATCAGAAAAGAAAGAGTGAAACTGAGATTGATCAACAAAGAAAGAGAGAAACTGAGATTGCTCAAAAAAGAGAGAGTGAAACTGAAGTTGAGCGGAAAAGAAAGAGTGAGAATGAAATTGAGAAAGAAAAAAATAGTGAGATCGAAAATAAGAGAGAGAAAAAAGAAATGAGGGTGAGGCTGAAACCTCAAGAAAAAAAAAAGAGTGAAAAGAAAGAGGAGAGTGAAAAAAGTGAGAGAAAAACAAAGAGAGAAGTGAATTTTTATGCTAAGTTGAATTTTAATACTAACAAACTTAACGAATCTTTACTTAGTGTTGTTATCTCTTTGTTGCAGGGATATGAGGTCGTGTTGCCTAGCGATGTTTTTAGGAGATTGTCACCTATTAGAGAGATAGAGTGATACATTAATTTTGTGTCAGGTGCGACAATCCCTACCCGACCTTTCTTTGAAGAACATGAGTCCTTGATACACTTGAAAGAGCAAGGTAAGTTGAATAGAATGCATGCTAAGTGGGTTCAATTCATTGAGACCTTTCCTCATGTAATTCAGTACACACATGATAAGAAAAATTTTGTGTTTGATGCTTTAGCAAGAAGGTATGCCCTTGTCATCATTTTAGATACAAAATTATTGAGACTTGAATATGATAAGAAATTGTATGTTAACAATGATGGCTTGGCTAGTGTGTATGGAGTACGTGAGAAAGCATCGTTTGGTAAGTTTTATAAACTAGATTGGAACTTGTTTATAGAGAATAGACTTTATGTGCCTACTAGTTTTGTGCATGAGTTGCTTATGTGTAATAGACATGGATGTGGCTTGATAGGTCATTTTGTAGTAAAGAGGACTTTAAACGTGTAGCATGACCATTGGTGAGAGTATTATTTGCCATTAATTGAGTTTGCATATAATTGAAGTGGTCATTTTGGTGTAAGGCAGACTTTAGACATGTTGCATAAACGTTTGTGGGAGTATCATTTGCCTTTCATTGACTTGTTGCATTAACTTTTGCAAGAGTATTATTTGCCCTTATTAGAGTTTGGATGTAATAGGACCATGCATACCGCCATTTTTTATTCTTATCTTGAAATCATAGATGGTTTTAATCCACTTACTCCTTTAACTTTGATACATTTGCTTGTTGATGACAGGAGTAGCTTAGATAGACCTCTTCAAATTCTTGAAAAAATTAATGATACTTCTTCTTATCTAGTTGATTTTCCAGGTAAGTATCATGTGTCTGCTATTTGCAATGTTACTAATCTTTTTCCCTTTGATCCAGGTAGAGATTCAAGGTCGAATCCTTTTGAGGAGAGGGGGAATGATGGGCCCCAAGGTGGACCAAGTCTTAGAAATCCTTTGCAAGTTCCAAATAGGGCAATCAGAAGATCGAGAGCTAAGAAGATCAAGGAAGCTATGCAAGGATAGGTGAAATCCACTTGGGACGAGTCTAGTAAGAGCCAAATATTCAATATGGGCTTAAGAAAAGAAGATACAGTTTTCATCTATGTGATACACTATGGAGGACAGGACTTGGGCCTATTGTTATTGAAGCCCATGAACTTATTTATTTCATTAAAATGGCTTATTTTATTAATCATAGGAATTAATCTAGAATATTGGGCTTAAGGGATGTCCAGCCCACACATCTTATTTCTAATGAACTAGAGTTTTTGGGAAGGCCTTGTATTTTGGCCAATGGCATATTTGGAAAGTTATTAATTTATGTGAACTAGGGTTTTAGAAGTACTGTAGTGTGGCACTGTTCAGGCTACAGTACCCGCGGCTCACTTAGGGTTTTGGGGGATTGTTTATTTAAACCAATTGTAGCCTCATTTGAAAAAAAGACATTATTGAAATTGATGAATTTTATTCATTGGGAGTTGAGTTTATCTCCTCTGGTTCTTGATTGAATGTTTGAACTTATCAAAGGTAAATCACAACATTTGTGGTGTTCCTCCTTTGTAATCCGGGTTCTTGAGACGGTTCTTCAATGGGTCTAGATTTTAATATAATCTAGATTCTTGAAATGAGTTCTCCACGGGTATAGATTCTCTATCCTTAGACTTGATTTTGGCTTTCTTGGGTTGGTTTTCCAATATTATTGTTGGGTCTCAAAACGAGTCGATTGGGGTTCACATCGAAATGATTAACAAAAAAAAGATTTGATTTATCTACTACAAAAATAATTGCAAACAAAACTAGTAAAAATGATTTTGATACTAAGTTAGAAGCATCCTCTAAAGCTTCAGTTATTGATCCCTACAGTAACATTTTTTAACATGATTTAGAAGGCACTCCAAGCTATTTGATGATTGATCCGTTAGCACAAACCAACAAATGCACCAAAAGGCTACTGCCCTTAAAGGGTTGATTGGCCTCCAGTTTTTGCTAAAAGATTCCCTTTGCTCTACTTTTAGTACAATTGACTCTCCTGCAACTCCAAATGAGAAGATCATCTACTGCGCCCAAAGCAATATGATTCTAATGGTCAAATTAACAGTAAAAAAAAAAAAAATCATCTTTACTATTCACTAATGTTCATTGTACTACTATTTACTATTCACTAATGTTCGATGTACTGACATGTACTGTTCACTACTGTTCAATTGATTGTAAAGGTGCTCCTTCATCTATAAAAGGAGAACCTAGCCTTAGAACAGGCATCACTTCCTTTTGCACCTACTTAATATATATATATATATATATATATATATATATATATATATATATATAGAGAGAGAGAGAGAGAGAGAGAGAGAGAGAGAGAGAGGCTTTACAACTTTCAATCTTAGATTCAATAAGAAAAATTATTTTTTATTTGCTTAATTTTTATCCTTTGCGTATGCCCTTATATATATGTAAAACAATACCGACTTTTTATTATTTAATCAATTTTGATTGAGTACAATATTGATTTTTTACTTCAAGTTTTTAAACATATCTTTGATACTGCATGCGTACTCATATAGAAGGAGACTATAAGACTTACATACTTTTATATTAATATCGACATGGCATCACATTCAATGCGGCCAATCTAACAAGAGATAGGATCCCGACTTGTCTATCCCTTATTAATGCGGTGTGACTAGGGAGATCGTCGACAGTTTCCCCCTCCTTTAGGCCTACCTTGGCCTTCTTCCTTGCCCTTTCTCTGTCTGACCTGTCATGGACTTTGAGCTTAGGCATGAGAGGCCTAGGCTATCCTACTTTTATTTTTTCACACGCTCCCACTTCCCCTCTTGGATTTGCATTATGGCTATACGTCTCCTCATCTCAAGAACTGGTGCAATCGTCGCGTTTCCACATCCCATCACTCTTTTCGTTGGGGCTTCTGAGCCATCGCTTCTCCTATATTTATTCCTCATTTCTGCCTCTGTGATTGTCTTTGCATGATTTCCTGCTCTTGTTTCCCTTTGTCATCACATTCTCCTCTTTCCCTAACAATCCCGCTTCGCCCCTTTTCCCAAATCTATTTCTGATGGCCTCCAAGACTACTTCTCGTAGGAAACCTCTCTCCTACGACAAACATGAGTAGTCCACTGTCATTGACCCCGTGACCGTCAATGTGTGATGCAGCACTATGCAATCCCAGACTCAATGGAGTTTCCAACTTTAGGCAGCAGGGCCATTAAATTCGAGGGCAACGTCAAGAAGGTGGCCTTGTACTCCGGCATGTTCTCATAGGGCTTGAGGCTCCCATTTTGTCATTCGATATGCGACGTCCAAGACTTCCTAGCCATGGCCCCAGCTTAGGTGCACACCAATGCTTGTAGGATCTTAATGTCATGTTGTGTGGTGTGGCAAATGGTCTAAAAGTCAACCGGGGAGGAGCATCAGGACCTAACTGGTCGAGAGTTTCTGTTCAATCATGTCATCCATGTATCGAACCTGACTGACAGAGAGTTTCTATTAACTCACACCTGACCAGTCTCACGTGACCGAGTCAGGATTTCTAGGGGCACACTCGATGCCATGAGGAATGAAACAGCCATAGAATGGCCCGTCGGGGAGTTCAACGAAGATATTCTGGCAAAAGGGTGAGGCGATCTCTTTTGAATTGGAGGGACTTACTGGTGGCTTGGGTTGGCTTGGATCTTCTCCCTCGGGGGCCACGTCTACCCTGCCATTCTTCCAGGGATGACGAGGAGGAAGCCTCGTCTGAAGAGACCCTACGTGAGTCAAGTTTAGCATTCCTAGGTGTTCCCACGCCTTAAGAAACATTGCCCAGGAAGCCTCGTCTGTGCTGGGGGGTGCCTGCTACCGTATGGAGGGGATTGTTCAAGGCAGTGATGGTGATGGTCCACGCCCTTCCAGCGCTGATCCAACTGCTGCATCCATGGGCGTGACTCCTCCCAACCCACTATTCTCAAAGGCCTTTCTAGCGACAACCCCATGGTGCTGAGCTAGAATGGGTCTTCAGCGTCCTTGTCTTCTTCTAACTCGTCAATCAAGCATGACACCTCCTTGGCTATTGATTCCAGCGAAGTTTTCCAGCCAACCAATTGGGTGGATGATAGTGTTTCTCCAAGGCCAAAGCACAAGATGGTTAACGTTGTCAGGACCATGGCCTTCTCCCTCGATCCTTCTAGGGGCTCAACTCCTCTAGTAGGGATGGCGCCTCATCACCCCCCCTTCTAGGAGGCTAGGGTCGAGGCGATCAGGATGATGACTAGCTAAATGACATCCTCTCGTAAGTAAGTTCCCTCTCCCCCCCTTCTTTCTCTTATTCGCCGACTGGGCCTCGTGTTTTGATTTCATATCATCCTTTCAACTGACAGGGAATTGAGTTTATGGGGGCATGGGTTGTGGACGATCAGGCCGAGGCGAATAAAGAAGTTGAGGCTCTATGAACTTTGGGCGGCCAGGCGTACAGCAAGATGTTCCCACTCAGGGTTGTGTTAGAGCGTGTTGAGAGGGCCTATGAGAAGTTCGAGGACTAGAATGATTACTTGCGGCAAATCATCAAGTATCTTAGCAAATAGGATTTCAACCTCCACACAAAGGAGGCGCTAAGGCAAGAGACTTCCCCCCTTCAGTCTACTACAAGGGCTACTGCAGAAGGAAGAAAAGGGTCTGGAGCAAGCACGGGTACTCCACCCTGGAGGAAAAGGTGATGGTGGTCGAGAAGTGCTGTCAGAATTACGTCGCCACACTTGCAAAAGTTGCAAACGTCCACCACAACCTAAGTGCACAACTCAGCAAACTCCAATCCGGGAGGGACGTATTTGTGGTGTAGAACGCGGTGCTCGCCGTTTCCAATGAGAAGCTTGCTCAGATCACTCCCCAACTTGAGGTAGCCAAGCATTTCTGTAATCAAGCTTGTAGCTAGGCATACTCCTGGGGGCTGGAAAGGGTGAGAGGGCATCTAGTGGCAAGTCCCTATGATGCTCCTGGGACTTTGGACTTGGCTCGGTTAACATCTACTCTAGAGGACCGCAACTCTCTCAACTCTTTAGGGCGTGACCTAATGCCTGATGTTTTCCCCAACCCTGCTACCTAGCCTAATGCAGGGTCAGGGAAAACATCAGGCATCAAGATGATTTCTCTTATTTTTATTCCTTTTTTTTTTTTGCCCAGCCTAATGCTAGAGGTACTTTGTATTGGCTCGACACTTTGTAATTATGCGAATATCTAATAAACATGACTTTTGGTGTTCTTTTCTCAAGCAATTGTGAGTTCATATCGTCTCGATTTTTTTTTTTTTTGGCCTTTAGATTTATCAAGGTTTTCCTTGTCATGACATTTCGATTGCACTCACCCACCTTTACAGGTCATCAACCTAGGGAACAGCCAGGATTTGAGGTCAACCATGCTGGTTAGCAATTGGTTGCCAAGGTTTGAGTGCGGAACACCAACCTAAGGAACCAGGTGAGATCTGAAATCGACTATGCTGGGTGGTGAGAGGGGGACTTGGACACTTAGGAGAGATGTTCCCCCTATTTGTTACCAATGTTTGAGCCCGATGCATCGACCTAAGGAATTAGGTAGGATCTGAAATCAACCATGATGGGAGGCGATTGGTCACCAAGATTCAAGCGTAGAGCATCTATTTAAGGAACAAGGAAGGATCTGAAATCAACCCCACTAGGTGGCAAGAGGGGACAAAGACACTCTGGAGATGTATCCCCCTTTCATCGCCTCGGAAGATAAACCTAAAGAACCTGGTGAGATTTGAAATTGATCTCGCTAGTTGGAGATTAGTAGCCAAGGTTTGAGCAGAGCATCGACCTACGAAACCAGGTTGAATCTGAAATCAACCATGCTGGGTGGCAAGAAGGGACTGAGACACTTGGGAGAGTTGTTACCCCTTTTATCATTGTGGTTCGAGTACGAAGTGTCAACCTAAGGAACCAGGTGGAATCTAAAATAGACTAAGTTGGGTGGTGAGGGGGGACTAGACACTTGGGAGATGTGTTTTCCCCCTTTCGTTGTCGAGGTTCGAGCGTAGAGTGCTTACCTAAGGAACTAAGTTAGATCTAAAATCGACCACGCTGGATGGCGAGGTCGCCGATGTTCAGGCAAGGAGCATCAACGTAAGTGACCTGGTAGGATCTGAAATTGACTGCATTGGTTGGCGAGGGAGGTCTAGGATACTTGGGAGAGTTGTTCCTCCCCTTTCATTGCTAAGATTCGAGCATAGAGAATCAACCTACGGAACCAAGCGGGACTTGAAATTGACCGCACTGAGTGGCGATTGGTCGCCAAAGGGACTATTGAGTGATTCAATCCACACATACACGCTCATGCATGGAAATGTCACTTTTTATTATTTTCATCGTTGATTCTTTACATGGGGAGTCAACGAATGCAAAAGAAAAGAGGAAAAAGAGTGCTTCCACCCGCGCTAGAACACCTCAGCCTACTGGTTCCTTGGGCTCCAGCTTGGTCGACCTTAGGTGTTGTTGGGAAAAAAGAATATGGCTTCTCTTTCCCCTACTATATCAACTTAACTCTTCAATTTCCTTGCCTTGCGGCTCTTGTATGTAGGATTCCCTTGCTACCACTTGGTCACCACACACCACTCTTACTCCATTCTCTGGTGGTAGGTTAAGGTCACTAGTTTCAAGTTGTTTAGCATCGACCACCTGATGATGGCATTGTATGAATAGTGGGCCTTGACTACGAGGAATTTGGCCATGGTGGTCATCATGAGCCTCTTTGTTCCAATAGTGATGGGGAGTTTTATGGACCCTAGTGGCTGCACCCATAGTTTTTGGTACCGGCCGGTACATTCCGTACCGGTCACTAGGCCGGTACAGGTATGGTACCTATTTCGTACCGGCTTGTACCGGCCGATTTCGGCCCTTTATCTTCTTCTTTTTTTCATATTTTTAACCTATAATCTCATTTTTTGATCCCTAATTCATACTAGACTATTTATAATTTATATATACATATATATTCATGTATAATTTATTCATATATAGACTATTATTTTGAAATATTATATATATATTTATATATATAATTTATTTATATATCGATTATCCCGAAACGGTACCGGTACCGAAATATTTCATTCCAGTACCTTGACCGGTACGCCATCCGGTACGGTATTCAAAACATTGGCTGCACCGCCTCACCAAAGAACCCCTTAGTGGCGTGGGGGATGGCTGTAGCCTATCTTGACAAATCACCATTTTGGAGAATGCCTACCAGAAAAGGATGTTGTCCAAGTTGTTGTTGTCTTCTAGTATCCTTCTGGCTTTGTAGTTGGCTACTAACATCATCACCACCAGGTGTCTTCATGTCATATGTGACTCCCTTAGATTCAACATCATCAAAAGTGATAGCGACGTTCTTTCGAGTTCGGGCCTACTCAAGCGACCTCCCTTAGATATTTTCGTACCTCGCCTTCCTGGCGTAAGCCTTCCTACCCAATGTAGAGGCGCCTCTACCAGCGAGTTCCCTAGTGATGGAGTGGATTTCTCCTAGTTGGATGTTCTTTCGATCCCACTTTAGTGGGCTTGCCTTTCTTCTCTTCACATTCCTCCTTCTTGGTCTCTCACTCTGCTGACCTTCTTGTCTCGGCTCCTGCCTGTCTCTGCCAACCCACCGAGGGGGCAATAGGCGGCAGGTGCCCGATTGTTTGTCCATTTCCTCCCAAACATCCTTGAGGATCTTCCATGACTTTCATTCTAAAGAGCTGGCAGTCTTCGGTCTGATGACCCTTCTCTCATGGTAGGCGCAGTCTGTGTGAGCCCTTTAGTTGTGATCTCCATCCTCCTGTGGGCGTCCTTCTTCCAGCATCTAGAATGCGCCCATTTACCTTAGGGTGGTCAAAGCCCCGAGGGTGTCCTCGGCATTGACAAAGCCATCAGCTCGATCCATGAAATCACACAAGGTCACCAGGTTCTTTTGCACAACTTCTACCATGAAGGGGCTCAGGGGCAAAATGCCACCAAGGTGATCTTCTTGTCCTTGCCATTAGTGGTCATCTACTCCTTATTAAAGTGGTACAAGTACGCCTTTAAGCTCTCTTCCTCCCTTTGATTCACTATGAAGAGGTAAGCGGCCGACCGTCTTCTTTTTTGCTGGCCATGAACTATGTCAAGAATTGGTAGCCCAATTCTTCTAAGCTATGGATGATGCCCGATAGAAGGGCTCCAAACCATACCCGGGCAGAGCCTTTCATTGCCAAAGGGAAAGCTTGACACGTTATCTAACCTAGGAAGTGTTTTAAACATTTCCAGGTGCTCAGCTAGATCTTTTGACCCGTTGTACATCTCTATCTGGGGGATTTTGAATTTTGGGAGGAGTAGGATGGTCATCGCTTCGGCACTATAGGGTAGGTCTATGTCAGTAAGTAGCTTGTCCACAAAGGATGACACTCTTATCCTCTTCGCCATCTCCTCATATTTTTCCATAAGACTGCACAATTTGTAGGCCATCTACTTCGTTCCTCATCCTTAGGTTATACCTTTCCAGTTTTCTGTAACTCTCCTTATGTTCTCCCCTTCCATTAGCTCAGTCCTGCACCTCCCTTGAACTCAATGTTTCTCTAGTCTAACATTTTGTTCTCTTGCGAAAGGGCTTCTACATCTAAGGTCAACTGTTTCACAATTTCCTCCATTTCTATGAATCTTCTTTCCATACTTGCCGACGTAGACTCCTGCTTGAGAGTTGCACAGGAGTGCGTTATGGCTGGCATAAAAAGGGCACGCTAATACTTTTAGGCCAAAACAATATCAGATCCCACAAATGATGCCAACTATTGAAGCGTGTTTTGTAGCCACCATGCAATGATGGTGCTCTTGTACTTGCGAGAGTAGAAGGAAAGGGAAGTGGGTGGTGGCTATGTCACCTCCGATGCCAAAATTAGAATTTCCCCAGAGGAGCAAATGAAGCAAGAAGTTATGAAAAAAGCTGGGGAGAATGATCGAGTGTGTAACCGATCTTCTATTGTTAGCCTTTCTCCCTTTATATTTGATCCATCATGAGACATTTTTGTCATTGTTATGATCACCCTTGTCCCGGGCAGCATGGCGTCGTATTCAATGCAGCTAATCTTGTCAGCTGTAGGGATTCAGCCTCGAGGCTAACCACTCTAAGCAGCATTCAATGAGGTCAATCTAATAGGGGAAAGGATCCCAACCTATCTATCCCTCATTAATGCAGTGTGATAAGGGAGATCATCGATGGTCCCCCCCCCCTTCTTTCGACCTCCTTGGGTCTTTTTCCTTGCCCTTGCTTGATCTACCTTGTCATGAACTTCAAGCTTCGGCATGGAAGGCCTAGTCCTGACCTAGCTAGGTGCAAAATCCCCTTTTCAATGTGAGATGAAGTTGTGGTTTTAACTTAAGTTAATATATTTTTATATTAATATATATTTAATGAAAAACCAAAAAAGGTTGTAACAAGGAGTTTTGTACATTTGGAAAAAGGATGAGTAAAAGTTTTTTACAAAATTACTCTATGTAGATTAAAAAAACTAGTCTACCCAAACATGCTCGATAAGTCCTGCATTCCTCCTTATTCCTCATAACATGGAAAATGATTAATTGGACAAAGACTTTTCAATGCATTTAGTCATCGATAACACAACTAAAGGCTGAATGGTAAATAGTCTATTATGATTTATTGTCAATGGGTTTTATTTCAGCATACTATCTTTGCCTCTAGATTTCTTTATAATCTGTTGTCTCTTTTGAGCAAGTAAGAGAAGCTAAAGTCTAAACTATACCTATGACCTGAAATCAAAAATTTTCTTCTGCCCTCGTGAGATAGCTCATGGGTTAGGCCCATAAATCTAGCAGAAATTATTATATAGCTCAAAAGAAGACGACAAAGCCTTTCTTATCTACGGTTTAGATAATGAGATGAGATGATTTTAGATGAAACTTGAAAGTTAAATAATACATTGTTAGAAAATTATTTTTTAATATTATTATTATTTTAAAATTTGAAATTGTTGAATTGTTTATTATATTTTGTATAAAAATTTGAGAAAATTGTAATGATGAGATGAGATAAAATGAAATGAGATAAAAACACTTTCACTATCCAAACTACGGCTTAATTATATTATTGTATAGGAGCATCTTTGCCAAGAAGTCTCCATTTTCATGACTAATCCTACAAACTTTGATAGCAGGGTACGTTTAGGTAGTGAGAAATGTTGAGAATTGTTGAAAAGAATTGTGAATATTAAATAATAGAATATTAAATGGTAGTGAAGTGGGCCACATTCCATTATGATCTTGACTTATTTGGAGTTATTAAAAAATTGTTTATATAGATTTATGATATGCTGATTCATGCAAACTCTTTAAAAATATAAAATTCTCAGCGTTTATTTTTTCACAAGTAACCTTTGTGGTTCTAACCTCGTTCACTTACACAGAACTTTTTATCTCATCTTATCTCTACTCATCTAATCATTGCAACTTTTTTAAATTTTCACACAAAATAAAATAAACAATTCAACTTTTTCAAATCCAATACAAAAATTATATAAAAACAATATATTCTTATAATTTTTTATTCAACTTTCAACTTTAATCTCAACTCATCTCATCTCTAAAAATAAACGAGGAATATAAGAATATTATGCACAATATTTTGGTGAACAAAAGCATTTTAGTTGATGAGAAATGATATTTACAATCTTAAAGTGTACAAGTCTCATATATTCTATTTGAAAATAGTTGATAAATATGATACCTACATGAAAAAATAAATTTTTTAACGAAGATCCTCATTTTTTTTTCCAAAAGGATACGCAGAGCTTGTGCATCTAACAATAATATTAACAAATAAAAATAATATTAAAAAATTAAACTTTAATAATATTTTATTCAATTTTAAACTTTTATTTCATCTGATGTCAACTCAACTAATTGTAAATTTGATGAGTGGGCAATGATGAGGATGAGATTTTGATTTTCATATGACTAAGTTTTTTTTTGGCTACACACAGGGGCAGCCCTATATCCCCCCTCCCCCCTGGCGCCAAAAAAAAAATGTCTATTTTATTATGTGTGTGTGTATCTTTCTATAATAATAAGTGTCTATCCCATTGCTACAGGAATGAACAGTAAATTCTCATTCCATTTTTGTGTATTTCATATCTTCACTCTTTCCTTCCATTTTTGTGTATACTGTCCGTGCAAAAGTCTTTAAATTGTATTTATAATAGAAATATTTTCCTGATTGTGTCAGTGATTTATTTTGTATGATTTCCGCCAGTTGGATTGGTACTGAAGCCTGCTGTTGTGTCCCCGCTGTCAGTTGGTCAGGATCAGTGCATGCGTATAGAGTTCCTCTTTCTTTTTGGTCAGTGCATGCGTGCGTATAGGAAATGCCAATTTGTCAGACATTGGATAATGTTATAATAAGCACTTATTAACTACTACAGTAATAAACAGTAGTTTCATTGTCTTTTGTGTTTGTTTATTCTTTATCCTTCACTTTTATTGTGGGCTACCCGTGTAAATGAAAAGTAAACTTTTCTAAGCCACTTATACCCTGTGTCAGTAAATGTAAGTACAGTTGTACCCCTAAATGATTTGTGTTTTACACTTTCTTTCTTACATTTATGCCCATGTTTGATATTGATAAAAGCAGCAACTTTTCTTTCTCTCATGTCTCTCATCTCTCACTTTCTCCGTCAGCAATCTTTTCTCACTTTTCTTTCTCCATCAGCCACCATTCTTCTTGAAGAAGCAGGAGCTGGGCTTCTCTGTTCTTGGTCTCGCTATGGTCTGGATTTTTTGTGAAGTACATATATATATATATATATATATTTCATGTTGTCAAACATAATCCGAAATCTGATTTGAATTTTTTGTTTTTTATTTACATGTTGTGATAGATCTTTATATCATTGTTTTCTTTCTTCAAGTTTATTTTTTTATCCGTTTTCTATGTCTTTTATCGGTGGAGGCTGCGGGTTGAGAGACAGAGAATGGGAGAGGGACGTTGGGCTGGAGCAGGGTGGATCGGGGTGGCTCGACTGCGAGGACCACGGTGGCTTGTGGTGACGCTGCAATCAACTGTGGGCGGCGGCACTAGGCGTGGGTAGACGAATCTGTTTAGATCCGAGAGAAAGAGAGATCCAATGGGAGGGAAAGGGCTTGCCATAGGTGGTCGGCATCAGGAGATTGGTGGCTTGAGGGACAAACTGGGAAGAGAAATGATGTCAGTTTCGTCATGGCTGCGGGTAGAGAAAGAGACAATCCGATGTGGGGTCCAGCGTGGGGTGATGCCGTCTATGCTGCGGTGGCGACTGCTGGACATGGTGGTGGCATGCGAGTGAAAGGGAAGGCTATGTTGGGTAGGGGAATCTGGGAGAGGGAGAGGGAGGCCGCTGGAAATGGGGGAGAGAGAATGAAGAATAAAAAAAAATGAAAAAAGCTAGGTTTGATGGGTTTTAATCTGAACCCTTCGTCCGAGTGTTTTTAAATCTAATCCAACGATGAGAATTTAATTATGAGATTGAACTACTTTTTATTTTGATCACTTTTTTTTTCCTATTTTTATTTAGTTCCATTGCAAGGTTTTTATAGAATGTATAAAATAAAGATGAATAACAAGTGCATTTAATATTTTTTAAGTCTATAAAATAAAGTAAATTGATAACAATATTTGTATATAAAAAAATTTATATTTCATAACATGAAAAATAGAAATTTAATATAAAATACGAGAAGTGTTCAAAATTGATTTCAATTCATCGATAATTGTATAAAAGTTCGTGGATTTTATATAAAAAAAAAAAACCCGACATCTTGATAATCTCCAATTATTTTATTTGCAAAGCATCCATCATGCATCGCACAAAGTTAATGAGGTAAGTCTTTGGGAGAAGAGAAAAGTAAATGAGGTGGTGGAGAAGACAAAAATGGATTCATGCACATGGTGTAAGTTTTAATCAAAAGTTAAAATTGAGAAAAAAAATATCTTTTCAATAAAAGATTGATGAGCAATGGATAATAAAAATAATAAAAAATAATTTGATATTTTTTCTGACAGATTGAGAAGGAGCCTCTCTCTTCATCTCTGTTATTGCCTACTCACCTTCTCTTCTTACAAACTTTATCATTTAGATTTGTTTTGGATCATATGAGTGGATTTGGATTATGAGATGAGATTGGAAGATTTTAGGAAAAAGATGAGAATTTAATATAATATTATTAGAATAAAATTTTTATTTTTATTTTTAAAAAAAGTTAAAATGAGATTTTAAAAAATTAAATTATTTATTATATTTTGTATGAAAATTTAAAAAATTATAATAATTCCGTGATGTTATATATTAATATTGAATAAAGACAATGATGGAATATTCTACTTTATCATGTATTATGCTGGTGGAACAAAACTGTGTACTACTATCCAATTAAGGGGTAGAGGAGGGAAACCTAACTAGATCATCACATGGTGACTTGGTGCATGACTCTCTCTCAAAATTATATAATTCATTAGACCCATAATGTCTTCTAGATCTAAATTTAATGTATATTAAAGTCATAATTATCTTTTGAAAGTAGTTTATTTATAAATCCTTATAGAATGATGATATGTCGTGTGGTTATTGGAGTCTATAAATCCTAATCCAGTTCCTAGCCTCACTAGTTTTCTTATCCAATATTATCACACACATCATTAATTAATAGGGGCAAACGTGCCTTGCACGTAGCCCACTACTAGTATATATAATATATGTATATAAATATGTATTAAAAAAAGATGTCATCTATATAAAACAAAGTTTTGAATACTATTTCAGTTAAGACACTGGAACAGAATATTTTGATACTGGTATCATTTCGAGATAGTTTATATATAGATAAATTAATTATAATATAAATTATATTTCAAAATAACATCAATGTAAATCTTAAAAAGTTAAAACACATAGTTATAAAATTCAATAATACTTCTAAGTTCTCAATCAAACGATTAAAAATATTAATCATTCATCTTTATTGTGAAAAGGGGAGTAAGGATTTGATTTTCAATCCTCGACAAAAGAGGATTAAAAAATTTAAGAAAATAGCCATCAGAGTGAGAATTTGAGTGAAAATTAGGAAAAAAATCAGGATTTTTACATTAATTATAAAAATATATTAATTTCGGTTGGTACATCGAAAATCGGTTGGTATTGACATAAATGCACCCAAATAGTCGACATTTGACCCGATACGAAACATCTATCTTCCCTGTGCTGGTTACTATTCCGACGCGATAAATTATGGTCATACCGGCTGGTATGGTATGATATTCAAAACCTTGATATAAAGACAATTTTCTCCTCATCAATTCTCAACAATCTGACTTAGTACTTAGTTTTCTAGGTTTCTTCTTGTTTTTCAACAATTTTTTTCATACTTATACCCTTTTTTTGTCATTAATAAAATATCACATTCTCACATTGATTTTTTTTTTTTTTAACATCTCATAAGAGGCAAGAAAATGTCTCAACCTCATTTTACAAGCTATTTGGTAAATTCATAACTTCATTTCTTCTATTTATTTACACTTTTCTTTTCAAGTTTCTATTAGCTGGCATGTTTTTATTAGTTTTGTTAGTAACATATATGCACAAATGTCATATGGCTATTTCTATATATATATATATATATAACATTATAGAGGCTTTACAACATTTAATCTTAGATTCAACAAATAAGTTTATTTTCTATTTGTTTAGTTTTTATCCTTTCCATATGCTCTTATAATATATTTTTAGAACAATATTGACATTTTATTATTTAATCAATTTTGAACGAGTACAATATTGATTTTTTACTTCAACTATTTAAACATATCTTTGATAATAGCAGTACTCATATAGATGGAGACTATAAGAATTTATATGCTTTAATATTTATGTTGATTGGCCTCCCAACAAAAATTCCTGGTTCCACTCCTGGATACATACTAGGGTTGTCTCCTTCCCTTTTTTTGGTTGTTTTCTCTTTACCTTATGATTTTTTAGTATTGTTCTCCTTCCCTTCCTTCTCTAACCCTTACCCTTTATAGAAGTGACCATGGCCATTCAATATAAGAGCAAATGACAATGAAATTGGTAATATGAAATAATTGAGTAGTTGGAAGAGACAGATTTCGATGATGTTTAGATGTTACAAGGTAGGACAATGCTACACTCTCCAATTTGTTTTAAATGGGATACGTGGAACTTACGCGTCCTAAGACTATATCTAGCATTAGTTCGATTAAGTTGATCTACTAGTAACATTTTATTTTAAGTAATGAGGCATTTGTGAGCAACTTTGAAAGGAATCAATTTTCTTTTCTTCTTTCTTCTTTCCTTTGAGGAAGGGCAGGCTAGAAAGTAGTCTTTCTAATTTGGCATAGCCCCATTGAAATGAATTCCCAACCAAAATCTTTCCATGCCCATACAAATTGGCTGGCACGGTTTACGGTTTACTCAAGGTAAAGATTATTTACTTCGTCCTTTCACTAGGTCCTTCCCTGACTCATAATAGGTGCATTGCCTATTTGATTGGAAATTTTGGTACAAGTAGCTTACTTGGTGGAGCTGCCATTGATTTCATGCAAATGTTTCCCCAGATGAAGTGTCCAAGTAGCATTGTCATCCCTTCCAAATTTCAAACCATCATTGTCATTGGTACTGTGGAAAATTCAAAATTTTAGTATAAGGAAAAAGGGTCCTCCTATCAATCCCGAGCGCTAGATGGGTTATCTCAAATTTGACAATTTCTATTGAGGACAATAGACATGTCAAGTCGATCCTACAATATTTTTTAAGCATTGAATATTTAATTAAAATCTACATGGGCAATTATTAATAGATATTATAACTACTCCTTCATATGTTTCTCTCTCTCATATTCAGAGCTTTCATGTTCGAGACTGTCACAATATGCAACCAATTCAAACAAGTGGGCTCTTTCATTCATTTTTCCCTTGTAAGTAAATTATGCACACAAGAAATTAGTTGCATAAGGACTATTTAAGTCATTTTCCCAATCAATTTCTGATGAGTAAAATTAAGAAACAAATCGTTAGTAGCTTGATATTTCATCCACATTGGATTAAACTCATCTTTTTAAGTGTCAAAGACCTCTTTACCCTTGAGATGTCAATATGTAAGTTGGTATAAGCAAATGATGATTACCATCGTTACAAACCTTTGTCCTAGTCAACATATTTAAGGAGACAAAAATTAAGATCTCTATATATATGTTAGCGTGATACGCTCTATCTTTCCTTATTTATCTTTAGCCTAATGTATATATTTCTTTACTTAGAATCTGTACAGGGTGTTAGTTTCCTTACATAGACAGCTTTTAATTCTTGTAATTTAGGCATAATTATAGCCGTGTATATTGCACTTCGGTGCCTTTATAATGTGAAGAAATCCTCACAATGGAGGTATTCAATCCATTTGACATGGTATCAAGAGCAGGTTGCTAATCTTACGTTTTTTTTTCTTCAAATCTTTCTTTTTGGTGTTCTCGGCGGCATCTGTGCTGTCTTTCGGTGCTGGACTGGTGATTCGATCCTCTCTGGGTGGTTTTCGGTGAAGTCTGGCTGTGGGTTCCGTGTGTTCTGGTGTTTCGGTCCTCTCTGTGTAATTTTCGGTGCAGTCTGGTCCTCCTTGGGTGATTTTCGGTGCAGTCTGGTGGTGGGTTACGGGATTTCCTGTGGCTTTCAGCAGTTCTTTGCGTGACTCTGGTTCCAGGCTTCTGGTTTCAGTTGCTGTTTTGTGTTTTTCTGCTGCCTCTTTCTATTTTCGGCTTCGTGGGTTGGGTATCGGGCTATCGGCAGCTTCTGGACGTGAATTTCTTGGTGTCGGCAGCTTCTGAATTAATTTTTTTTCTTGCCAGCAGACTTTGGTTGGTTAGTATTTTCTTTCTTCGGCGTGTGCTTATTTTTTTTACGGTATCATGTCTTCCGAATCTTTTACTGTGAAATTTACGGGTAAAAATTATTCCACATGGGAATTTCAATTCCGTTTATTTGTTATGGGAAAAGAGTTATGGGGTCATATTGATGGGAGTACTCCGGCTCCTACTAAGCTTCCTAAATTAGCCCAGTGGCAGATCAAAGATGCTAGAGTGATGACATGGATTTTAGCATCAGTTGATCCTCTTATTGTTCTTAATCTGAGGCCTTATAAGACTGCTAAATCTATGTGGGAATATTTAAAAAATGTGTATAATCAGGACCATACGGCTCGACGGTCTCAGTTAGAGTATGAAATTGCCAGTTACACTCAGGGCAATCTCTCCATTCAAGATTATTTTTCTGGATTTAATAATCTTTGGGGAGACTTTACTGACATAATTTATGCCAAGGTACCAAAAGAGTCTCTCTCTGTTGTGCAGGAAGTTCATGAACAAAGCAAACGAGATCAATTTTTAATGAAGTTACGCCCTGAATTTGAGGTCACTCGCTCTAATTTGATGAATCGTGCTCCTGTGCCATCCTTGGATGTTTGTTTTGGTGAGTTACTTCGTGAGGAGCAGCGTCTTGCCACCCAGGCTACTTATCAGCACGATAAAATGCTACCCACTACAGTGGCTTATGTTGCTCACGGAAAATGCAAGGGACGTGACATGCGGACAGTTCAATGTTTCAGTTGCAAAGAATATGGACATATTGCTAATAATTGTGCGTGGAAATCTTGCAACTATTGTAAGAAGCCTGGGCATATTATTAAAGATTGTCCTACTCGTCCCCAAAATCGTCAGGCTAATGCTTATCAGGCTAATGTGGGTTCCGCTTCTTCTGCTACTACTGATGACTCATCTACTCTTACTACTGAGAAGGTTCAGCAGATGATTCTTTCCACTTTTTCAGCCTTAGGGCTGCAAGGTAACGGTTCCCTTTCTCCCTCATGGATTGTTGATTCAGGTGCATCTCATCACATGACTAGTTCTTCTGATACACTTAGCAATGTTTGGCCTTATACTGGATCCGCACACATTCAGATTGCTAATGGTAGTCAATTACCGATTCATGCTATTGGGGATATGGATTCCACTGTTAGAGATGTTTTTGTGTCTCCTCAGCTTTCTACTAGTCTTATTTCAGTGGGTCAATTGGTTGATAACAACTGTGATGTTCCTTTTTCTCGTGATGGTTGTCTTGTGCAAGATCAGGTGTCAGGCAAGATACTCGCGAGGGGGCCTAAAGTTGGACGTTTATTTCCTTTACATTTTTCCATTCCTGCTGTCATTTCATTTGCTTGTACCACTGTGAACAATAAATGTGAAGTATGGCACAAACGGTTAGGTCATCCTAATTCCGTTATTTTATCTCATGTTATAAACTCTGGTTTGTTGGGCAATAAAGATCAATTTTCTTCTCTCTCTTTTGATTGTTCCACATGTAAATTAGGCAAAAGTAAGTCTCTTGCTTTTCCTAATCATAGTACTTCTGCTGAACGTTGTTTTGATTTGATTCATAGTGATGTGTGGGGCATTTCTCCTGTTATCTCCCACGCAAATTATAAATATTTTGTTACGTTCATTGATGATTATACGAAATATACTTGGATTTATTTTCTTCGCTCAAAATCTGAGGTCTTCTCTGTCTTTCAACAATTCACTGCTTATGTTGAAACCCAATTTTCCTCTGGCATTAAGATTCTACGGTCCGATTCAGGTGGTGAATATATGTCTCGTGAATTTCATGATTTTTTAAATCAAAAAGGCATTGTTTCTCAGCGTTCTTGTCCATATACACCTCAACAAAATGGTGTTGCTGAACGGAAAAATAGACATTTGTTGGATGTTGTTCGTACGTTACTACTCCAATCCTCTGTTCCCCCTCAATTCTGGGTCGAAGCCTTATCTACTGCAGTTTATTTAATTAATAGATTGCCATCCAGTGTATTAAATTTTGATAGTCCTTACTTTCGTCTTTATCATCGGCATCCTACCTATCGTGATATGCATACTTTTGGTTGTGTCTGCTTTGTTCATTTGCCTTCTCATGAACGACATAAGTTATCTGCTCAATCTGTTAGGTGCGCTTTTATGGGTTATAGTGCCTCTCACAAAGGCTATGTTTGCTTTGATCCATGCTCTAACCGATTTCGTATTTCTCGTCATGTTGTGTTCTTTGAAAATCAGTCATTCTTTCCTTATTCTGTTGAGTCTTTCCCTGAGAGACATGCTTTGCCTAATTTTGATGACCCGGTTTCTTTTCCTGACCGTTTCAAGTCTGGACTTGTATATGAAAGAAGACGCCCTCCTTTGCCCCTTCCTGAGCCTGGTCCGTCATCTGAGCCTGTGCAGCTTGCATCCTCTCCGGGTGATATGCCTACTACCCCAGTTCCTCGCCGCTCGACCTGCGTATCTCGACCACCCGACCGGTATGGTTTCTCTCATACCTCTCTTCATGCTACTCTGTCCTCTATTCCCATTCCGTCAAGTTACTCAGAGGCCTCTAAGCATGAATGTTGGCGTGCGGCAATGGCTGAGGAACTTCGGGCTCTTCAGGATAATCATACATGGGATGTTGTCCCTTGTCCTGCTAAGGTGAAAGCTATTGGTTGCAAATGGGTCTATTCCATCAAGTTGCGCTCTGATGGGACTCTGGATCGGTATAAGGCCCGGTTAGTTGCACTTGGTAATCGGCAAGAATATGGGGTGGACTATGAGGAGACTTTTGCTCCAGTTGCCAAAATGACTACGGTTCGGACTATTCTCTCAGTTGCTGCCTCCCACAGCTGGCCTCTTCATCAAATGGATGTGAAAAATGCCTTTCTTCATGGTGATCTCAAAGAAGAAATCTATATGACCCTTGCAGCTGGTTTGTCCTCCTCTTCCTCATCGGATGTCTGTAAATTGAAAAGATCGTTGTATGGGCTTAAATAGGCTCCCCGAGCGTGGTTTGATAAATTTCGCTCCACCTTGCTTCAATTTTCTTTTAAGCAGAGTGCCTATGATTCTTCTTTATTTTTCTGCAAGACATCTCTTGGCATTATTCTTCTTCTGGTTTATGTTGATGATATTGTTATTACTGGAACGGACTCTGCTCTGGTCACCCAATTGCAGCATCATCTCCAAGCCTCCTTTCATATGAAGGATCTTGGCCCTCTTACTTACTTCTTGGGATTGGAAGTCCATACTGATCCTTCTGGTATTTTTTTGAATCAACACAAATATACTCAGGATCTGATTACTTAGGCCGGTCTTCAGGATACTTCTTCTGTGGATACTCCTCTGGAAGTAAATACAAAGTATCGTCGGGAAGAGGGTGATCTTCTCTCAGACCCCACTATGTATCGACAGTTAGTGGGGAGTCTGAACTATTTGACTATTACTCGCCCTGATATTTCCTTTGCTGTCCAGCAGGTGAGTCAGTTCATGCAGGCTCCACGTCATCTTCACTTGGCTGCTGTTCGTCGCATCATTCGATATCTCCGCAGTTCCCCTAGTCGTGGCTTGTTCTTCCCTATTGGCACTCCTCTTCGTCTTGTGGCTTACAGTGATGCTAATTGGGCCGGTTGTCCTGATACACGCCGATCTGTTACGGGTTGGTGCATGTTTCTTGGTGACTCATTGATCTCTTGGAAAAGTAAGAAACAGGATCGTGTCTCCAAATCTTCGACTGAATCTGAATATCGTGCCATGTCCGCTGCTTGTTCTGAGATTCTCTGGCTTCAGGGTCTTTTTGCGGAACTGGGTTATGTTCAGTCCTCTCCTACACCTCTCCATGCTGACAACACTAGTGCAATTCAGATTGCTACCAATCCTGTGTTTCATGAACGTACCAAACATATTGAGGTGGATTGTCATTCCATTCGAGAAATTTTGGACTCTCGTATCATTACTCTTCCTCATGTTTCTACTGACCTCCAGATTGCTGATGTGTTTAAAAAGGCCATGACACGACAACGTCATCAGTTTCTTGTCAGCAAATTGATGCTTCTTGACCGCCCAGCATCAATTTGAGGGGGGATGTTAGCGTGATACACTCTATCTTTCCTTATTTATCTTTAGCCTAATGTATATATTTCTTTACTTAGAATCTGTACAGGGTGTTAGTTTCCTTACATAGACAGCTTTTAATTCTTGTAATTTAGGCATAATTATAGCCGTGTATATTGCACTTCGGTGCCTTTATAATGTGAAGAAATCCTCACAATGGAGGTATTCAATCCATTTGACAATATATACCTACTAAATAAATTCACCTTTCAATATTATCCTCTTTTTGACACTAATTTTGACACATAGAAGTCAATGAAACACATCCCTCCACTTTTATCAATGGGAAAGAGCAGATATTTTATTACCATAACATGATTATAATTTAACAAAAAAATTTATATGCAGTTATTTTTGCTTATTCTTTTGCACACTTTACTAATGTGATTGGCTACGTCATTTTTTTAATATAAAATAATTATTTTGGCTAACCACATCAATAGAATGCGCAAAAAGTACTATATAAAAGTGACTGTATGTAGAAGAACTTATAATTTGATTAGACGGCTGATTATTAGGTAAAATTTCATAATATAGATGATGTGGGAGTCTCATTTTATCATAAAAAACGATACCATTAAGTTTCTTATTATATTTATTAATTTGTAATGACGTCTGTAATAAAATAAGAGTATAATATAGCTAACTTCGACACTACCTAATAATTAATCATTTGGATGGATCAATTGAAAAATGCTAAACCTTCACCGGGAAAATATAAAACAAGTGGCCCCAACCTAGATTCTTCTTCAAATAAATGGACTTTAAAATTTAGAATGTAACCTTTTGAAGCAGTTGAACTAAAACTTCCCAAACAACTACCAGGACTCCAACCCCAGTACCAGGACTCCAACCCCAGTACAACACCCTTGTCATTCCCATATCCCCATGACATACAAAATCAAGAGCCATGGCCACAGAAGATTTCAGCTTCCCCATAATTGGGAACGCCTTCCTATGCAGCATCGGTTCGCCCCAGTTGTGGCAACTTTCTCCGGCAGCCTCTCTAGACTCTTACAGCCATCAAGAAGATGAGGAAGACTGTACTTTTGCACCAGAACCAATCATGAACAGCCAAAGAGTGAGCTTCTCATATGCAGAGGATGGTGGAAAAGAGGTGAATGATGGGATGGATGACGATGACGATGACGACGACAACGATGATGATGAAGAGGAGAAGATGGACATGTTGTGGGAGGAATATTTCAATGAAGAATTGTCAAGAACTTCTACTTCAAGATTCAATACTTTTTCTTCCAGAGATATGGTGGAATTGGGCAGTGTTAAGCCATTGACTAGGAAGCCAGGCACGCTGTTGATCATGAAGGTCTTGAAGAAGCTTCTCTTGCTCCATAAAAATTCTCATGGAAGGCTCAAAATGACTTGAAATTAGCTGCACTATAATTCTTGCTTTCGATTATTGAGGGCTATACTTCATTCATAGTGCTGTTTTTGTCATTTATTTACTTAAAATTGTACAGTAATTAGCATGAAATCTTGTTCCTTTCATGGATATACAAAGAAAATGAACATTTTTTAATTGAAGTATTTTAGTTTGGGTGCATGCGTTTTGGTGACGCTGCAGCACCTATGCAGCATTAGATATTAGTTTGGGATCTGCCGTCCTGGCCAGGGATATATCATGGACCATTTGGTTTAGTATTATTATTAACTTTAATGCAGTGTTTGGTGGAATGAGTAAATGATTGCCTGAAGTTTTCCTAAATTTGGTTTGTGAGAGACAAATGCAATTGCCTAAAATGAAAGGAAGTCGATCTGGTAGTTCTTATGTAATGTTAAGATAATAATATAAATGATTAAATTTACCTCTTTCTATTAGTTTAAACTTTTAAAAAAATGATAGTTTAAAATAATATTAGAGTAGAGGTACTGAATTCAAAATTTGATATAAAGTCGGAGTCTTGGATGGTTATGAAAAAAATCGAAACACCAATACTTTTTTTATACTAATTGACGTGAGAGTCTTCCATTAGGAGTGTAAAAAATAACTAGAAAAATGGTTGAATCGGACCAGACCAATCCAATGGGTTAGTTCTGGTTTGTAATTGGTGCGGTGCAGTACCAGTTTTTATTGTTTTAAAATTGGTTTAAACCAGACTGATATTATATATTTATAACTTTATATTATATTATATATATATATATATATTATATACTAAAACATGAGATTGAGATTCTAATCTTATTATTCAAGTTTATTAATCTTATAAAATGAAATTAATCTTATAATTTTTAATCTAACATTTTATATAACATATAAATTTTAATTTTAAACATAAACATTACTATTAAGTTATTAGTATAAACTTACTTTATTTATATATTTATATATATCAATAATAAATACATTTTTGGCGTGGATGGTTATGAAAAAAATCGAAACACAAATACTTCTTTTTATACTAATTGACGTGAGAGTCTTTCCAATGGGGTGTTTAAAAAAAAAGGGGGGGGGGGGGGTTGAATTGGACCAAACCGGATCAAGTGGTTTATATCTGGTTTGTAAGCGATCTGGTGTGGTACCGATTCTTAAGAATAGAAACATGTCCTAAATTGGTGTAGTACCAGTTTTCATATTTTGAAAACAGATTTAAACCAAACCAAACTGATATATATTTATAATTTTTTATATTATATATATATATATATATATATATATATATATATATATATATTTTCTCCTAA
>QGSO01000623.1:111916-205979 GCA_011037825.1 Carya cathayensis
TATATATATATATATATATATATATATATATATATATATATATATATATATTTCAATAATAAATACATTTTGGGCATAATAAGTTATAATATATATTCTTTTTGTACATACATTTTTACAAATTTGATTATATATACTCATATAAAAAGACTAAAACTTATATAAACTATAGTTAAATTTAATACGATACTAGTATGTCTTAATTGTTATAAAATAATATATTTATACTATAATATAAATAGACTAATAGTTTAGCATATGTAAATATTATATTATTACTAACATAAATAATCCGTAAAACTGAAGCGAACCAGATTGAAATTGGAAAAATCGAAAGTTATGGTTTCAATAGTGAATCGATTCTTAAATTTTCAAAATAGGTCTATGTCGGTTTCGTTCCAAAAATTTGTACAAAATTGGACACCCCTACTTTTCACATTATATGTGATTTGCTTGCATGCTGAACTGGGAAATTATCTTGCTGCAATGTTTGTTTCTGAAAGAGCATTTCTAGTGAACTAGCTATTCTTTAGCTAAATTTTGATTAGAAAATTCATTGTTTTTATTTTTAACAAGTGACTTTTAAAAGGGATCAAAAAATAAACTCTCTAAATCTATCTCTATTACATTTGAAAGAAAAACGAAAGGAAAGAATGATCAACTAAGTTTGCTCGCCAAATTTAGCAAAGAGAAATGACATAGGCTACATTTATCATAGCACAAGTTTGTGACGTTTTTTAAGATAACAAGCTAAAAATATGACTAATAGTGAATTTGGCTAGTTGATTACTACCTCTCAACCTCTATCACAATGCAATGGACCTTAGCTGGAAAGGTCTCTTCATGCATGTTTGTCATGCTGTCCTAAGTAGCATCCCCAAGACTAAATATATCCTTCCCAACCAAATTCACCCACGTGCCAAAAATTCACTAGGAGATCACAACCCAACGTGTTGCAGTCATTGTAGTGTTAATTTTAACTTACTTTAGTCTTTGTATGACAACTGAACCGATTTCAGGAGTAGATGAGGTAACCATTCTTCTTTCTTAATCCCTTTGACAAACTACAAAGCCTTTCTCTACATCTTTCCTGAAAACGGTCATATGAAAAGGGAATTGAAAAGACCGCAAAGAAGGTCTGTTTATTTTAATACTCTCCGATTTATTTTGTAGGGTAATAACGCTCTCTTTTTTGAGTTTTACTACATACAAACAAAGTCATATACTAATCTGCGTACTAATACTGATTTTTTCATACTTAAAATTTAAATTAACACTGTTTTCAATAAAATATACTTTTTGACCAATCACATTAAATTGGTGCGCAGATTAGTGCACAATTATACTTGTAACTAAATTTTTTCCACTTTTTTAGCACTTCATGCCCTCTTATAGGGGTCTACTTTCTCTCGTTTGACTAAGCTTGACCTACTTGACTCATCGATTATCGTTCAAACTCGTTATTTGGTGAAATTTGTCTACAATTCTATTTCCTTCCCTTGCAATATGAAATCTGAATATCGAATTAAAGGTTCGGTAAAAAATTCAGAAACAAAGAGAATTCTTTGCAAAAGAATCTACACATTCTTGTATTGTCCTAAAACAGAGCAACTTATCACCACTAGAGCCATCGAGACTAAGGCTTAGCACACCAAGAAAAAAAAATTGACAAAATGATATTAAACACAAAGACAAGGTAGGAATATTTAAGCAACATGTTAAAGCTTGTTTTGTAATCACTAGTCTTGAACTGCAAGTCCCAAACCGCACCGAGTTCCTGTAAAAGAGAAGAATGTGGTGGTCGGGTGTATCTGTGATATCTCTAATGCCAAAGTCTGAATATATTCAGTGCTGAAGAAAAGAGAGAAAGAACAGAGAATGAGTTTAGAGTGATTCACCATCCCTCTTTACCTACTCACTCTTATTTATATCGTTGTTTCTTGAAGGATCTGTGGCTCCTTTGTCACTATAATGATCACTCATGTTCTAGATAGTGTGGCGTCATATTTAATGCAGCCGTTCCTTTTAGCGGCATGAACTCGACCTTGGGGTTGGCCATAGGAGTGTAACCGGTCCGGTTTGATCCAGTTTTAGACAGAATTTAGGACCAAACCGGTATGTACCGATTTTACATTTTTCAAAACCGATTACGCACCAGTTACCCTCCTAAACCGGTACTCCAGTTTTACCGGTTTCCAGTCCGGTTTTAATGTCCTATATTATATATATATATAATATAGTATAGTATATTATAGTATAATGATAATATATTGTAGAATATTATAATATATATTATAATTGTATTATAGACTATAATGATATATTATAATATATAATATAAAGATATATTATAGTATATTATAATATATAGTGATATAGTATTAGTATAACTATTAATATGCAATATATAATATTAGTATAACTATTAATACAATAAACAAAATAATATAAGATTTTAAAATTTAATATTATATTAATTAGTAATTTATTATATAATACAAAACTATTTAAATATAGTTATATATTATATACAAAATATTATATACAATATAAAAAATTAAAATATATAAACCAGTCCGGTCCGGTCCGACCTAGTTTTAGAAAAAGAAAAATCGAAACCGGACCGATTTTGACCGGTTTTAAGAAAAATAAAACCGGTACCAGACCGAACCAAACTCGGGACCAAACCGATCCCACCGGTTTGGTCCAGTCCAGTCCGGTCCGGTTTATCGATTTTTTTTTACACCCCTAGTTGGCCATTTAACGTCGCATTTAATGCAACTGATCCTGTCGGGAACATGATCTCGACTAGTCTTTACCTCATTAATGCGTCACATCTGATGGTATGCTAAGTGCTTCTCCCTTCTTTGGTCGGCCTTGGTTTCCTCAATTTTTATTCCCTAGCCTGCCAAGTAATGGGCCACAGGTTTCGATGAAATGGACTTGGCTTAGTCTGGCTAGGTACAAAAACCCCATTCTAGCTACCCTACAAATTTTTGCCACGTGGGCATGGCGGGAATTTTATTTTCTTGCATGTTTCAACTTCTCCTTCTTGAATTCATTTTGTAGATGCACATTCCCACGTCTCAGGAAACGACGCAACAGTCATGTCTATACGTCTCGTCAACTTCCCGTTAAGGCTTCTAAACTGCCTCCTTCCTCCTATTTAGTCTCTCCTCTTGTTCTTAGAATGACTTTTACCCTATTTCCTATTTTTGTTTCTCTCACTTGACACCCTCTTCTTCTATTTTGACTCATTTCCCTTCTCTGCCCTTTAGATCTACCATTGATGGCTTCTAAGAATGCTTGCCATTGCATCCCAGAAGAGGCTCGACTCTTCTTCAGGTCATGAGCTTCCCTCCTATGATAGGTGTGGGTGGTCCTTTAGTTTCGACCCCGTGGCCCTCAATGCGCTATGCAACACCTTCGTAGTCTCAAATTTAGTCATCCTAGAGGTCGTAAAACCTAGTTGTGAGGCCATCAATTCCTAGGGCAATGCTAAGAAGGTTGACCTATATTCTGGCATGTATTCACATGGTTCGAGGTTTCATTTTTGTCGCCCAGTCCTTGATGTCCTGGACTTCTTGGGTGTGCATCCTAACACCTAAAGGATCCCAACGTCATGCTGTGTGATATGGTGCATGGTCTTGTAGGCCGTTGGGGAGAAGTACCTATATTTAATAGCCCAAGAGTTCATTTTCACCCATGTGGTTAGGGCGTTGGATGGAAACATTTGTAGCTTCCACTCCCATCCCAAGTTTTGACTCGTCTATTTTGAGGGGCATCATTCCAATGCCAAATAGTGGCAGTGTAGGTTCTTCTTTGTGTCGGGCAAGAGATGGGAGTTTTTGGCCAATGAAGGTATTGCCCAGGAGTTTTTGGTTCGTTCAGACTAGGAGATCGTCCCTGATGACAGGAGGATTGGGGTCGACTTGTTCAAGGATGAGCGGGCTTGCATTCAATTGGTGTACTCCTAGTTTCAAGAGCACCATGAAGAGGTTTGGGCTGACACCCTCCTGACTAAGGCCAATGTCAACTGGTTCTTGGTGGCTTTGGATAATTCCTTCATGGTGGGCTACAATTTCTTAAAGGAACCCTCCGTACCACATGGGGTGAAAAGCCCATCTGAGGCCTCATCAAGGGGGCAGCAAAAAGGCTTTGCCCGAAGGGTGAGGTGATCACTCTTCAGTTGGAAGGCTCTAATGCTGGTTTGGGGTGATTTGAGTCTTCTACTTCGGAGATTGTGGCTACACCTCCACCATTTCAGGATATCCCTTCTACCCTACCGGGTGACCAGAGGAGGAAATTTGGTCCCAACCAAGATATCGAAGAGTTGAAGGTGGTGTTCCTTGAGGCCCTACAACACCCGGCGACACGCCCAGGCTACCATGAAGCACCATAAGGGGACCGAGCATGGCCACACCACCTCAGGCATTGCTGGGGGGGCCCCATCAACTTCCAGGGGTGTTCCTTGCTAGACGAAGGGGGTCGTTCAGAGTTGCATCAAGGGTGACCCATGTCCCTTGAGCTTTGGCTCTACCATGGCTTTTGATGGTGGGGCGCCTCTTAAGACCAACTTCCCGAAGGGCCTTTTGTGTGAGGATCTCATGATGCTGTGTGAGGATGGGTCTTAGGCATCCTTGTCTTCCTTAAGCTCGTCTGTCAAGTAGGATTCCTCCTCGACTGTCGCCTTCGAGAAGGTTTCCTCGCGAGTTGGTTCTGAGAACACTGGTCCCTCTATAGGCAAGAGGTGTGGTAGTTTATGACGTGGGGCTCAAGGAGCCCTCAATATCACATGCACTCGAGGCCCCACGATCCATGGTGCGTGTGTAGAGTATTAGCTTAGATAACAAGGCGAAAGATGGACTTGACTACATTAGGTGGTGAGGAGTGACTAGCACATTTAGGAGAGGTGTTCCCTCCTATAATTATAGAGTGCAAGCGAGGAGTATCGACTTAATTAACCAAGCAAGAGATAGACTCAACACATTGGGTAGCGAGGAGAGATTGAGACACTTGGGAGAGATTTTCCCTTCAATAATCGTTGGGATGCGAGCACGAAGCATCGACTTAGATAACCAGGCGAGATATGGACTCAACCCTGGGTGGTGAGGAGAGACTGGGACACTTGGCAAAGGTGTTCCCTCCTATAATTGTCAGGGTGCAAGCGTAGAACATCAGCATAGATAACCAGGTAGGAGAGACGGTTACACTTTGGAGACTTGTTCCCTCCTACAATCACTGGGGTGTGAGCGTAGAGCATTGACTTACAACAAGGTGGGAGATGAACTTGATTGTACTGAGTAGCAATGAGAGACTGGGACACTTAGGAGAAATGTTCCCTCCTATAATCGCTGGGGTACAAGCGCGGAACATGGATTAGATAACCAGGCAAGAGATGGACTCCACTGACTGGGAGATGTGGAGAGATAGAGACTAAGACACTTGGGAGATGTGTTCCCTCCTATAATCGCTAAGGTGCAGCATGGAGCATCAACTTAGATAACCAGACAGGAGATGGACTCGACTGCGCTGGGTGGCGAGGAAAGGCAGGGACACTTGGGAGAGGTGTTAGCTCCTATACTCGCTAGGGTGTGAGGGCGGAGCATCGACTTAGATAACCAGATGGGAGAGGGACTTGAACACACGGAGTGGTGAGAAGAGACATTGCAACATTCAATCACATACACATATATACATACACACATACTATATCTTTTATTAAGTTTATCAATTGTTCTTTACACGGGGAGCTACTGAACAAAAGAGGGAACCATCTCTCATCATGATACATCTTTACCCACTGCCACGTGATTTTTGGTTGGTCGAGCTTTTGTCATCTTTAGGTAGTGAGGCAGGTTTCTCACCCCTTAGTTACTCTAGCTTGTGCTCGCTGCCCTTTTTTGCCCCTTAGCTCCTGCAGTAACATTCCCTCGTCACTACTTGTTCGCCATGTATCACCTCTATGCCATCTTTTGGTGGGAATTTTATCTTCAAATGGTATGTCGAAGTTACCATCTTTAAGCTATTCAATGTTGCCCATTTTACTATGGCACTGTACGAGGAGTCGGCCTTGACCACAAGGAAGTACTCCATGGTGGTCACAGTGAGTCTTCCCATTCTGATGGTCACAAGCAGGGTTATGGAACCCAATGGTTATACTGTCTCAAAAGAAAATCCCTTAAGCAACATGGGAGACGAACGCAATCGGTCTTGGTTGATCCCCGTTTTGATGAAAGCCTACAAGAAGAGGATGTAGGTCGAGCTACCATTGTCTATCAGTATCCTCCTAGTGGTGTAGTTGGCCACCAACATCATTACTACCAAGGTGTCATTATGCAGGTAGATTACCCCCTTGCAGTCAGCATCATCAAAGGAAATTGTTGGGGTCTTTTGGGTCCAAGCTTGTTTGGTCGGCCTCTCGACACTGAATGTGATGCCCCCGACTCCCACATAAGGAAACATGGGAATCGTGAAGTCGGAATGCTAATAACACGGATCACGCACCTCAACGACAAGTGCTCAGTGTGTGCACATGCAAGACGTGTAAAACAAAAGTCGCAACGGATAAGTTAATTTTAGTCAATTAAGTACCAGAATTTGCTTAATATGGAATCACTTAAATACAAGCGTTTCAAAAAGTATTACAGTTATCCAGTGAAAACATAATAAAACCAAATTAAAAGATCAAAAGTAGGAAACCAATTCCAACACACAAGAAAGCGACCCCAGGTCACTCCTCCGGTGGAGCCGAAGCCTCAAGCTCTGCTTCAATATCATTTGTATCAAAATCTACGATTTCATAAAATGGAACTACAAGGTATCGAATACCACGTGAGATATGAATCTTAGTAAGTAACCAACCAAACAACCCACGAGATAAAAATACATTAATGTAACCAACATGCATGCGTGCACATGATGAAACATGCATGTGCCCAAGAATACAATTTTTTCCGAAAATGATCATTTTTCCAACACATGCCAAAAAATCTCATTTGACCCAAAACACGCCATTAAATATCATCCCCATTTTCTTGGAAAATGGCCCAAACATAAACCCACCATTTTTCCAGAAAATGGTGCTCGTATCCGTTTAATCATATACCGCTATTTTCTCAAAAAGTGGCCTGACATATCCATTTATCAATCATTGTAGGCAAGAATCATAGGTGAGACTACCACCATCCCTACTTACCATCATCCCTACAACCTACACTGGAGACAGGAATTGTAGGCGGGACTACCACCATCCCTACCGCGTGCACCGTAGGCGGGAATCACAGACGAGAATCTACCACCATCCTTACAATTCATTTTTTCTCTCTTTCATTCTATCAGAGCACTGTAGGCAGGAATCACAGGTGGGACTCTGCCACCGTCTTTGCTTACCACCATCCCTACAGTTCATTTTTTCTCTCTTTCAATCATTTCAATTCATTTATTACAAACATACCCAAAATTCTTTCTCACATGAAAATTGAGTTTTCATTTACAACATATGATTATGCATGCCATAATGCAATGAAAATCATGACATCCAACGCAACATAAAAACACCCAAGCATAATTCAATTCAATAAGTAAACTCATCCTCCAATCCAACCCGACCCCAATACTCCTTGGACTCAAAGTTCGACACAACCAATCAGACTGCAGAAAATATGTTAGTGTAAAAATATATTCAAATCTCAAAAAGCGCTTTGGAAAATTACTTACAGTGATAAAATATAATTTTCGGAGGACCAAGGTTGTGCTAAAGGTGGCAACACAACAACGGAACATGGTTTTCGAACCAAGGCCATGGGTCTAAAATACCAAATTTTGAATGGGGACAAATGAAAACTTGGGCTGGCTAGGGAAGAGCTTAGAGATGTTGGAGAAGCTAGTGGTGGTGGTCGTTGGCCATGGGTGGCAGCGTGGGCGGTGGTTGGAGGCCAAAATGCTCAAATCGGAAATGGAGATGGTGGGATTTTAAGGGTAATGGATCGGGGTTGAGGAATGGTGGGATAGGTAGCTGGGAGGTTGCCCAGTGAGGTGATGAAAGAATGGTAGCCCAAGGTGGCACCATGGCGGCACTGGAAAGCAAAAACCGCGTTGCTTGAAGCCGTGCTTGGAGCCTAACGGTAGCACTGGAAGGGCTAAGAATGGAGGGGTGAGGTCGCCAGCCAGTGGGAAATAGAATGGGAGGGGCAGTGGAGGCCACAGGCGGCACACTGGGCAGATGAAAAAATGAATGGGGGAGAGGGGAGGGGGTGTCGTGCACTGGAAGGAGGTGCAACGGAAAAGAAGAAAGAAAAAAGCAAGAAGAAAATGGAAAGAAGAAAGAGAAAAGGAAAAAAGAAAAAGAGGGAAAAGAAAAAGGAATTGAAAGAAATAAGGTCCAGTCTTTTCAATCTGTCTCAAAACTGATCAAACAAAAATAATTTCTAAACGGCGAGTTAAATAAAATAATTTAAACACAATGACTAAATAGAAAATAAAATAATAAAATCCAACAATAAAACAATAAAATAATTTAGAATAAAAAGTAATTTAAATAATGAACAATATTTAAAACAAGAAAACACTTTAAATTAAATTTTAAAGTTAAAAGTCCTAAAATAACACCACGTAAATCATCTAAAATTTAAAACAAGAAAATCAATAATCTTAATTAATAAAATAATTTATTTAATTAAAATACACATAAATACGGGGTATCACATCCTCCCTCCTTAAAATAAAATTGTTTCCTCAAAATTTACAAGGTCAAACATTAACGCTAAGGCTGGATATAAGATACAACTTAGAACAGCACACATTTAAGAGAAACATACCATCAATGATGCCCAACAACTATGCATACTGCTCTCTCATGTCTACTCTTATAGGTGATTCTATCATACTCACATTAGTCACCCAATGGCACATCACGTCTAGTACTCCTAGGGCGGCCATGTACTCCAAAATCTCTATTTTCACAAGAACCTTAATACAACACCCAATAAATTTCAATGATTATTATTTTATACAACAACTGTGCAGAGGACTCTGGCTATAGTATGGATTTCGCCCAACATCACATTATTTTGGTTCTGCCTCCTCCTTGAGCTTTCACTTCAACAACCCTCCCTTCTTGGTTCTTGCCTTTCTCCAATAGATCGCATGGGTGGGGAGAAGGGCAGGCGCCCAGATGTCCAAGCATCTCTTCCCAAACCTCTTCTCGAATCTTCGCCACCTTCTTCCTTAGATGGTGGCAATTTTCAGTTCGGTGGCCCTCCTTATTATGGTAGGTACAGTACCTATGAGCCCTCTAGTCATGGTCATTGCCTTCTCATGGGCACTCCTTATCCCCGCTTTTGTACGTTCATGTTTGAGTGTATTTTTCAAGGGGTTATGCCACCGTTGCTTCTTCTCTCATGTTGCCCCTTCTTCGCTTTAGGTTCCTTCTCATAGATTTTTGTGATGGCGCCTTGCTTGGATCCACTCGCTAGCTGCTCTCCTCTTGTGTGTCTCGGGGTGGTTAAAGTCCCTTGGGTGTCTTCGACATTGATGAAGTCATCGACTCGATACATGAAATCCCGCATGGTGACCATAATCTTTTGCGCTATTTTCACCATGAAAGGGCTTCGAGGCCAGATGCCACCCAAGTGCACTGCCAGCGTGATCCTCTTGTCTTGATCATCCGTGGTCATTCGCTCTTTATTGAACCGGTACAAGTACACCTTCAAACTTTCTTCTTCCTGGTTTTACAATGAGGAGGTAAGCAGCCGATTGCCTACTCTATCAATTGGTCATGAACTGCATTAAGAACTGCCAGCCTAACTCCTTAAAACTATGGATGGTGCTTGGTCGTAAGGCTTTGAACCATGCCCGGGCAAAGCTTTTTAGCATTAGGGGAACACCGAGCATGTGATTTCCCTAGGAAAGCCATGCAATGTCATGTGGGTCTTGAATGTTTCCAGATGTTCAACGAGGTCTTTGGACCTGTCGTACATCTCTATTTGAGGAGTTTTGAACTTGGGTGAAAATGGGACGGCCACCACTTCAGCATTGTAAGGGAGGTCCGTGTTATTGAGTAGTTGGTCCACAAAGGATGATCCTCTTATTCTCTTTGCCATTTCCTCGCATTTGTTCATAAGGCTGCACAACTCGTCGCCCATCCTATTGCATTCTTTGTCTTCGGGTGGTACCCTGCTAGCATTTTGCAACTCCCACTTCGTCTATTCGGTTCAACTTGGTTCGGTGGCTTCTCCAAACTCGAAATTCCTCTGATTTATTACCCTGTTCTCATGTCGGAGGGCCACCGTATCCTTGGCGCTTTTCTTTATGAGTTATTCCATTTTTGCAACTCTCCCCTCCATGCTTGTCGATTTAGAATCTTGTTCAAGGGTTGCTTGGGAGTGCATTGTGACTGGCATACAAAAGGTACGTTAATCCTATCAGATTAATATAACTATCAATCCTACAAATGACACCAACTGTTAAAGTGTACCACCAATCCCAAATCGCTCCTAGTTCCTGTAAAAGAGAAGAAAGTGGTGGTCGGGTGTGTCCGTGACACCTTCGATACTAAAGTCAGAATATATTCAATTTTGAAGAAAAGAGAGAGAGAGAGCAGAGAGGAGTTCAAAGTGATTCACATTCTCTTTTTGCCTACTCCCTCTTATTTATACCCATGTCTTGTTAGGGATCTCTAGCTCATTTGTCATTATATGATCACCCCCTGTTCCAGACGATGTGGCATCGTATTTAATGTGGTCATTCCTGTTAGTAACATGAACTCGACCCTAGGGCTAGCCATTCAACATCACATTTAATATAGTTGATCTTGCGCGAACAAGATCTCAATTGGCCTTTCCTTCATTAATATGCCGCGTCGGATCGTATGGTACTACGTGCTTCTTTCTTCTTGGCCAGCCTGAATTTTCTCCCTTTTGGTTCCCTAGCTCACCAAGTCATGAGCTACAGATTTCGGTGAAATGGAATGGGCCTGGTCCGCTTAGGTACAAAAAGTTAAAAACCCCTTCCACAACTAACATACCACCACTCCGAATAATAAAAGCACCCTGCCATAATCAATTGCAAAATTAGTTCTCCACGTGGCAATCATGCAGTTGATCCCTGCTCGAAACCAAACTGACTGTAACAGCCCGCAAGAAATTCAATGGTGGAATTTCTATAGACATTAGAAACCTCGTGAAAACCCCATAAGTTTTTACGAATCGGCTAATCGCATAAGTTCTAGTCTGTCAACATAGTTATTATTATCACTCATTATGGTGCCAGAAATGCGTTTTTATTTGTTTGAAGTAGTTAGAAGTGTTAGATTACATTATAGTTTACGCCACTAGACTCAGTTGAATATTTAGGATTTTTCAGTACTAAGTTTATTATGCACTTTTTCGGAGTGAATAGTAACCTCGATAAGCGTACTAAGTGCAGTGGTTTCAAAATCACAGTGTGAAATGTCCAAATTAGGTTAGAGAAGTTTTATTTGGACACTTGGCAAGATCTTAACCACACATAATGAATAGTATTAGATACTTGGCACAAAGAGAAACCATTAGATGGATTTGTGAAGGAAATCAATGTGTGAGATCATGCCACCTAAGCAAAACAGTTTTTTTTCATCTGATCAACCAAATTGAGTTAGATGAAGAGGGTTTCAACCCTAGTAAAACCCTAAATGGTTGGAATCCTTTTGAAACCCCAAAAACTTGGTTGAAACCGAAACCCTAAACGGTTTCCCCAAACCCTAAAGTTGGCATTCAAACCCTTTTTGATCCAATTTCTAGTATTGTGTTTAATCACTTGATTAAATCACTTTCACATGCTATTAATTTCTCAAATTCCTATTATGACATCTTTATCCAACATTTTAAACCTTAGAAATTTGATTGGGCCAAGAAAAATTGGATTTGGGCTTGATAGCATCTCAAACCCTAACCAAACCCCCTTTAAACCCCAAATTGAAGCCCACTTGGTTGAGGCCCACTAAGGCCCACTAAAGCCCACGAATTTTGGCCACCTTGGCATAGCTTCTTGGAGAAATTTCCTCCCCCACTTGGCAGACCATTCATTGCATCAAGTTGCACTCATTAATATGGAGGAACCCACCCCATCAAGTCCCATGTCTCATAGCCTTTGTAAGTTGTCTTTTGCCCCCCACTATCCTCTACATTATGTCACATGTCTACACCTCCACTCAATGATCATTAAGGTCCAAATATTCTCCCTACAGAAGTCTTGAGTCGTGCAAGACACACTTACTTCACTTTAATCATTTCTTCACCCCGTTCTTAGAGAGAAACCCAAAAGAGCTCTCTCGGGCAGATTTCTGGGTCTTTTTGCGTGGAGTTTTTCGACCCTTTGTAAGTATTTTCACACGATGACTCCTTCATAAAAGTTGTTCCTCTTTGAGTCTAGTTTCCGTAGATGTATTTTTCGTATCATTCCATGGTCATTTGGTCGGTCAAAAGTATTTTTAACCATGGAAAGGTCATTCTGGGCGTGAATCTGGAGAGTGTGTTATGTTTTGGAGTTTTTGACCAAGCTAATGGATATATCTTGGTCCGAAAATTTTATGGAGTGTTCTTAGAATGTGTTTAAGAGTTTTCATTGAGGTTTTGTTGCATGAATAAAGATTTTGATGATAGATTTTATTAGATCTAGAAACATGAAAACTGGAAGTGACAAAACAGTTTTTATTTGGATAAAGTTTGAATATTTTGAGGTTTGATCTTACTCTAAAGGCTTTGATATTTTTATATGATGATCCTAAGTCTCTTATTTTCATGTTAGGATGTTATTTTGGAGATATTTAGTATTAGTTTCAAAGATATGATTTTTCTATGCAAGAGAATTTCGGTTAGGCCTAAGATTTGATGTTTTTAGGTTAGATCCATGTTTTATTGGGTTTTAGCCATGTGATTTTAATTTTGATGGTTGGATATTCTTTAGGACACGTTTTTAAACCATGTGATACTTTATTTCAAAGATCTCACCTTCTTAAGCCATTGATCAAGAGATTTATCAAAGCTAGTTAAGAAAAAGTTTCTGTTTTTGGACTAAGTGTAAAATCAAAAACTCCAAGTGTTATTTTTGTGATTTTGGTGACTTTAGTTTGATGATTTAAAGCATGGTTTATCTGAGGATGATGTTATGAATATGTTAGAAGTAAGATTAGATTTTTTGGAATTCTTGGAGATGTTTTGATTTAAGGACAAAGCTTGTGATTCAAGTGTTTTGATCTTTTTACAAAAAAGTTTGGTGTTGATTATTAGCTTTTTCTAAATGGATGTTTCAAGTATGGTTTTAAACTTAGGATTGGAAGATGTTTGTTGTAAAATTTTGGTTTAAGCATGAGTTTTGAAGTTGGAAGGAATTGTAACAAAAATCAAGAGAAATGGCCTATGGATGTTTCGGCCATAGTGTGTTTTCCATAGTGTTGTTTTGTTTTAAATTTTTTTCTGAGTTGATATTTGAGTTTAGAACAAAATTTACATGAGGAATGTAAATTTTGGAAATTTTTGGAGTTAGGATATGAAATCCTTAAGTTATGGGTAAAATGGTCGTTTTCCCACATGTAGAGGGTAAAATGATAATTTTACTCTAAGATAACTTGTTTCCATGTTTCTAATTGTTAGTAATTAAATTTCTAACTTTTAGAATGACCTTTTACAGTTTCTCGTATATCGCACTTTATTCTCGTAGAACGTGACAATCGAGGTAAGTTAGCCTCTAACTTACTATCAGTTTATTGTGTATGTGTGATGGGTAAGAGAACTACAATTTATGTATGTATGTTATCGTATATGCCATGTCATGCTATGTCATTACATGTTTATCTGCTACGTATGATTTAATCTCTCATGAATAATTATCTGTTACATAATCTTTTCTATCATACAATGATGTATGTTATAAGTATGCCATGTTAAGTATGCCATGAAATGTTATGATTAAATCATATTGTGTCATTTACAAGTATACGCCATGTTAGAAAAGTATATGATATTAATTAATATCTCATGCATTAAGAAAGATAAGACATGTTATGTTACGTATAATACGTGGGGCCACAACAACTGTGGAGTACGTATTATATTTTATGTTACGTGAATACGTGGGGCCACAACAACTGTGGAGTACGTATTATATTTAATGTTACGTATATACGTGGGGCCACAACAACTGTGGAGTACGTATTATATTTTTTATGTTACGTGTATACGTGGGGCCACAACAACTGTGGAGTACGTATTATTTTTTATGTTACGTGTATACGTGGGGCCACAACAACTGTGGAGTACGTATTATTTTTTATGTTACGTGTATACGTGGGGCCACAACAACTGTGGAGTACGTATTATTTTTTATGTTACGTGTATACGTGGGGCCACAACAACTGTGGAGTACGTATTATTTTTTATGTTACGTGTATACGTGGGGCCACAACAACTGTGGAGTACGTATTATATTTTCTGTTACGTGTATACGTGGGGCCACAACAACTGTGGAGTACGTATTATATTTTATGTTACGTGTATTCATGGGGCCACAACAACTGTGGAGCATGAAGTATGGGGCCACAACAACTGTGGAGCATACACTACGTGAGACACAGCAATTGTGACACGTAGAATACGTGGGGCCACAACAACTGTGGAGTACGTTTTATTTTTTATGTTACGTGTATACGTGGGGCCACAACAACTGTGGAGTACGTATTATTTTTTATGTTACGTGTATACGTGGGGCCACAACAACTGTGGAGTACGTATTATTTTTTATGTTACGTGTATACGTGGGGCCACAACAACTGTGGAGTACGTATTATTTTTTATGTTACGTGTATACGTGGGGCCACAACAACTGTGGAGTACGTATTATTTTTTATGTTACGTGTATACGTGGGGCCACAACAACTGTGGAGTACGTATTATTTTTTATGTTACGTGTATACGTGGGGCCACAACAACTGTGGAGTACGTATTATTTTTTATGTTACGTGTATACGTGGGGCCACAACAACTGTGGAGTACGTATTATTTTTTATGTTACGTGTATACGTGGGGCCACAACAACTGTGGAGTACGTATTATTTTTTATGTTACGTGTATACGTGGGGCCACAACAACTGTGGAGTACGTATTATATTTTCTGTTACGTGTATACGTGGGGCCACAACAACTGTGGAGTACGTATTATATTTTATGTTACGTGTATTCATGGGGCCACAACAACTGTGGAGCATGAAGTATGGGGCCACAACAACTGTGGAGCATACACTACGTGAGACACAGCAATTGTGACACGTAGAATACGTGGGGCCACAACAACTGTGGAGTACGTATTAAGTCAAGTTTCAGATCAAGTGCATGATAAGTCAAGTTTCAGATCAAGTTCATGTTTTGTTATGTACACGTACATGTTATGTTCATGATCAAGTTATGTTCCAAGTTCATGTTCACATCATGTTAAGTTCACGTTTACAGTATGTCTCAAGTTCACGTTTATGTCATGATATGTTCAAGTTTATGTTATTTTCAAGTTCATATTTATGTTATGCATGTTTACGTTCATGCTACATTTCAAGTCCATGTTATGTTTTAAACTCAAGTTCATGTCATGTTAAGTCAAGTTCAGTTCACGTTTAAGTTCTGGTTATGTCATGTTATATGTCAAGTTATGCTATGCTTATGTACGACTTTACTTATGCATTTATGCTTTTACTGCCATGCATGCATCTTTAACCTGTGTGTGAGTTTTATGTTAACTTACTGAGATTTGTAATCAAATCTCACTGTGGTAGTCCCAACTACCATTCCCCCCGAATGGTAGATCTTGTTACAGGACCCAAAGAAGAATTGGAATCTGACCATCTGAATACGGTCATCTAGGCTACGGTGCGATGTTGATGATGGTATAGTATTTAACTTAGGTTACTACTTGTACTTTTGGAGTTGTATCTCAAGTATTCTTTTGATCACAACCATTTTGGACTAGTGTAGTGATCACGGCTTTTTAGTATGTTTTTATGTATGAAATATGTTTCAAGTATTTGAGATATTTTTAGTTTGGTGCATAGTATTGCTAAAGAAAAAAAAATTATCCGCTGCGAATATTGCATAATGCTATATGCATGTTAGGAACATTGCATCTTATATGTCATGAACGGGGGCAGGTAACCTTGTGTTGCATGTCTCGACGTTTCAAATGTCTGTTCAATCCCAAGCGGAATTTGGAGGCGTCACACTGACGCTCTCGGAATAATGTAACCAAGAGGTCCCAGACCTACATGCATTAATGAAATCTTAGAACGTGGTCATATATATAATTTTGGGTTAATTGCAAAATTAGTATTTGAAATTTCTGTGTTTTTAATTCGAGGCATCAACTCTTAACTTTTGCAAAAATGATAATTGAACATAAAAAAAAAAATGAAAAAACTCATAACTCAGCATTTTCGTTAATTATACCGTTAAAAAATTAACGGTATGATTATCACACGACATCCGTATGTCACATGTTAAAGATTATTTGTATAATAAATTAAGATGAGTTAAGGTAAAAGTTTTTAATTGACCATAATAAATGTCAGCTAATGAAGAAATGGTTGCTTTCTAACTGAAATCTGACAGAATTATTTATTTGATAACTTTTTATAATTCATATATCAATTTTATAAAAATTAAAAGCCGAGGACTCAATACCTTGCACGCTAAATGAGAAATACTATTCATCATGTTTATATTATCATCATCCCGTTATCATCTATTATGATTTCAAATTATTAAAATATTATTTATTGCTCATTGCTTATCATATTTATATTTCTAATTTAATTATATTGTTTAAACCTTTTTTTCCTAGTCTCTTAAATTGTCCTTGCTTATGCACTTTAAAGAAGGGATAAATAAAAAATAATAATGATAGTATGTCTTGTCATTTTATTATTTTATTTTGATTGTTCATGTATTTAATTTTTATTTTTATTTTTTTTATCTTACTGATTAAGAAAGTAACTATTAATGTATTAGTATTTTTTTTATTTTTCAAAAATATTTAAAAATATTTAAAAAAATGTTTGAAAAAAGAATACATTGCACTAGGACACACCAAGTGAACAAATTGAGGAGGTATAATAGTATTACCCATAAAAAATAACTAAGGGGTTTGTTTGGAAAAAGTTTCAATCTCAAAATTATCATCTCATCTCCTTTCTTAAATATCATTTAAATACAAATATTTTCAAATTAATCATTATAATTTTTTCAAACTAATATTATAACTTTTCCAATTTTTTAAATAAAAAATAAAAAACAATTCAACTTTTTTTAAAAATAATATTAAAAAAATTATATTCTAACAATATTTTAATTTTATAATATTTTTTATACAATTTCTTCTCTCTTCTTTTTCAAAATTTTGTAATATCCAAACTATCTCACTATTATTTACAAATTATCTTATTACTATTTATAAACTATCTTTTTAGTATTTACAAAATTCTTATCTCATCACGATTCCTAACATTTTTCTAAATACATACTGTATGACAAAAAGAGCCGTTCTACTATTTTTTATTTTAAAAAATAAATTAAAATTCATAACATTAATAGTAGTGACTATTTTTTTGTTAATTTATGGGTATTGAATCCGAACATTTCTTAATATACTCTATTACTATTTATTACTTTATTATTAATTTTTATCTACTTTTTATTACTATTCATTACTTTTACTATTATTCAATATTCTATTATAATTATTTATTTATTTTTTCATTATTATTTACAACACTTCTCAACACCCAACCTCAATCTTAATCACTAAATCAAAAAAAAAAAAACAGTAACGGAGAAATGCTCGGACCCATTACGGGGATCCAAGGACCTCTCCTTATGAAAATATTTATTTCAGAATCTGACGAGCAAGCGGTACGGATTTTCTTTTCACGCAAAAGAATACTAATATCCAGTTCTGTCTGTTGCATATATTCTAGCATTTTAGGGCGGGTTTGTCCTCTTCTTTTTCTTGTGTTGTATTTTCTCCCTCCAACTTTTGTTACTTTTGTATTATTAAGCTCGCTGGCTCTCGTATGCCACCGAACCCTTCTTCGAGTTTTGTCGTCGCCTCTGCTATCTCACACTCATTCCACTGTGGTATTTGAATATTCCTCACACTTCCCCTTACCAAAATTCATACCTTTTTTATTTTGGTTTTTATTTTTTATTTTATTTTTTCCTGATTGTCAAATATGCAGAGTTTCATGGGCGCCATTGATATTTACAACGCCTCCTCTCTCTGTTTGATCAAGCGCAACACCGGTTCTGAACAATTTGTTGCGCCTCAATTGCACAGACCCATTTGTTCAATTGAAGGGAAACGCACACGGGTCTTTGCTATGACCTCCACTGTTCCTTCCTTACAACACGTCGATGAGGGTCAGCAGCGCTTGACCGGTGACTCCTTCATTCGATCCCATTTGAGGAAGTTATCTCCTTATCAGCCCATTTTACCTTTTGAGGTATTTAAATCAAACCCATTTTCCTTTTTACTGTTTATTGAGTAACCCTTGTGTTGTCTGTTTTTGCTCATTTCTGCTGCGTCCATAAATGGCTATGTTTTTGTTATGAATTCATTTATCAGCCACTTCAGTGTCGTTCGGGTTTAAGAACGAGCTAGATTGATAGTTCATTACTAGAAGATGAGAACCCCACTACTTGCTTCTTATTTCTATTATTTGTTCCCCGAATTTCATGAATCCACGGCAAGTATCTTTCCAAGTTAACTCCTACCACAATCCATGATCTTGTTTGTGTGTGTGTGTGTGTCTCACGCTGCCTGTGAAGACTGAGAATGAATGTCTTAAGGATTTTGGTTTCTATGTCACTGTTGCCTTGGGGGCAAGGCCTTGAAGGGGAGGAGATTGTCACGGGTGAGGGTAACGATATTAACAACTGGAAATGAGGAAGGAAATGAAAGATGTGGTGCGTTTTGAGGTTTAATGAAACAGTGTGTTTCATCTAAGTGAGGATAGGAAGAGTGCGTTTTATGTGTAGTGACTTGTGTTTTGTACACTTGAGTGATATGGTGCATTTTAGACTAATTGTAAGAACAGAACCCGTGTGTATATAAGTGGGAATTGTTCAGTAAAGGATCATCTGTGAATTGTGTAGACGGTGTGGGAGGTGGGAGTTCCTTGAAGATTCCCTGCAAGATTTTCATTTGCATTCATGAATGAATCTTGTTCATCTTGGCTATCTGTTTTCATGTTCTTTGGATTGATTTTACTTTCTGTTTCTGCTGCGTGAAATTAGGGTTGTGTCCGAAGGAAGTGTTTGAAAGATGAGTTAGGGTTACAATATATATGTATGTTCTCTTTTCTTTAATTTTCTAGGGTCAATTTAGTCTTTGTAGTTAGTCGTGTATGGGCTCAGGAGTGTAGACTGAGTCTTAAGGGCTGGTTATTTGTACGTGGGCCATAATGGGCCACGCCTAAACGTGCAGCAGTTATGTTTAATTGGGTCTCTCTATTTATTGTAATGGGTTATCAGTAATGAAGTAAGTTTTCAGTTCTCAGAATATTCATATTGGAGGTACTTGGCTCCTCCAATTGCCATACACTAACATTCCCTTACAATTACATATTTACAACATTAAAGAGCCTTAACAGTGGTCTCAAAGCCGCGGTCCTGCACCATGGTTGAAGGCACCTATCAAGCCCAGTTGGCCAAGGCTGTCTCAGCGTTGAAAGGAGAATCAATTCATTTGCGGGAGGAGCAGGAGAGGCAGAAGCAAACGCCGGAGGCCATCCTGCAGCAACTCAATAATTTGGCAGCAAGTTATGACTAGTTGGTGGTTACATCTGCACATCAAAACATAGGTGAGAGTTCATCATGCAATGCTTTTAAGTTTAATGGGGTTATTTGAGGGCAGTGGGGGAATCCAAGCAAGGACTCTTCGATTGGATTTTCCTAGATTTGATGGATCTGAACCTGGAGAATGGATCCTTAAAGCCCAACAATTCTTTTCATATTGTAACACTCCAGATGAACAAAAGTTGGAAATTTCTTTTTTTTCATATGGAGGGAAAGGCTCTTTCATCGTATTGTTGGCTTATGGATTCTAGCCCAGTTAATTCTTGGGAGGAGTTTGTTGTAGCTCTCAAAACTCGTTTTAGCCCATCGTCCTATGAGGACCCAGTTGGAGTTTTCACAAAACTCCGACAAACAAGTACAGTGGAAGAATATCAGTCTCAGTTTGAGATTTTGTCCAATTGGACCAGTGGCATTATTGAGGAGTTTTGCATATAAGTTCTTTCCTCAGTGGGCTTAGAGAGGACCTTAGAATTCCTGTGTCTATGTTTAAGCTCTCTTCACTATTAGCAGCATTTAGGTTGGCTAAGTTACAAGAGGAAGAGGTAGAAAGGAGGAACCAAGAATACCATTTTAGAAATCAAACAGCCACACAAACCCACCATCACCAAAATCCTAAACTACCTGCACTAACACCAATTTTAAGACTTCTTGCACCACCTTCAAAAACAGATCCCAAAACCACAATCCCTAGCTTTAGGCCCGTCACCCCAACCAGAAAACCAATTATACCTATTAGGCGGATTTCTTCCACAAAGATGCAGGAAAGAAGAGAGAGAGGTCTGTGTTATTATTGTGATGGAAAGTTTCACCCAGGCCATAGATGTAATCGACCTAAGATTTTTCTATTGGAAGGAATGAGAGAAGGAGATGAGGAGAGTGAGGGAGCCCTAGCCGTAATTCAATTAGATGAAAACAAGGGGGAAGAAGAGGAAGTTGGAGAGTTGTTGGGCATCTCATTACATGCTATGGAAGGTTCTCTAGCTCCTAAACCTATGAGGTTGAAGGGTACTGTTAATCATCAGAATGTGTTAGTATTAATAGACACTGGGAGTACATAATTTTATCGACCCATATGTAGCAAGAAAAGCAAGAATGCTAGTGGAAGAGAGCCAGCTGTCAGTCAAGGTGGCTAATGGTACTAGCCTTCCCTGCCTGGGTTTTTGTAGGGCTGTCCCACTCCAACTATAGAACTTATACACTAAACCCAACCTTTATAGGTTAACCCTAGGGGGCTGTGACGTAGTGTTGGGTATGGATTGGTTGAGGGCTCTAGGGTCTGTTTTGTGGAATTTTATTGATCTGACCATGAAATTTAATTTTGGGGGTGCTGACATTATACTACAGGGAATACAACTACCAGTTAAAGTCACAGAAGAGGAGGACCATATGAATTGTTTGAAGAAAGGCTTAGCAAAAGGGACTTGGTTACAGTTGGTAGAAGAAATTCATGGGGAGTCTAAGGCTGAAGTTTCACAAGAAATGAAGGTAGTGTTGGAGGAGTTTAAAGCTGTATTTGTTGAACCTAGTGGTCTGTCTCCACCTCGGAGTCATGACCATAAAATTCAGCTACAAGAAGGGGCTCAACCCACCTATGTGAGGCCCTACAAGTACCCCTATTACCAGAAGGAAGAAATTGAGAGGTTGGTAGCCGAGTGCTTAAAAGTGGCATCATACGCAGCAGTCAGAGTCCCTACTCCTCTCCGGTGTTACTTGTAAAGAAGGTGGACGGAAGTTGGCGAATGTGTGTGGATTACCGTGCCCTCAACAAGGACACAGTAAAAGATAAGTACCTAATACCAAATATTGATAAGCTTCTTGATGAACTCCATGGGGCAGTAATTTTTTCTAAATTGGATTTACGTTGACGTTATCACCAAATCAGGATGATCTCTGAGGATATAACCAAGACTGCTTTTAGGACCCACGAGGGTCACTACGAGTTCTTGGTGATGTCATTTGGCCTCACCAATGCCCCCTCAACCTTTCAAGGGTTAATGAACGAGGTGTTCAGACCCTATCTGAGGAAATTTGTGCTGGTTTTCTTTGATGACATTCTAATTTATAGAAAGACCTTGCAGGAACCCTTACAGCACTTGCGGATTATACTAGAGATTTTACAGACTCACCAATTTTTTGCAAAAGTTTCTAAATGTGTTTTTGGCCATGGAGAGGTGGAGTACTTGGGGCACCTAATATCTAAAGGAGTGAAGGCCGACCCACAGAAGATCACAGTTATGCAGAATTGGCTAGTACCTAAACATCCTAATGCATTGTGTGGCTTTTTGGAACTTGCAGGTTATTACAAGAGGTTTGTGCAGGGCTATGAAGCTATTGCAGCACCCCTAACAAACTTTGCTCAAAAACTCTTTTTCATGGACAGAAAAAGCTCAAGGGGCTTTTAGTCAACTTAAGGAGGCTATGATCAGACCTCCAATGCTAAGATTACCAGATTTTTATAAGCGCTTTGTTGTAGAATGTGATGCATCCGGGGATGGCTTAGGAGCAATTCTGATGCAAGAGGGATGACCTATTGCCTATCTCAGCCAGGCTTTAAAGGGGAAAAGCCTAACCCTGTCCACCTATGAGAATGAACTACTTGCATTGGTGATGACAGTAAGGAAATGGAGACACTATTGATTAGGACATACTTTCAAGGTCCGCACTGATCAGCAAGCCTTGAAATATTTGTTAGAGCAGAGAATGAGGACTCCATCCCAGTAGAAGTGGGTCTCTAAACTAATGGGGTATGATTTCACAATGGAATACAAGAGTGGTAGAACTAACAAAGTGGCAGATGCACTATGACTTCCCACCTTAGAAAACACAATCCCATCACCACTAACACCAACTGCACCACCACCCATCACAGACCTAACCAGCCAACCAACCAACATCAACCCCAACAGCCAACTAAACCAAAAAAATATGGTAGTTCAAGAAATCTGTATGATGCAAGCAAAATTGATAGAGGAGTTAAGGAAATCTTACCCCCAAGATCCCTTATTGTAGAAGCTAGTTAGCTCCCACCATCAAGGAACCTTGGACCCTTCTTAGTACCAAGTCCGCAATAAGTTACTCTTTTATAAGGGCAGACGACATCTCGGGACCTTGGTGCCATTCTAGCAGCAGATCCTGCAGCTATTCCACAATAGTCCATTAGGGGGCCACACAAGTATACACTAAACATTGCCAAAGTAAAAAGGTAATTTTACTAGCCTGGTTTGCGTGGTGATGTTAGAGCTTTCATAAGGGAATGTGACACTTCAAGGGAACAAGGTTGAAACCCTCTATCCAGCGAGGTTGATCCAACCTCTTCCCATACCATAATAGAATTGGGCTGATATAAGTATGGACTTTATAGAAGAGTTGCCACCATCTGGGAGTCGTACTGTGATAATGGTAGTGGTGGATAGATTGACAAAATATGCTCATTTCATATCCTCACACACCCTTACACTATCAGTAGCAAGGGTATTCATGGATAATTTTTTTTCAACTGTACAGGATGCCACAGACAATTGTAAGTGACAGGGATCCAGTTTTTACGAGCCAGTTATGGAAGGAGCGATTTAGGATTTGTGGACAAATCTCTTAATGAGTTATGCGTACCATCCTCAAATGGATGGTCAAACAGAGGTAACAAATAAATGTATTGAGTGTTATTTATGGTGTTTTTCTAGTGACAGACCCAGAGATTGGACAAAATGGCTTTCATTAGCCGAGTATGTCTACAACATCTCTAAGCACATTCCGGATAGCCTCCACCAAGGTTACTACCGTACGAACCAAGATCTACCCGTGTACAAGCTGTGGAGGAGGAGCTGAGAAGTCGTGACTTTATATCTACTTTGGTTTGAGAGAACTTGCAGGAAGCCCAAAGTAGGATGAAATACTACGCAAACTTAAAGAGAACAGATAGGGAATTCCAAGAAGGGGTATGGGTATACTTGAGATTGAGACCTTACCGTTAGATGTCACTGGCCATGAGAAGGAGTCTTAAGTTGTCGTCGTGATACTATGGACCGTTTCAGATCCTTCACAGAGTGGGGAAGGTGGCTTATTGACTAAATCTCCCCAAAGAATCCCAGATCTATCCCACCTTTCATGTTTCAAGCAGAAGCTCGAAGCCAAGATCCAATTCGTCCCTCACCTTCCACAAGTGTCCTCTAATGGAACCCTAGAACCCAAGCTAGATAGTATTTTGCAAAGGAGGCTTTTGAAGAAGGGTCGTCGAGCAAGCATGGAGGTACTAGTCAAATGGAAGGGCTCATCGGAGGAGAACGCTACATGGGAAGATCTCACGGTGATGAAGCGGCGATACCCAGATCTTGTGGGCAAGATCTTCTGAAAAAAGGGGGCATTGTTACGTGCGGCATCAAATTAGGGTTGTGTCTAAAGGAAGTGTCTGGAAGATAGGTTAGGTTTATGATATATATGTATGTTGTCTTTTCTTTAATTGTCTAGGGTTAGTTTAGTCTTTGTAGTTAGTCATGGGTGAGCTTAGGAGTGTAGACCGAGTCTTAAGGGTTGGTTATTTAGGCCATAATGGGCCACGCCTAAACGTGCAGCAGTTATGTTTAATTGGGTATCTCTATTTATTGTAATGGGTTATTAGTAATGAAGTAAGTTTTCAATTCTCAGAATATTCATATTGGAGGTACTTGGCTCCTTGAATTTCCATACACTAACATTCCCTTACAATTACATATTTATAACATTAAAGAGCCTTAACCCTTTCTTTTCATTACTGAGTTGTGGAGGGTTGAAGTCAGTATTTGACAATTGGTATTAGAGAGGCGATCCTCTAATGGTAGAAGGGACACATGTTGCTGCTTTGAAGTTGCACCAAGAAGGCTCGTAGAGGCATCAATAAGCTGCACAGAAGCAATTGGAGAACCACCAGCAGACCATTTATGGAATCATTGAAAGGTTAGATCAACTAACAAATATGATCAGGGCTTTAGTTGAATCTAGACAAGTTAATTTTGTTTAAGAAGAGCCTCAAGAACCATGAGGAGAGGGTTGTAAGGAGAGGGGTTTTATACCAAGGGGGGTGCGCTTGGATTTTCCCCCATTTTGATGTGAACAATAATGCTGGGTGGATTTTTAAGGTTAGTCAATATTTTGAGTTTCATCATATACCTTCCAACCAAAGTCTTTTAATGGCCTCTTATCATATGGAAAGGGAGGCCTTGGTTTGGTATTAGGAATTAGGATGCCCTAGACTGTGGTCATTAGATTTTGTAACACCCCACTCCACACGGTTAATAATAAAGTCATTTTTTCTAAGATCTATGGAGCTGGAGTGCTACTACTAAAATTAACTTAAAAATATTTTCTTTTATTCTAAAGGAAACACCGGTACAAAGATTCCTTGTCATAAATAGAGTTGTTTTATATTAAAATACTAAAATTATAAATGAGAGTGCTTGGAAGCATTTATTAAAATTTCTCAAAATCTATGCCATAAAAACGAGAGTGCATGATCTAGGCCACTGTCATTCCTCCCTAGACTAAGCCCCGTACTGCAGTTTTACCTCTATAAATATTATGATCTGGGATGGTTTAAGAACATAAAAAACTAAAATGAGTTGATGACTCAGTAAGAAACTCATCATAACCTAAACATACTTAACATAAAGTTTTTAAAAAAACATTTAATGCTGAGAACTTAAAAATCATGTATGATCATGTTGATGCTTATGCTATGCATATGACTGATTTATCTGAATTAAATGACTAATCTGATTTATTTGACTTATCTGGCAGGCCAACACACTTAGAGGCCGTTTGGATTGAGAAACACTATCAACCCATCTCATTTCCATCTTATTTCATCATTACAACTTTCTCAAATTTCCACACAAAATATAATAAACAATTCAATGTTTTTAAATCCTAATTCAACTTTTTCAAATTCTAAAACAATAATAATATTAAAAAGTAATATTCTAATAATATTTTATTCAACTTTCAACTAATAAACAATTCAATTTTTTCAAATCCGAATTCAACTTTTTCAAATTCCAAAACAATAATAATATTAAAAAATAATATATTAACAATATTTTATTCAACTTTCATCTAAAAGCATCTAATCTCATCTTATCTCACTATCCAGACAACCTCTTAACCTTGTGTGCAAGGTTGTGTACTAACATCCCCTACTGCAACAAAGGAAGCTGACTGTGCAGTATTCTGACATACTACGATGGACCACGCTTGAGTCTGTGGCTTGCACGCCCATCCTGAAATTGCATTGGTACCATGCATCTAAATGACTATATAATAAAACTGATTTGATCTTATCTTGTACTTGAACTTAAGATAACTTACGTGTTTCATGCAACGTGAGATGCATGATACATACATGCTATAATATGTGGAATGAAAAATGTTGAATAACGTGCTTGCAAATATCATGACATGCGTGGTACGTAAACATTGGTTTCGAAAGAATTGACTTTAATAATAATATATATATCTAGCTAACATATGTATCCTAATTTATGATCAAGCTAGTTACCTTGAAATGTTGCTTCCTAAACTTTTCGACACAAAATCAAACACGTTGCTGGACTGGGAGGTTTATGTTTTTCTTTTTCCAAATAACACGCTGAAGGGAGATATATATAGAGATATTTGGGAGATGGTGATGACCAGTTTGAGTTGAACTCAGTTAAAAAGTTATAACGTGAAGATAACTTGTGGAGTTGTATGCCTATTGGAATAGAATGCCGATGAGTTCGAGTTTGAATTGGACTTGGTCATGATCATTCAAGAAGAGAGTTTGAATTTAAAAACATGATTTAATTGTTCATTCAATGTAGGATTAGCAGTGATTGAGACTGCGTAGGAAATTTCAATCAATGATGAGTTTAATTGAAATAAATTTCTAATAGCCAATCTTTAAATTCTAAAAGGAATCTAGCTCATTCAATAAATAATAAATTGGATTCAACTAGTTATTGAGTCTAATTAAAACTCCTAATTAACCTCAATAATTTAGCGCTCGTGGGTTTATCCAATATGATCCATTAAATATAATTTAGACCCAAAACAATTATCAATATTTCACCCTTAGAATTATTAGGCCGGGTCGTTATAGATTTGGGCCAACAGCTTATGATGACCCTATGGAGGCATTGACTTGATTGAAATAAACCTCTTATGTGGCTGCTTACAAGGCCCAATTTGAAGGACTGTCCAATACATTGAAACTGTTGTCTAAAATGCACAAACCCAGTTGCTTCTTGAGTGGGTTGAAGGATGAGATTCGACTTCTTCTTAGAATACTCAATCCAATCAACCTTAGTGTAGCCCTTGGATTAGCAAAAATCCAAGAAGAATACATTTTGACTTCAAGGAAGTCTTGGAGACAAAATGGAGTAAGTGTGGAGAGAGGTTCTTTTGAAACAACATCAAAGGTGGGGTACAGAATGCAGAGAAGTAATGTTCCGACTAAAAAGGGTTTCTCTTCTCAGATGGATGAAAAGAGAAGGAAAAGCCTCTGTTACCATTGTGAAGAGAAGTTGAACCCAGCCCATGTTTGTAAAAATCCTAAGGTTTACCTGTTGCAATTAGATGAGTCTGTGGAAGGAGAAGAGGAACATAAGTATGGGCCTGAGTCAGTGCATAAATGTGAAGAAGTGCATAAGAGTCGGGTTGAGGATTTGGAGTTATCTATCCATGCTATTTATGGCTGCCCTAGCTGCTATTTCTAGCTTCCCTAGCCAATGCCATGAAATTGCTTGGAAATATTGGATCTTACTCAATAGAAATTTTATTGGATTTGAGAAGTATTCATAACTTCTTGTATCCCTCAGTGGTGGAGATAACTAAGTTGAGAATTCAGAAGATTCTAGCTTGCAAGTTAAAGTAGCTAATTGGGATAAAATTCTAAGTCAAGGGAGGTGTGAAGAGGTTATCAAAATGCAAGGTACTAAATTTGTAGTCCCTTTTCATGTGCTAACTCTTGGGGGATGTGAACAGTGGCCCAAGACATTGGGTCCCATTAATTGGGACTTTACAAATATGTCGATGAAGTTTGTGGTGGGAGGAGTCTGGGTTTGCAAGGCCTTTATTCTAAGAACATATTAGTGGAAGCAGGTGGAAATTTTTTGAAGGCATCTTTTGTGAGGAAACAAGGTTGGTTGTTACAATTGGTGGCGCAATAGAAGGGAGCAAAAGGGCTAATGAGGTGCAGTCTGAAGTAGCAACTGTGCTTGATGAGTTCCAAGGGGTTTTTGAGGAGCCAATGGTGCTGCCACCACCAAGATCATTTGACATTAGATTGTGTTGAAAGAAGGAACCTCACCTTTGTCAGTGAGGCCCTATTGATACTCCCATTACCAGAAAAGGTGAAGTTGAAAAAATTGTACAGGATTTGTTGAAGAATGGTGTCATCAGGCCAAGTCAAAGCCTTTTCTCCTCACTAGTTTTGTAAGTTAAGAAGGCTGATGGAAGTTGGAGAATGTGTGTAGACTACTGAGCCTTAAATCAACAAACCTTCAAAGACAAATTTTCAATTCTTTTCATTAATGAGTTACTTGATGAACTTTATGGCACTAAGGTGTTTTCTAAGCTTGACTTGAGATTGGACTAACATCAAATTAGAGTGAGAGAAGAGGATATATCCAGAACAGCATTTAGAACTCATGAGGGCCACTAAGAGTTCTTAGAGTTAGTGATGCCATTTGGGCTCACAAATGCACCTGCCACTTTTCAAGGGTTGATGAATGAGGTATTCAAGCCTTTCTCAAAAAATTTGTTCTAGTTTTCTTTGATTTATCTTGGTTTATTGCCAAACCTTTGCTGAACATTTACAACATCTGAGATCAATGCTAGCAGTTCTGAAACAGCATAGCCTATATGCTATGAGGTCCAAATGTAGGTTTGGGGTGACTGAAGTAGACTACTTGGGCCATATTATTTCTGGGAGTGGTGTCATGGCAAATCTAGTGAATATTTCCTCAATATTGGAGTGGCCAATTCCTAACACATATGTTGAGACTTATGGAAATTATCCTTTAAAATGAACAACAGAGTGGTTGGCCCAAGTGGTGAAGGCCTTGTCTTGGGGTATCACTCCCCTCAAGGTTCAAGGTTCAACACCTCATGGGTGCAAACAATCCTTTGGGGCCACACTCCCTGGTGAAAAGCCAGCAATTTAACCAATTCTGTGTAGGGAAACTTCCGAGGGTGCAGTGCATGGGATCGGAGTTTACTCTGCAGGGGTGAGTCCGAAAGGCCCTGCCTTGGAGAGGTTCCCTGCCATAAAAAAAATAAAAGTCTCAACATAGGATGAAGATGTTTGCAGATAGAAAAAAGACTCAAAGGTTCTTTGAAGTGGGTGACTGGGTGTTCTTGAGATTGCAACCTTACAGACAAAAAACAGTGGCAATACACCAAAGTCTGAAATTATCTCCAAGATATTATGGCCCTTTTCAAGTGGTTGCAAGGATAGGTACAGTGGCATACAAACTCAACCTATCCTCTAGTTCCAAAATTCATCCAAGTTTTCATGTTTCTTGTTTGAAGAAGAAACTGGGTGAACAAATTACTTCTCTGCCTACACTACCACCTTTAGACAGTGAGGGAAACATCCAGCCTGAACCTGAGGCCATCCTTGAGAGGAGAATGAGAAAGGTGGACAATCATGCTTCTATACATATCCTCATCAAATGGTTGGGGGCACCACTGGAAGACAGCTCTTGGGAGTCTCTGTGGAAGCTACGTAGCCTCTATCCCCACATTGTGGGCAAGGTTCTTTAAGGGGGAGGGCTTCTACCTCTGTGTGCCTTGGGGGCAAGGTCTTGAAGGGGAGGAGATTGTCACGGGTGAGGTAATGGTATTAATGGATGGAAATGAGGAAGGAAAGGAAAGAAGCTGTGCATTTTGAGGTTTAATGAAATGGTGTGTTTCATCTAAGTGAGGATAGGAAGAGTGCGTTTATGGTGTAGTGGCTTGCGTTTTGTATACTTGAGTGAGTTCCTCAAAAATTCCCTGCAAGATTTGCATTTGCATTCTTGAATGAATCTTCATCTTGGCTATCTGTTTTCATGTTCTTTGGATTGATTTTACTTTCTTTTTATTACTGAGTTGTGGAGGGTCGAAGTCAGTACTTGACATTCTACCATATATTCTATTTTAATGGTCTACCATTTAAAATTCGTAAATTTATCAATTGACCTACTTAGGTAAATCAGTTTTTCATAAAAAAGGTTTACCTAAATAGGCCAAGTAATAAACTTACAAAGTGATGGTAGGGACTAACCTTAAAGCCAAAAGAAATCATTATGCAGCCCTAATAATTAAGGTGCTTTCATTAAGCTTAAATGAACCTTTGGTGATCTTTGACCATCATAAGCTTTGCCAGATGTTCAAACTTCATGAAGTATTCTCACAAACCCAGTTTTTGACAACCACTGAAATTTGACTACGGCAGCCCACTTTAATCCTGTAGCCTTAACCCTGTCACCAGTCACCACCCAGTTTAGTTATATATTTGTTTATAATCCACTGCCAGATTTCTGTATTATCTGGCTCACCGATAACTTAATTGAAAAGAATCTTACTGCAGGTTCTCTACATTTTCCTTTAAGTCAACTGGTTTCTACATAATCAGTCTCGTTGACAGTTCTTGTTTGTTTACTTTTCATTAATGAAAAGAATATGGAAATCAATTTCCTCTTGTGCTTTTTTCTCTTTGTGATTGGGTTGATCAGTGCTGAGAATGATTTCAAGTTGAGAATGATTTGTATCACTTCTTACGCATCTCAGTGTAAATCCATGTTAATTAGTTATTTGATATCTGAATAAATGAAAGGGTTTATTTGGTACAGGTATTATCATCTTGTCTTGGAAGGAAGCCTGAGGATATCATCAAATTAGATGCGAATGAAAACCCCTATGGTCCTCCCCCAGAGGCAAGTCATATACACCATTATAATTTCTATGTATTAAAAAGCCAAGTTATTTGATTTGGTTAAAGATTTTAATGAGATTTTTATTTAGTGTTTAAAGATTTGAAGTAAAAAAAGAGTATGTTTATTGCAGGCACATTCTGAGTGTTGACACCCTTTGCTATTCTAAATAGAAATTTATGTTTATAGGTTTTCGAAGCTTTGGCCTCGATGAAGTTTCCATACGTCTATCCGGACCCTGAAAGCCGCCGTTTGCGTGCTGCCCTTGCCCAAGATTCAGAACTTGAATCTGAGTATATTCTTGCAGGATGTGGGGCGGATGAGCTCATTGATTTGATTATGAGGTTAGAAATAAATTTTTTTATGTTGTATATGTTTCCAATTAAATATGCCCTTATTGTTTATCTCCCTAACTTCAGTAACAAACAGTTAGTAATCTTGTGCAAATTTTGTTGATATTCACCATATCCTGCAGATGTGTGCTTGATCCTGGTGACAAGATAGTGGACTGCCCTCCAACGTTTACAATGTATGAGTTTGATGCTGCAGTAAATGGTGCATTTGTAATAAAAGGTAGAGATAAATTTAGTACTTTTTCATGGTTTCTTCTACAGTTTTTGCAGTCTCTAATTCATTCTTTGATTAATGTAAATTCTTGTGTTCATCACCAACATAGAGTTCCTAAACATCTGTCATTTATCTGCCTGCTCTGCTTTTCTCTACTTGCTTTGCTTTTCATTTGCATGTCATGTTGTTTTTGCATAACCTCCTGCAATTTTATGTTATTCTGCAGTTCCAAGGAAGGCAGATTTTAGCTTGAATGTAGAACAAATAATAGATGTTGTTGAACGGGAGAAACCCAAATGCATATTTTTAACATCTCCCAACAATCCAGATGGGAGGTACCCCTCAATTCCCTTTTCTCCGTGTATTTTTGGCATGCATAATTGGCTTGAGATCTTTAACTTGCCCCTCCCTTACTGTCCCGTAGTGGGCAGTCTACCAAATTTAGAGAAGATCGCTTCATCACCTCTTGAAGACATGAAAAGTCAAAGTATCTGTTCATAGTTTGGGTTTTAATACATGGCTAGATCGTCTATTCTTTTAATGTCTGTGTATGTTGTTACATTTAGTGAACATGTCTACTTTTAGGGAGAATAAATCACTCTTTAAATCTCCTAAGTGTTATTATCTTAAGGTTCTGGCATTGTTTTGGTGCTTGACTTGAATTTAAAGTGTCTTCTATTATTTACCTCTAGAACAAATTGCACAGAGGGCCTGATTGTAGAATACATGAGGTCTCATTTGGCTGAAGAAAGAGGTTAATTGAGGTGTCCTCTTTGAGTTTCAGGATTTTGACTCTATCTTTGGTCTAGTGTGGTTATGCTGATCTAATAAGTCTATACAATAGATGTGAAATTCTTGAACTCTGGATTATTTTCTAGTCATGTAGTTTCTTCTGACATTATATTTCCATGCTACCTACTGTATGCAGTATAATTGATGATGAAGAGTTCTCATGAAAATCCTTGAGCTTCCCATATTGGTTGTGCTGGATGAAGCATACATTGAGTTTTCAGGAATTGAGTCAAAGATGAAATGGGTGAAAAAGCATGAGAATTTAATTGTTCTTCGAACATTTAGCAAAAGGGCTGGTAGGTGAATATTTTTAGTTCTGCTCTAGCTCTATGAAAAAGAAAAAAAAAATGGTGTATATTTTTAGTGCCTTTTCTTTAGAGTTAATTATTTGGGAACTTGCATGTCACCTCATATGATTCTATTGTGGGGGCATCAATCCTGTTATTGAATTGGTAATTACAAGATCTTTTACTTTCTATGCAATGATCTGTTAATACAAGATCTATTATGTGATACCCCATACTGAATGATTAAGGTTGGGTAGTGTATGGGATCCCACGTTGCTTGGGAAGGAAAAGTTCTCGCTCTTTACGATGGTTCCAATGGGCTCCAATTGTATCATTGACTAGTACTTTTAAAGTATAGGCCTAGATGTGGCTTGGGCCTTCCTTGGGCATTGCATATTACTTTCTATTTTGTGAACTGTTAAAATCAGTTGGTATATGATCTAGGCTAGCATTTAGATAATGGGGGTTTTAGACAACCCTGCTGCTACCCCCCACCCCGGGGGCTGCTTAAAGAAAAAAGACAAAGGAAGCAGAGAGTTATAGTTCCCCAGTTTACTAACATAATTGAATGGGTAAGTTCTTAAAGTTGTATTACATTTATCATGAAATATCGACAAAGCAAAACTCCTTTTTCCACTTTCCTAGCAATAAGGTCCAAACTTGTGTTCCAGTGCCCAGGGATTCTTTCTATATAAACAAGTTATGCTAGGGATTTTTACAACCCCAAAGCAAAATGTTGAACAAAGGAAATTTTATGTGCAGATGAGATACCCGTTATTGTGCTGTGTCATATGGATAAGGGGAAGGCTAATCACTATGGATGAGTGCATCGACATATGCAATAGCACATGAACCAAAACTCACGAATAATATTGTGCCATATGCTTTCTCACCGGTTTAGTTTAATCAAAGATAACTGTCTAGCAACACTACAATGCCACAAACTTCAGCTTTAGTAAATTTTTTTTTATTTTTCATAAGAAATTTATATTCGTTCCTTTTAGAAACGTCCTTCCTCTTTCCTTAATGTGAAATGATCAGAACCTTATATTGCAAATAAACAACTGATGCAGGTTTAGCTGGACTTCGAGTGGGATATGGAGCATTTCCATTGAGTATTATTGAGTATCTTTGGAGAGCAAAGCAACCTTACAATGTTTCGGTTGCTGCTGAAGTTTCTGCTTGTGCAGCTTTGCAGAATCCCTCATATCTTGAGGTTATTTCCAATCTAACTTATTTGTGTTGCCCATATATATCATCAGTTATAGATAATTGTGAGAGAAACTGTTATTACTTCCAGTCAATGCCATATCTAATATGAATTAACAATCTCTACCAGAAAGTGAAAGATGCTTTGGTACAAGAAAGGTTGAGGCTTTATAATTTTCTGAAGGAAGTGCCATTCCTCAATCCATATCCAAGCCATTCTAATTTCATTCTTTGTGAGGTTGCATCTGGAATGGATGCTAAGAAGCTAAAGGTGCGTAACTTTTTTGCCTATATCATTACTTTACCATGTAAAAAGAAGTTTTATTCGGGATTCAATATTTCTGCTGTATCTACTCAGACGATCTGGCATAAATGTATTTGACAAGATAGTTGCTTTCCTTTTAAAAAAGAACAATCATTTTTCTAGACAACTACCTTTAAATTTACTCTGTGATAGGGCAATCTTTGTGACATTCACTTTATGTTGTTAATTAGGTTGCAAAATTACATAGTATGTGGTGTTCTACTCAAATCTATGATGATTAGGAGCCACCTTGGAAAATAGGGTAAAATATCGATAATGTATCCTCTATTCAGCTTTATCTCTCAAATGTTTTCTTAATGCCATGGAACCTTACAGAGGCAGGTCCCTTTGGACCACCCTTGGCGAGTAAACTCCGAACCACCCACCAAAAACGTGTATCAGGTAGTTCTGGGAAACTAGTTTGGATTCAAATCCAAAATATCTACGTCTACAATTCATTCCAAACCTGCCCTTGACACTCGGCTGCATCCTGACTGGTTGCTTTGTCTCGCAATCAAATGCATTTTAGTACACGTGTGCCTAGATGATTGATTTCCAGGGACTTTAGAAGAATCAAATTCGGGTTTGCCCAACTGGTCAGCCTGATAACCGCTGAACCAGCTATCCAGTCAGTTTGAGATGTAATTTGGAGAACCAGCTTATGGTTCTACTGGTTGCTTGTCCAAGAAGATGGTTTTTTATTTTTCTATTAAGAATTTGTACGGTACTTGTGAAGGATAATTTATATGGCCATTGCTGATTGGTATGCTTTGGAACATATTAGAGTGCCCGATAAATAAATGTTCTGATAATCTTTTTATATTACAGGAGGACCTTGCAAAAATGGGCGTAATGATCCGTCACTACAATAACAAAGAACTGAAGGGTTATGTTCGCATGTCTGTTGGGAAGCCTGAACACACAGATGCCCTGATGAACTGCCTTAGACTCCTGTCCTAGTCCTGTGACTGAGCAGGGTCAACATGTTAGGGAGCAGAATCTGATTAAGAGGTCAAATTCAAATTGTACTTTATGCTAATTAAACCACATTTTAAACAGTTATATTTTCTTTGTTTTGGAATTAAATGATATTTATTTCAAATTTGATATCTTCTTTTTCTTGTAGAAGGTGAATGATTCGTTCTTGTTTAATCTAGACAGTTCTCTATGGTTATAGTTAAACCTTCTTTGCTAGAGAGGGAGAGCGAAAGGCTCAATTATCTTTACATTTGAATTCCTATTTTATGTGGTTGTTTTTCTTTGCTTCTTCATAAGAGGATACTTATCACTCCCTAGCCCTAGGTCTTATTGTTAGGATTGGATATCTGTGTCAGGAGACACAGGTCTGGGATTTATCCGGGTAAAATATGTTGTGTTTGCACGGTCTTTGGAATTCCTTGTCGTCTAAAAAGGGTTGGAGTTTTTTGGGATTTGAGCTCATGGGCCTATAATTCTGGACCGATTTGGGCTATTATTTTGGACTAGTTTTGGTCCAACCTTGCAGATTGGCTGCCAGCATAGGGATTGAGTGAAGATTATTGGGTAAAACATTGTTTTTAGGCTCAAGAAAGCAGTAGGAAATGCCCTGGCCGAACCCCTGAGTGGACTACCAATCCTAATTCAATTAGGATAAGCCAAGAGACTCTTCTAGTCTCTGCTCACTTGGACTCCAAGATACATCAGCAAACGCCTAGAGAAGTGGCTGGCCAGTAAAGATCCAAGAAAAACCCCCAATTCATTAGGAATCTTAATCCTAGACAGATTAGGACCCCATCACCACATATCCTGTGATACCCCATATTAACTAATGAATGTAGGTGGTGTATGGGATCCCACATTTCTTGGGAAGGAGAAATTCTTGCTCTTGATAATGATTCCAATTGTACCATTGACTAGCCCTTTTAAAGTATGGACCATGTGTGGCTCGGGCCTTACCTCGGGGCGTTACAAAGGGTATAAGATATGGTTTGGTAAGTGAGAATTTTGAGATGAGAATTTGAGTTTTAAGATGAAATATTAAAATATTATATTTTAATATTATTATTTTTTTGGGATTTGAAAAAGTTAAGAAATAGTTGAATTATTTATTATATTTTGTATGGGGATTTGGGAAAATTGTAATGATGAGATGAGAATTTTAAGTTTGAGATGAGAATTCTTGAGGGCCAAACCGAACCTTAGAGTTTATCCCAACCGGAAGTGTGGGACGTGAGCCGTGACACTTATGATGGAATTACTGTTTGGGAGGGAAGTTCTAGCTCTTTATAATTGGCCTAGCGAGAACATCAGGAATTTAAGGGAGGAGATTGATACCTCCATACTAACTGATAAGTGTAGGTGGTATAGCTGCTGCTCTTTGACAGCACTTGCTGCCTTTGGGAGCGCTCTGGTCGTCAGCCCCACAAGCTTCTCTGACAGGCGAAGTAAAAATGCCAAAGCAAATACATGAGATCAAGGATTTCCTTCTCACTGCAAGAAGGAAGAATGCTCGCTCTGTCAAAATCAAGAGGAGCAGGGATGTGGTGAAGTTTAAAGTTCGCTGCTCCAAGTACCTTTACACTTTGTGTGTGTTTGACTCAGAGAAGGCTGAGAAGTTGAAGCAGTCCCTTCCTCCAGGTTTGAGTGTGCAGGATCTTTGAAGGAGTGCTAGTTCTTTTGAGTTCCCATGAGAAGTTGAAACATTTTTGTTCTTTCTGCTTTGGATTGTCACCTTAATGTCATTTCTTCAGCCTTGGGTGGCGTAGAACCTTGTAGTTTGGCTCAAATTATAGATGGATCTGGTGGTGAGTTATGTATTAATTTAACGAATGACTTCAATTGTACGGGGGGATCTTTTCTATGATCAGTCCTGTGGAAAATGAAAATTGGGTAGAGGCAGGGGCGTTGCCGGTTGCAACTAAAGTGTAGGTGGTATATGGAATCCGACATTTCTTAGGAGAGAGAAGTTTTTGCTTTATAATGATTCTAATGAGGATCCAATTGTACCATTGACTAGACCTTTTAGAGGCTCAGATGTGGCTCAGGCATTCCCGTTTGACATTACACATACCAATCCTAGAAAACATAGAAATCAAGTCTAATCCATGAAGGATTGAATCCTTAGGGGTTGGCTCAAGTGGTAAAGGCCTTGGTCTTGGTGGTATTCTTCCTCAAGGTCTAAGGTTCGAATCCACTTGGGTGCAAATAATTCCTAGGGACCATCGGACTGGGGGATTTTCCCCTTAAATTACATGAAGTGCACTTGCAGGAAACTCTTTGTCAAGGGCTTGTGCACCCCCGAGATTAGTCGGGAAGCTATGTCCTGGACACCTAGTGCCAATAAAGAAAAAAAAAAAAAAAAAAACAAATCCATGAAGGATTGAACTACACACTAGCTGAATCCTAGCACTTCACAGAAACAAAATTCCAGCAACAAAAAACACCTCTCCTGCCACCACTCTTGTTAGTTGTTCCAAAGAATTTCAAATAAACTCGGAAAACCACTGCTGCCACTCAAATTCCAGCAACAAAAAACACCTCTCCTGCCACCCCTCTTGTTAGTTGTTCCAAAGAATTTCAAATAAACTAGGAAAACCACTGCTGCCACTCATCCACAACAACTAGGAGTCCTAATCCTAAACAAAAAACTGTGTCACCGAACTTCCTTGTCTATCTCCAGTTCTTCACCATCAAGAGCCCCTAGAAAGTAAAAAATACTCACTTCTAGTGTATGTTCTACATACCTACGGCAGCTTTCCAGCAATAGCTCGAATTTAGATTCATGAAACTCACCCAGTTGTGAACTGTCAGGTTAGATCAGAACACTTCAAGCTGCCATAGGCTTGCTGCTGCCGCATCCTAGGTAAGTAAAATATGATCATGCTCTTATTCAAGTTCAGTAAGTGCACATGATTTATGTCCTTTGACATGTATCTTTTCTAAGTTTTGTAAGTTACTACGGACATGCCCTTCAAATGCATCCTTTCAAAATGTTATTATGTTCACATGTTTTTATAAATGAAATGCTCATTTCACAAATCATGTCTTTTAAGATTATTCTGTGTAAAGCCTATTATTTGATAGCCCCCTTCTACTGATGAAAAAAAATTATTTGATAGCCCCCTTTTATGTGTCCCAGCATGTGAATGTAAACGGATTTAATTGTATGCTTGTACCATGCCGTGATATATATTACTAGTATTATTATCATTGAATGAGTGAACGAAAGGAAAGGAAAATGAATGAAAAAATAAAAGAAAAGGAAAGTGATTGATGATTGATGACGGATTATTGATCATGTATTAGCGGTAAATGATGACGGATAGTGGGGCGAATGGCAATGCCAGAATGGTTCACTAGTTGTGCGCTTAGTGATGTCCATCTCCTTTTGACAAGATTTCATCATGATTGCCAACCACGCGCATAGGGGGAAATTGATTGAATGATTGATAAATGCTTAAGTTATGCTTGATGATCTAAAGGAAAAGACTAATGAAGTTATGATACGTTTGAATTAGACTCATTGTTTTATTTTTATAAGTTAACCATCCCAGGTAATGATCGATGTGATGATGAAGCTGCAAGAGAGAACTTGGCTCAGGGAGAAGAGACACAGGGCTAGACAATGTTCAAGTTCCTCGGTGATTTTGCTAATTTGCACAAGACCTTGAACAGCCTCTAATGAATGCTTCTAAACACTCTTTAATAACGTGTGGTCTATTATTGTTTTATGGAATCTTTTATATCAAGCTCCGAAGCGATTTTAGAAGTTGTAGCATTCCCGACTTCATTAGGAAGGTGGTATTGATATTACAATACTAATCTATTTTCATGGTGTAGGTTTTGTAAAATATTGCTATGCATGTATATTTACCCAAGCGAAAGAGGGTACTAATCTTTGTAAGCTTAGGAATCTCTTTAGGCTTAGCCAAAGGGAAAGCTCATCTCTTTATCCACATGAATGTCTATTTATAACATCTTGATGCACACATGATATCATATTAACATATGTATTTGCTGGGCCTATTTAAGGTTAAGTACTAAAATGGTCCCTGGACCGTTCTAATCTTTTCTAGGTTGTGAAATACTGCTTAGCACGAGCTGTGAATGCAAGTGATCTAGTTTCTTTTTACCAACATGAATGCCTGTTTGTGCCATCTTTATGCAGGCTTGATATGGCATTAATTTTTCTGGCCCCTGCTCTATAAATTTAGAAGGCATTTTCTCCCAATTCAATTCGTCCTCACTCTGCCTCACATCTGGGTTTGTCTTTATCAAGCAATCCCATATGTAAATCAACTTGAACTACCCATGATATGATTTCTCTTTTTAAGCTTTTGGCCTTAGCTCAATTTTCTTCAGCTACCCCATATGAATTCGAGCGAAGTGAAAATAATCCATTATTTGTGTCAAATTCATTAACAAATCTCTCCTACTTGTCACCGATATTGCATGAGATGAAACAGCAAATTTCATCTCTTTATTTCAGCCTATGGGGCTTAAATTTATAAGTACTACTAGAGTACCGTCAGCAATGACGGCTAGGCATGTACCCTTGGCAAAATTTTCTTTTCTAATTTCTTTTTGTTTCTCTTATTCATATTTACAATCTGATGAACCATATTAAATCACATCAGTTTTTAAAATTACTTTTATGTAATCTTTTTATGGCTAGAGTATTTTCATTTTTTTAATATCTATAAACATTTTTAAAAAATATAAAAAAAAATACCAATATACTTAATAGTCACTTTCTTAAACAGTAAGTAAAAAAAATTAAAAAAATTAAATGCATAAGCGGTCAAAATGAGGAGGCAAAATGAAGGGGCAAAGTAACATTATTCTAAATTTATGTCAAGTAAAAGGTCGGATCTATTTTTTTATGCCTCAATTTTAATACCTAGCTGCCACACTTAAGGTTGCTGTCATTTATGCTCATAATACAATATTGGAAAGTGATTTATGCCACACAATAATACTTTCTTCTACATTACCCATTGCTTTCTCATGGTGTCCTTAAGCATCACGTATTCTTTTCCATTGATGCGATGAGAGTCTACTTTACGCTAGAATTCCATTCCCAATTATTCATGCAACTACTTTCCAGAGACTTTTTTTAATGGTAAGCTATTTTTGCAAGTCGGTTGAGCATTTAACAAAGATTTCTTGCAAATGATTATCATAATCGTCAATATATTTTCAAGTTTCTGTTCGAATTTTAAGGCTTAAAGAAGAAATTTTTCGAAGTTGTAGAAGATCTCAATCTCAATATAACTGTCATAACGGATATGTATTCCACAAAGGAAATGGCGTCTCATAAATGCTTCCCATTTTGCAGAGGAAAATCATCATCATCTTCTTCTTCTTCCATGAATATCAATGAACCCATCAAGTTATTTTGTTCCCTAAACAGCGATATCGAGAGGCTAAACACATTACTAGCTGGAGATTCCATATCCCTCAAATGGTGCTCTGAAGCCATTAATCTCCTGAGGAAGATGCACTCTCATTTTCTTCTGTTTATTGAGAAATTTCACATATCCGTTTTGTGGGATGGTACAGATATCTTGGACGAGTACATGAAACAGACATTAGATCTCCTTGATTTATGCAACTCTCTAAAATCAGCCATTTCTGGGATGCAAACATACAGGCTAATGGTTGAGTTTGCTGCAGGAAAGTTGCGTAATGGTGGGAATATTTCAGATGCAACTACCAAGATCACTGAGATTGAGAGATCGGTAAGTGAGAGTCAGAAGATTTATGGAGTTGAGAAGTGGAAAGATATCAATTTGTTCAAGACTGACATGCCTAAAACTAAGAGCAAGGACAGCACTATCTGTTTTATCTATGCCATTACAAGCAGCATGAGATTGGTAGGCATGCTCCTTTTCTCTGCACTGCTCTATCCAATTTCAATTACAATGGATAAGGAAGTTTACTGGGTGTCTCCTCAGCTAAAATCATTCTCAGTTTCAATTGGGAAGCTTGTTGGTTGCTTCTTGAAGGTACTTGAGGGGGTCAAGGACAAATCAAGGCCAATTTTGGTTGAGAATAAGGTTATAGAGAAGACAGTTTTGGATATTAAAGCTCAGGTTTTGAAAGGAAAAGCTGTGGATCAAGAGAAGCTTATCAATTTGCTGAAGCAAAGCTCTCTGGTTCTCAAAGAAGGCATGGAGATGTTTGAATCTGTAGTGGATGAGCTGTTTGAAGAGGTTGTCAAGGGAAGGAATGAGGTGCTGGCTATGGTTGATGTTAATTAGTGATATTAGATCTGCTGGTGTATTTTGATAAATCAATGAATAAGAGGAGTTTATGAAATATTGTACATTCTTGAAAGATAATTATTATAAGATATATACATATATACATAAATTGTTTCAATATTTTGAGTTTTTGAGACAATACAGAGTTGGATTGCTATACAGTTACCCACATGCCAAGTGGGAGGAGATACGAAGAAATATAGCAGTAAAACCTATGCGAAGCACAACAATGTGTGGAAACTATGCACGCCAACGACTACGGCATTTGTCGGAAGGAAAACTTGGTTGATGGTGCTGTTGGAGCCAAACACCAAGAGACTTAAGATGTGTTTGTTGATGGCGGAGATGATACATTGTGACGCCCCCAAATTCCGCTTGGGATTGAACGGACATTTGAAGCGTCAAGACATGCAACACAAGGTTACCTGCCCCCGTTCATGACATATAAGATGCAATGTTCCTAACATGCATCTCATTATGCAATATTCGCAGCGGATAATCTTTTTCTTTAGCAATACTATGCACCAACTAAAAATATATCCCAAATACTTGAAACATAATTCATACATAAAGGCATACTAAAAAGCCGTGATCACCACACTAGTCTAAAATGGTTGTGATCAAAAGAATACTTGAGATACAACTCCAAAAGTACAAGTATTAACCTAAGTTAAATACTATACCATCATCAACATCGCACCGTGGCCTAGTCGACCGTATTCAGTTGGTCAGATTCCAATTCTCCTTTGGGTCCTGTAACAAGATCTACCATTCGGGGGGAATGGTAGTTGGGACTACCACAGTGAGATTTGATTACAAATCTCAGTAAGTTAACATAAAACTTATACACAGGTTAAAAATGCATGCATGGCAGTAAAAGCATAAATGCATAATTATAGTCATACATAAACATAGTATAACTTGACATATAGCATGACTTAACCAGAACTTAAGCGTGAACTGAACTTGACTTAACATGGCATGAACTTAAGCTTAAAACATAACATGAACAATCAACATAACATGAACGTGAAACATAACATGGACATGAACATAACATAACATGAACGTGAGCTTGAACGTATCATAAACGTGAACATAACATGATGTGAACATGAACTTGGAACATAACATGAACATGAACATAACATGTACGTGAGCATAACATAACATGAACTTGATCTGAAACTTGACTTAACATAAACTTGGAATCTTATTTAATTGTCTTGATTAATAACGTGCATTAATACGTACTCCACAGTTGTTGTGGCCCCACGTATTCAAGTAACATAAAACATAATACGTACTCCACAGTTGTTGTGGCCCCACGTATTCTACATGTCACAATTGCTGTGTCTCATGTAGTGTATGCTCCACAGTTGTTGTGGCCCCATACTTCATGCTCCACAGTTGTTGTGGCCCCATGAATTCACATAACATAAAATATAATACGTACTCCACAGTTGTTGTGGCCCCACGTATTCTACATGTCACAATTGCTGTGTCTCATGTAGTGTATGCTCCACAGTTGTTGTGGCCCCATACTTCATGTAACATAAAATATAATACGTACTCCACAGTTGTTGTGGCCCCACGCATTATAAGTAACATAAATATAATACGTACTCCACAGTTGTTGTGGCCCCACGCATTATAAGTAACATAACATAAATATAATACGTACTCCACAGTTGTTGTGGCCCCACGCATTATAAATAACATAACATAAATATAATACGTACTCCACAGTTGTTGTGGCCCCACGCATTATAAGTAACATAACATAAATATAATACGTACTCCACAGTTGTTGTGGCCCCACGCATTATAAGTAACATAAATATAATACGTACTCCACAGTTGTTGTGGCCCCACGCATTATAAGTAACATAACATAAGATATAATACGTACTCCACAGTTGTTGTGGCCCCACGCATTATAAATAACATAACATAAATATAATACGTACTCCACAGTTGTTGTGGCCCCACGCATTATAAGTAACATAACATAAATATAATACGTACTCCACAGTTGTTGTGGCCCCACGCATTATAAGTAACATAAATATAATACGTACTCCACAGTTGTTGTGGCCCCACGCATTATAAGTAACATAACATAAGATATAATACGTACTCCACAGTTGTTGTGGCCCCACGCATTATAAATAACATAACATAAATATAATACGTACTCCACAGTTGTTGTGGCCCCACGCATTATAAGTAACATAACATAAATATAATACGTACTCCACAGTTGTTGTGGCCCCACGCATTATAAATAACATAACATAAATATAATACGTACTCCACAGTTGTTGTGGCCCCACGCATTATAAGTAACATAACATAAATATAATACGTACTCCACAGTTGTTGTGGCCCCACGCATTATAAGTAACATAACATAAATATAATACGTACTCCACAGTTGTTGTGGCCCCACGCATTATAAATAACATAAAATATAATACGTACTCCACAGTTGTTGTGGCCCCACGTATTATACGTAACATAACATAAATATAATACGTACTCCACAGTTGTTGTGGCCCCACGCATTATAAGTAACATAAAATATAATACGTACTCCACAGTTGTTGTGGCCCCACGTATTATACGTAACATAACATAAATATAATACGTACTCCACAGTTGTTGTGGCCCCACGCATTATAAGTAACATAAAATATAATACGTACTCCACAGTTGTTGTGGCCCCACGTATTATACGTAACATAATATAAGATATAATACGTACTCCACAGTTGTTGTGGCCCCACGCATTATAAGTAACATAAAATATAATACGTACTCCACAGTTGTTGTGGCCCCACGTATTATACGTAACATAACATATCTTATTTTTCTTAATGCATGAGATGTTAATTAATATCATATAATTTTTTCTAACATGACGTATACTTGTAATGACACAATATGATTTAATCATAAACATTTCATGGCATACTTGTATCATATGGCATACTTAACATGGTATACTTATAACATACAGCATTGTATAATAGAAAAGATTGTGTAACAGATAATTATTCATGAGATTAAATCATACGTAACAGATAAACATATAATGACATAGCATGACATGGCATATACGATAACATACATACATAAATTGTAGTTCCCTTACCCATCACACATACACAATAAACTGATAGTAAGTTAGAGGCTAACTTACCTCGATCGTCGCGTTCTATGAGAAAAGGGCGCGAAACACGAGGAACTGCACAACAGCTGGAAGAGGAACACTCAAGTCCTTAAGATTTTCACTTCTGAACTCAATTGTCATATTATGAGCACTTGCAACACCACGGCAACTTGAGGTTTCACTATACTCAGAAGAGATAATTTGACTTCATAAAGCCTTTGCACTAAAACAAGTTCATTAAAATTATCAATAATAACCAACAAACAATTCCTTTCTCAATCCATATACTCTTAGCCATAGTCAACCACAAGATGACACCAGTCACCCCAGACTATAATCCATAACACCACTGCTTCGGGACACTGTCATACAGTTTCCCAACACTACACCATGCTCTACACTTCTCTGTTACGCCATCCAACCCTTCGTGACACGCCATCCGGTGTTTCACGACTTAATACAGAGTACACTCACGTGAACTCTCTTCCATCCACACTACAAAACCCATCACTGCGATACACGTCTCACAGTGCATCGCTACGCGACACGGAGTACGCACTACGCGTACTTCCTTCGCTACAACACTCATCAACACGATGCACATCACACGATGCATCGCCATACAACACGGAGTACACTACATGCGTACTCCCTTCCTTCTACGACACACATCATTACAGCGCACGTCGCGCGGCGCGTCGCTGCATTACACAGAGTACGCTACACGCGTATTCTCTTCACACAACCCGCCGTATCACATCTACGGCATCCATCTCACGCCTATACTTCACAGCACAGTCCACAAAATACACAATCAAACTCAACACTTCACAACCACACTTCCCTTCACAACTACGCAACGAACTCCACAAATACAACTACACAATTCACAAACCAACCAACCAACTATTTTAAACGTAAAATAACTAGAGATAGAAGGTTATACCATCGACGGGATAACCCGCGCGTCGCTCGTTGTTCGTCACGAACATGCGTCGGAGGAACGTACGTGGCGGCGTACGGTGGCTGTCCACCACATAAAGTGGTAGTTTGGGCTTGAGAAAGGCTAGGCGTGGTCTTGGAAGACTCATGATTTTACAGCTGTCGATGAAGAACAAATTACGTGATTTACGGAAAAGATAATCTATACGCGTGATTCCAGATGAGGGTAAAGATGAGAGAGATGTGATTGCTGTCGGGAAATAATCCAAAACTGATAATTTTAGCGGGCTGTTACATACATGGTCACATTTCTAAGTTTCAAATTTCTTGAAAGTAAAAGACGAAAAAAATAGAGAAATGAAACAAAAACTATTAGGCTTACACTACGAGCCAAAATAGGTTAAAGAATGGTTGAAAGAATCTTAGGGGCAGCAATGGGGGACAAGCATGCATGCCGGTGGCGCCACATGGCATTCATGTGTACCACTGGCAACACGTGACAGCCACCCATTGGCAAAACTGATAGAGACGACATGAGCGTAGGTGGCGGTGCTAATGGTGGTCTTCATGTACATTATTGGCAAACTGATCAGAACGAAAAAGGGTAAAAACTAGGGAAAAGAAAAGGTAAAGAAAGGAAAAGAAATGAAGAAATCAAGTAAAAATAAGAGGAGGTTAGGAAGGAAGAGCTAAATAAAAAGAAGAGAAAACTAGGGGGAATAAAAAATTGATGTGAACCAAGGTAGGCCTACTCTTAAAGATTATTTGCAAGTTTCAAATGGGCCAATTACAAGATTAAGAGTCAAGAAGATCAAGGAAACAATGCAAGAATTGGTGAAATCCACTTGGGATAAAGTTAGTAAGAGCCCAACACTCAAGATGGGCTTGAAAGAATGAGAACCATTTTTTATCCATTTGATACAAGCTATGGAAGAGAGCAACATGACTTAAAAGCAATGGACACTTGAAGGCCTTCAACTTGTTTAATGCATTTAAAGGACTTATTTTATTAGTTTAGAAGAATTTGGTTTATTATGAGAAAGACTTAAGGGCATGTTGGAAAAGTTATTATTTTGTTGAACTATGGTTTCAAGGAGTTACTATAGCACGGCATTGTTCACCATACTGTGCGCATCATTGTTCATGGTACTGTGCACAGCACTGTTCACTTAAGGGTATTTTTGGGAAGGGGCCTTATTTTGGCCTGGGGTTATTTTTGTTGGAGAGCATTTAAACATCTTTGACAACCCACTTTATGGTTAGACAATATTGAATTTTCATTGTGAGTTGAGTTTACTCTTCTTGTTCTTGATTGAACTCTTGAACTTATCAAAGGTAAATCACAACTTTTGTGACATTCCTCTTTGTAATTTGGGTTCTTGAAACGGGTTCTTCAACAGGTCTAGATTTTAATATAATCTAAGTTCTTGAAACGAGTTCTCAACGAGTCTAGATTCTCCATCTATTGACTTAATTTGGCTTTCTTGGATGAGTTTTTAAATTGATTGTGGAATCAAGGGATTTTAATTCCGCGGGTTCACATCATTTGGTAGTGAGAGCTAGGTTTTCAATCAGGTCTTATTCTATCTTTTAATTTTTGCATTACTTATCAAAAAAAACAAGGAGGGGCTGTCAAAATTCTTAGAGTTTTTGTGTGTCGGCTAAAATTACATATTTTTCTTTCTAGGGCTGACTGAATTACTCCTAATCTTAGGGCTTTTGTGTTGGCCAAAATTCCATCTTGTGCTGCAAAAAATTTCATCATCAAGGGTTTCATTGATTCCCTTCTATTTCCTTGTTAATTTTTATGTATTTGAATTCAATTGTTTGATTGTCACAATTGAATATTGCTATTTGTGATTAAATTAGTGAGAAAAGAAAAGAAAAGAAAAAGTATAGAAATCCAAATTTTTTTTTTAGGCTTATCATCAAAAGGGCTGCATACATCATTATAGTTGGTATCTTGTCTTATAGTTACTCTTACATTCCTATAATTTCCTTGATTCTCGTGTCGTTTTATTCTTTCCATGTTTCTCTTGTTCTTGTTTCTTAAACCTAATTACTAGTTGGGATAAAATAAGGTTGTATTGTCTTGATTGAATTCAATTAGTTCTTAAAGAATTTCAATGGGAAAACTCTTAAGATAAAAGGCAAGAGAGTGTGAGATCATTATCGAGAAAAATCCAATTAAGAATGAAACATGAGTGGAGTGTCATTAGTCGAGTGTAAACACGTAAGTGAGCGTGTGAATTCTTTTTCCACTAACATTTTTTTTTTTTTTTTGTGCAGTGCATACGTTGTCTTATAAAAGTGACTCATCATCAAAGAGAATGGCAAATAACTTCTTTGTCTTGTAGGCCACGCAACAACAGTTTGAGCGGTTGAACATGATGTTGGGGGAAGTGAGGGATAGGATGGATCAATAAGATGAAGTAATTGGAAATTTGCATGGTGGGAGAGATAGGAGGAGATATGATCCTAGATGAGTATGAAGATGAAGGAGATGGTAAGGATGAGGAAGACCTAACGTCTAAAGTTGGGATGGGTAGGCATAGAGGAGTTAGGTGTGAAAAAAGACTTAGGGGAAACCCACAGGGTCAAGATGGAGTAGATAGGGACTTTGAGAGCATCAAAATGAAAATACCATCTTTCCAAGGTAGAACGGACCAACCTTATTTAGAGTGGGAAAAGAAGATAGAGTTGATTTTTCATTGTCATAACTATTTAGAGGGGAAGAAAGTGAAGTTGGAAGTAATTGAGTTCACTGATTATGCTATTATTTGGTGGGATCAATTAGTGATCAATAGGAGGAGAAATTATGAGAGGCCTGTATAGACATGGGGAGAGTTGAAATCTCTTATGAGGCAAAGATTTGTACTTAGCCACTACTATAGGAACCTCTTACTAGAAATTCCAAAATCTTACACAGGGGTCTAGGAGTGTGGAGGACTACCATAAGGAGATGAATGTGGCTATAATACGAGCTAATGTAGAGGAGGATCGGGAGGTCACTATGGCTAGATTTTTGTGTGGTTTGAATATGGAGATAGCCAATGTGGTTGAATTGCAGTATTATGTGGAAATAGAGAACATGGTGCACATGGCTATGAAGGTGGAGAGGCAATTAAAGAGGAAAGAGACAGTAAGGTACACTTCGGTTTCTAGCACTCCTTGGAAACCAAAGTGGGAGAGAAATGATTGAGCTATAACAAAGGAAAAAACCAAACCACCTAAGGGAAGAGATGAAGGAACTAGCAACAAACCCAAGGTAGAATCCCAACCTTCTAGAAATAGAGACATTAAATGCTTTAAGTGTTTGGGTTCAGGGCACATTGCTGCTCAATGTCCAAACAAACGTGTGATGATTAAGCGTGACAATGGGGAGGTGATGACTGCAAGTGAGAATGATAATGATGAGATGCCCGAATTGGAGGATGCTAGTGATGATGATGGACTAGAATACCCCGTGACAAGTGAGTCCCTTGTTGCAAGGCATGCTCTCAACACACAGATTAAGCTGGATGATGCAGAGCAACAAAGGGAGAACATTTTCCATACTAAATGCCACATTAATAGCAAGGTATGTAGTATGATCATTGACGGAGGGAGTTGTACTAATATTATTAGCACTACTTTAGTTGAGAAATTGAATTTACCTACCTTGAAACACTCTCGACCATACAAGTTGCAGTGGTTGAATGATTATAGGGAGGTTAGGGCGGATAGACAAGTGTTAGTTACCTTTTCCATTGGAAAGTATCAAGATGAGGTGTTTTGTGACATTGTACCTATGCATGCTGGTCATATCTTGTTGGGGAGGCTGTGGCAGTATAATTGGAGGGTAATACATGATGGATTCAAGAACATGTACAGTTTTGTAAAGGAGGGTGAAACATTCAAGCTTGCTCCTTTAACTCCCAAGACAGGTCTATGAGGACCAATTGAAACTGAAAAGTGAGATTGCTCAAAAAACAAAGAGTGAAAAAGAGATTGAGCAAAAAGGAAAGAGTGAGAATGAAAATGAGTAAAAAAGAAAAGAGTGAAAAAGACAGAGAGTCTGCAGAGAGAAAAGGAAAGACAAAAGTGAGTTTCTATGCAAGAGAGTGAAGTTAAGAGGGCTTTCTTAGCCGATCGGCCTATAATTTTACTTATCTATAAAAAGTCTTATCTTAATCTTGATGAAACTAACCAGTCTCTTCCTAGTTTGGCTGTTTTTGTGTTACAGGAATTTGATGATGTATTCCCAAAGGAGATGCCGAATGAGTTACCACCCATTAGAGGCATTGAGCATCAGATTGATTTTGTGCCTAGAGCTTCTATTCCAAACCAACCAGTCTATAGGAGTAATCCAGAGGAGACAAAGGAGTTTCAAAGGCAAGTTGAGGATTTGATAAGCACGGGGTACGTAAGGGAGAGCATGAGCCCATGTGCAGTACCAGTGCTACTAATGCCAAAGAAGGATGGGACGTGAAAAATATGCATTGATTGCAGGGCGGTCAACAATATCACGGTAAAGTATTGCCATCTCATTCCTAGATTAGATTATATGTTTGATGAATTGCATGGCTCATGTGTTTTCAGTAAAATTGATCTTAAAAGTGGGTACTATCAAATTAGGATGAAAGAGGGTGATGAATGGAAAACTGCTTTTAAGATTAAGAATGGGCTTTATGAATAGTTGGTTATGCCATTTGGACTTACAAATGCCCCCGATACTTTCATGAGATTAATGAACCATGTCCTACATGCGTTCATAGGCAAGTTTGTGGTTGTATACTTTGGTGATATCCTAGTGTACAACAATGACTTAAATGAACATATTGAGCATTTGAGATATGTGTTTGATGTGTTGAGATATGAAAAGTTGTATGCTAATTTCAAGAAACATACTTTTTTGCATGGAAAAAGTTATTTTTCTTAGTTTTGTTGTTAGTACAAAATGTATTGAGGTGGATGAAGAAAAAGTCAAGGCCATCAAGGAGTGGCCAACCCCAAAGAGCATAATTGAGGTAAGAAGCTTTCATGGCTTAGCTAATTTTTATCGGCGTTTTGTTAAAAACTTTAGCACCATTGCTGCACCACTCACTGAATTAATTAAAAAGAATGTTGGGTTTCATTGGGGGCTGAATAAGATAATGCTTTTGCCACTATTAAAGAAAAGTTGTGCTTTGCACCTAAGTTAACATTACTTGATTTTAACAAAACTTTTGAAATTGAATGTGATGCCTCAGGAATAGGGATTGGAGCTGTTTTGATGCAGGATAGGTGGCACATAGCCTTCTTCAGTGAGAAGTTAAGTGGGGCATCCTTGAAGTACCCTACTTATGACAAAGAGTTTTATGCTCTTGTTCATGCTTTAGAGACGAGGTAGCACTACCTATGGCCCAGGGAATTTCTGATCCACACTAATCATGAGTAATTGAAACATCTCAAGGGTCAAGATAAGTTGAATAAGAGGCATGCTAGATGGATGGAATACATTAAGACTTTTCCATACATCATCCATTACAAGCAAGGTAAGTAGAACATTGTAGCTAATGCATTATCCCAAAGGAGTAGCTTGGATGGACAAAAGAAGGCGAAGTTAATAAAGTCACACTTTATGAGAGGGTATGGCTTCAAATTGTCCAAAAAAAAAAACTAGGAGAATGGGTTCGGATTCACATGTGCAAAAAAAGATTCCCAACCAATAGAAGGACTAAGTTGCATCCTTGAAAAGATGAACCATTCCAAATTCTTGAGAAAATTAATGACAATGCATATAAAGTGGATCTTCCAGGTGAGTACAATGTATTTGCTACTTTCAATATTTATGATCTTTCTCCTTTTGAAGTAGGTGAAGATTCAAGGTCTAATCATCTTGAGGAAAGGGAGAATGATGGGAACCAAGGTGGGCCTACTCATAAAAATCCTTTGCAAGTTTCAGATTGACTAATTACAAGATCAAGAACCAAGAAGATCAAAGAAGCAATGCAAAGATTGGTAAAATCCACTTGGGATGAAACTAGCAAGAGCCCAACACTCAAGATGAGCTTAAAAAAATGAGAACTAGTTTTAATCCGTTTGATACAAGCTATGGAAGAAAGCAACATGACTTAAAAATTTTGGACACTTGAAGGCCTTCAACTTATTTAATGCATATAAAGGACTTATTTTATTAGTTTAGAATAATTGGATTTATTATGAGAATGACTTAAGGGCATGTTGGAAAAGTTATTATTTTGTTAAGTAAGGATTTCAAGGAGTTACTATAGTGCAGCACTATTCACGATATTGTGCGCATCACTGTTCACTTAAGGATATTTTTGGTAAGGGGTCTTATTTTGGCCTATGGTTATTTTTGTTGGGGAGTATTTAAACATTTTTGGCATCCCATTTCATGGTTAAATAATATTGAATTTTCATTGTGAGTTGAGTTTACCCCTATTGTTCTTGATTGAACTCTTAAACTTATCAAAGGTAAATCACAACCTTTGTGGCGTTTCTCCTTGTAATCTGGGTTCTTGAGACAGATTTATCAATGGATTTAGATTTTAATATAATCTAGGTTCTTGAAACGAGTTCTCAACGGGTTTAAGTTCTCCATCTATTGACTTGATTTGATTTTTTTGGATGAGTTTTCAAATTGATTGTGAGTTCAAAAAATTTCAATTCTGCGAATTCAACTCAAAAACAAAGTGAAGAAGGAAGGGAGGTTTGACTTTGAGGGACTTTTCTTTCGTGAGTGATGATGCCATGATGGTCATGCACTTCTCATCTTTACTGACATAGCAAGGATCTACACCTGATATGCTCTCTGTCTTTGGAATATCGTAAAAGCACCTTTCGGTAAAGAATATTTTGATGGACTAGAAGGTGTGGCATATGTCCAATTGAATGTACCTAGTACTCGAATTTATGCTTTTTTATTATTAATTCCACATAAATAGAAATATGCCTTTTTTTTATATTTTTGGCCAAATATTTCTCTTTTGAAAAGTATTCGATTTTCAAAATTTAAGAACTCCACGATTAAAGTACTATTCACTCAATCATTTCAACTAAAAGAAAATAATATCTTCACAATTCTACTGCCCTGAATTTTCTGATAAATGCCTAGGTCATACTAGGAGACTCCCAACCAAACAATTCATATCTTTGTTTAAAATGGTGTGCGTACTTTTTTTTCATTTTTTTTCTTTGTAATCAACGCATGTTAGGCACTTCTCCTATTTATCTTTTATCCGAAAAGGATAAAAAGTAAAAACAAAGAAATATGATGAAATGCATTCCATCTTAAGGCTCTTTTAGATGTTAAGCTAAGTTAAAACGAATTTTTTTTATAAATAATAGTGAATTGAAATGGTAAAATGAGTTTTGTAAGACCCATCTAAAATAAATTTAGATATATTTAGAAGTTAAAATCAGTTTAAATATATTTATAGGAAATTCAAAAAAGTTATAGTTTCCGCATGTAAAGAGGTATTGAGTTAAAATAAGTTATAAGTCTCACGTGTAAAAGAGATTTTAAATTGAGATAAGTTTAGTAATTTGAGAATTGGGTATTTGAATGTTAAACTGATATCAAAATTAAATTAAATTAAATTAAGTTAATCTCAAATGAGTATAAGTTCCAAATAGGACCTAACATACCATTAAACTCTGCCTCCAACTCCAGGTGCAAATAGCTTAATTAGCAGCACTCAGACAAAACTACAAAACAAAATAAACCTCCAAAGTCTCGCACATATTGATTAGTCGACGACCAAACTATTCCAATTCCATCAAAGTACGTTTGAAGGGAAACTTCTTTCCTTTTCGCCAAGCCGAGACCCGTCGAAATGCCAACCACAATTCGCATAGCCTAGCAAGCTAGGCCACGCTCTGTAATATCGAAGTTCTGTGATATCGAAGAAAGCATTCTCGGAGTCGCCTACTTTTATGTCTCAGGCTAGTGATATAAAAGATCCTCTTAGAAGGTGTGGTTTTATTTTCAGAGATATATTTGGTCTATAAAGAGATCTTACCAAAAATTAAAAAGGTTTAAAAGACGGAGCAGCCAAATTGAATTTCACTTTTCACCCAGAATATAGGTACAATGAATCGTTGTGACCAAACACAATCAGAATTTGCCAAATCACTAGTAAAATTGCCCAATTATAATACAAGTCCGAACCACAAAATCAAAATTTCTTATAAGCAACAACAAACTCACCATGTAAGTGAGAAGGGATGTCGCCAGAGTGGCATAGAGATACCGGGTGCTTCGTTTGCATCCAAACCAAGCAATGAATGGAAAAATGAAAAACAAAATGCATACAATGTGGCTAGAGAATATTGGAGTTGTATCTTTCTAATGAGGCATAGACACTTGAAAATACTGCAGAATTTTGACCTCACCTCAAGGGATGACTGCCAATAATATTCTTCATCCGCTATATCCTTTCCTTGAACTGGAATCGCAAAGTTCATGTATCACGTCCACACGCAGCACTGCTACAACATGTACAACATTACAGGGCCTACTTCACCAAACATTCAAGAAGTGTGTGACCAAGCACAATGTAAAGATACCGACTTCCTATTCAAAATGATACATTTCACTCGGTTGCACTTTGGCGAATATTCCGCTTTTCGTCTGACCTGTGATGAAACAACTTAGCTATGGCTCTCCTCTCACAGTCCTGCATAAGGAACCAACCAAAACTATTAGATCCACATTCGACCCCCTTTACCTTTTTCTTTTACTATGCACACGTGCATAATTCTTTCAGACAGCCATTATGGCTTCAATTCACTTCAAGGGTGATTAAATTCCATAGATTTATTAACCTTGAACATATTAAGATGAAAAGTTTTGCCAGGATTCTCCCTTCTCAACTTCTGGTATGTATAAGCAAAACTCAGTTGATCACGAGGAGTGAACCGGTCAACTTCATTGAACCAAAGGCAGGAGAACAAATTTGACATTGGAGTGTGTGCCCTGATGATAAAAGATCCTTCAGGTACATCTGTAGACATTGGCAAATTATGCTGTAAATTGAAGGAGGAAATATGTGTATCAGTAAGTTTTGGACAATTAATCTTATGAAAAAACATACTGCTAGGGAGAAGCTTGTTTGGGTCCGAGGCATTAAATCTTTTCAGTCCATCAGCCTGGTAGAATGCAAATTGTTCATCAATGATAGTATGGTTGTACTTGTTCAGTTTCTTGTTTTGCGAAACCTCTTCCCATACACAATGCCGGTCATAATGATTAGAAATTGCATATTCATAACCTTTTCGCCACAAGAAGTATTCCAAGATCAGAAGAGGGTCAAATTGGAGACGCAATTTGCTGTCCAACCAGATCGAATACCTGAAAATATTTTTGATACAGAAGATCAGACATGAGTGACCAGGTTTCTTCATATTAAATACTGATCTATCCAGCAAATGGACAACTCCAATCAACAATATATACAATGTAAACAGTTCCTACAGATGTACTGTAAAAATGTACAACTTTGACCATTAGATCCATAAGATTAAAATTGGACGAGGAGTTAAAGGGGGGAACAAGGAGGTTGTATGTTAAAATTGTAAAGTATTTCTCTTAAATCACAAATGTGTTAATAGCACTGACATTGACTAAGTTACTGGGATCTACATGCAGAATGAACATCTTTTTTTCTGGTTGCCAGGAAGTAAACAATTCTACAGGTAAAAAAAAAATGTGAATATTGTTTATTTATGGCTATCCTTGGATTGGACAAGTTATCAAAAGAGGATCGCTTAACTGTAGCAAGAGCTCGAAAAATTGAGCATTTCTTATCACAACCTTTGAAATCTAGAAAGCTAGAGGATTGGGAGATGTAATGAGCACTCATCCAAACAAAAAGATGTTGAAAATTATGGCTCATCTCTGTCACCATTTTCTCCCAGTGTTCAAATGTTCAGGCATCATGTTCTTTTCAAACACGGAACATTAAGTACAAAGGAACCATCCTCCAAATTTTTGAATTTCTTTGACTTCCAAAAGCTTTCCCAATAACCCCACCACTCATTCTGGCATAAACCACTCAATCCCAAAAGTGTTTAACATCACTGCCCAAAAACCACTAGCCAACTCACAATGTCGCAGAAGATAATCAATACTTTCCCCATTCAGCTTGCACATGCAACACTAATCCTTGTTATTTTTATAAGTAACACTAATCCATTAATACAATAGGCCTCTTTCTCAAATTATCTGTCATTAAGATCTTCCCTCAGGCCATTCAAAAAAAAAAAAAACTGCCCCAGAGGGTGCCTTACTGAATTTTCAACCATTGACCAGAGGTTATAAACCAAGCTAGATTGGGTTGTTAAGCACTTCACAGAGCTCGACAAGCTAATTAAAGGAAGTTGGCAACAGGGTGGGGGAAAGAGGAAGGAGGGGCATTAACAGTGAGCCCTCTAAAGCATGGCTATAGCATCCCACATAACTACGGAGCAAAACTTAAGCGGTGTAACATGCTTGTGCTACGTGTTAAAAGTACTCCCCAAATGAGTTGAGCATGTAATCCTGAATTTTTTATTTTTTATTTTTGATAAATAAGTGTGTAATCCTGAATTAAACAATATATATATATATATATGTATATTACAGGAAATACATATGGGTGTTTGTAGGTATTTCACTTAATAATCAAACAATTGATATAAAATATTGGAGTTAACTATGGGTGTAATCAAAACCTTTATGCAATTAATAAGCTTCAACTTTTGTTAGAATAGAAGCTACATACATTAGGGTTGATTCATTCTCCAAAACTCACAACTTATACCAGATTAAAACCGACGCACACTTATAACATTTCTTTTATTGGTAGACGAAAATTTTATTGATTATATTGATAGGCATAGCACAAATGCTTGGGACATATACCAGAGCGACACCTATGTATTAGTGACCAGTGACCACTGATAACATTTTTTCCCATGGCATACCCAAAATCATTCCAAGTTCAAGATTTACCAATATATGGGAAACAAAGATTGTATGGGATTAAGACCGTCTAGATTTCTTAGGGTAACCCACTTTGTAGATTTCTTTAAATCCAAACCATTGCATTCAAATTTAATGGGGGCATTTCTCCACACTCATTTAACACATATAAACTCAACTATTTATCATCTTAATATTTACCATGTTTAGCACATTGAATTTGAATTTAAAACTAATCTATCACCCGCATTCTGCTCAGGGTTCCAATGCTGACATGACAAAATCTCTATTGTTGGAATTGAAAGCAAGGATTGGGTTTTAAAGAAATCCACCCAGTCGATTACCCTAGAAAATCTAGAGGATCTTAATCAGATTGTATGAATATGGACTGTGAACATCTTCTATATATCATATAAACACTTGTGAAGACAAGATAATCAAGGAGAAACGAATTTCATTAGGAATTTATTCCAGTACATTTCCAACAAAGAAACAAACAGATGATCTGCATAGTAATGGAAATAAGATGATCTGCATAGCAATTGAAATAAGGACCACATGATTTAAAATAATTTTAAACAGTACTCAATTTCCATCATCGTATTAGTTGTGTTTGCAGTATAGAATAGATGTAATAATCAATATTATGTGCCATCCATTATATGTTGACACGTGTATAAAAGATGCAAATGTAGATCACCACTCACAAATTAGTACAGTAATAAGCTATAAGGACTACAGCATTTTATAATCAACTGCATCACGAGACATTACTAGTCATGTTCTCACCTTGCAGACGGAAAAAGCCGATGAGGCAATAATTTAGGTATTTTTCCCACCCTTCTCATATCAGAATAAGGTAGATTCTTCACAACCACAACCTTCCACAAGCCAATAAAACCCATTCTATCTAGCACTAGACCTTCTGAAGCAAGTGTTTGCATGGTAACTTCATCCATGAACATAACAAAACATACATTTTTCCTTGACAGTCGAGTCACCTGGAATAAAGAGAAATTGAGATCATTTACAAATCCAAACCACACTCTTGATGATAAAGATCATAGCACAGATATATTCGACACTCTGGAAAGCAATAGAATTTAAATTGACCAGATGTAGCTCAAAAATACTTGTAACCTAAGATATTTGCATCCACTTATCTAATTCCCAGACTGTAAATGTGGACAAAAAAATACTTCATTTGTCTAAATTCACTTCAACATCTGATTACTAGTTTCATAGCTGAGATATCCCTTGATTACTGCAGAAGAATGTGATTAGTGCATTTATAGGTTCCCTAAAGCAAATGGTTTGAGTGATGATGAAATTGCACACAACCTGAGCTTTATTTGAAATTGCACTTTCCATTGACCATACATAACGAATTTGAGGTTAGCTTTCAGCATATGTTCACTTGAGTTGATAGGAAACTGGTTTAATTATATTCATATTAACATGTGTTTGTCTCAAGAATTCTCCGATTTGCTGAACATAAAATGTTGATTTTGGCCAATGGGCTTATTTTTTACTACGACTACCGAGTGAGTTTTTGTGTGATTTAAAATAATTCCCATCTTAATTTTTTAAGCTTTTCACTTTCTTTATTAGGAGTGATCCTATAAGAAAAAACGGAAGTTAAAATCTCCTCCTCCTCCTTCTTCACCTCTCACCAGTGCTCCTCCCCAGCCAAAAGTATTCTTGAAAGCCACTAAACAGCCATGAAATTCTGTAACTAGACCATAAACCCAAACCCCAGTCTTACACCTACAAGAACCACTCAAACCCATTATGACCCTACTGCCAGCAATCATTGACTGATCATAACCACCCTTAAAAATTTAGCTACTGCCTGAAAATTCCTGCAACTTGTATTATAATATTTCTTCAAATGTTTACATCAAAGCCCAATTAATCCATTTCTATATCAAGCATTCAAAACATTTCTTCTAGTAACCCTAACCCTAATGATAATAATTCTGTTAACATAGCCCACCATGCAGGCATTAGTAGACAGGTTTCCAGATACGTTCCACATCAGTTTTGCACCGGAACAGATGATCCCATCTCTCACTACATTCTCATTAAAGAAAATAAATTCTAAATGCCTTAAGTGTTTGTTTTATTGGCACCAATTGCCCGGAACAAAGTCCTACCTAATCCCAGGGGTGCACAAACCCTCGACAAGGAGTTTGCTACAAGTGCACATCAGGTAATTCATGGGGAAATTCCCCAAACATTATGGCCCCTAGAAAATTTTTGCATGGAAGGGTTTGAACCTTGAAGAAAAATGGCAAAACATTAAGTTTTCTCACTTGAAAATAAAATAAAAATTGTGTACCGTTTTACCAGTCGGCATCCTCAAGCGATCTGAATTTCCAAAAATGCAAGAGATCACAGCAATGTGGCATTTACTGATGTAATTTACATCATCTTCAGCCAAGTCAAACCCTGTGCTTGGGGATCCTTCGGGACCTTTAACAAAGCCACAGTTTATTTTTTGATCATGCGCAAAGAATGAATTTTCCCTTTCTTCAAGGCTTTGATGTCCTGCGAATCTAGGATCCCATTGCTCTTGTCCATTGGGCTTTTCCTCTACCTCTGTGTACTGCAAGGTAAACCTAGCAAACTTTCGACTTTCTAAAGGCTCTACAAGCTGTGCAGTAGAGTTTAAAAACTTCATCTCACAAGAGCCTAAAGTATTTAAACATTACACGTTAGTAGGAATAAAACCAGAGTATAGGGGTGCAAGTTCATAAAAAAGCAACATGCACCCAGACCATTTGCATAAGCAGACAAAACTGTTGCCAAAATACTTACGGCGCTTTGCTTTCCTCTTTGAATCTGACCTTGTCCTTGTAGACTGTTTTCCATTGGCACGAACGCGTCTAGATTTTGTTTTGACACTCTCATAATTCCGCGTGTCATATGAATTAGTTGAATTTTCGTCCACCTCAGCCACATTCTGATTCTTGTCTCCAGCATTAAGAATATCAGATGACTCCCTAGAGTCTCCAACATCTTCATTGTGTGAATCTGATTCATCAAAATGGTCCCCTTTCCCATGCCCATTGTCATCATAGTCTTCATTTCTACCATCATGAAATCCAAAACCATCATCATACTCATCATCAGTATCTACCATCTCAGTCTGCCTTTTCAAATCCTCAGCATCAAATAGCTGATTTGAGTTACCATTTTCTGAAGATATTTGCCCCACATCTTCTAAAGAGGCCTTGTATTGTGCTTCATAAACTTTCAATTCACTACGCCCAGCTTCATTGTACAATCCAACGCCTCTCCGATCTGAACCATTAGTAGAATCATCAAGAGAGGACTTCTTGTTTCCATTCTTCATTTTCACCAGAACATCACCCTTATCAGAAGCTTCATTAGTAGCAGCCTCACTAGAATGCTCCACAACATCCTCATTGTAATCTTCATCCCTTCTCCTATCATCTCTATCCCAATACCTCGAGTCCCGGCCATGCCCTACTGAACCCTGGCCAAACTTGAGAACTTTATACCTATGTGTCCGTGTCACATTTGTTAGGAAATCATCATTCTTCAATCCTTCATTCTCAGCATTACTTACATCTGCACAAACACAAATAATCATTAAATGCTTAGATAATAATCAGACTCCTATAGTCAGTACATAAATCAATTATCGACCAAGGTAAAATAATCCATTTGAACGAAAAAGCTCATACAATAAAAAAATGATCCTGTGTTTAGATGTTCAGAATGGAAAAATTACTAAAAATTAGGGAGATTAAATCCATCAAACTCCATTTGATTGCTGAGAAGAAAACGTAGATGGCAAAAATAAATGAAGAGAATTAAGTGCTATTTAATTACTTAAACTTAGGCATTCTATTGAATACACTCTTCTATATTTGCTTCGATATAAAAGAAAATATCCTAGATTTTTCTCCATAATCAGTTTTTTTTTCCTTTGTTCTTTAGCTATTTGGTAACAAAGATGGTGCACCAATCAAATCAAAGGTGGTTGTGGTGGTAGTGATAACAAGAATGAGTAGCCCATGGCCAACAAGATAGCAGTAGGCAATGGTGGAGGAATGGTGCTGTGAAGCTGAAAATCATTCTGGCGGTGTCATGTGAGTGGGCATCAAGTTGGCAGTAATAGTGGAAGAATTTATCCTCGAGTGGATTTGATAGTTTCAACATGATCGCATGGATAACGGTCCTCTTAATGTGATGTGATGATATTATTCGTTGCACAAATGATGATTAAAAAAATTAAAAAATTAAAAAAAATAGACACATACATTCATAGATTTGCATGTCATTGCAATGAAAACTGTAAAGCACGAGAAAAGGAGAATATTCAGCATTCAGCCATGTATTTTGAGCAGCCATAGAATTTTAAGTCAATTCTAATGTAAAGCTGAATTATTATGATTATCAAACACACAAGAATGTTTGGACTTGAAAATGAGAGCTTATCAAATCCACTTGAAATGAATGAATGCTTATTTTGGTGATCAAACAGCCCCATCATATTCCAAAACTTGCATCTATTTGGTTATCAAACAACCATTTGGCCAGCACAGGTGAGATTACATTAAAAGATGCTGGAGGCAAAGGGTTATTGAAACCCAAAACAACATCCATATGAAATTCAAATTCCAGTTTTCTTCCACTGAAACTTCTTGGCAACCAGATAGGCTGAGGCATGTAGTGCGATAGAGAAATAGAAACAAAAGCACAGAGCAGAAGGGTAGGATAGGAATTGAGAGTACACATTCAAGTTTCGGAGTTTCCAATCCAGCATAATAAAAATATCATCCGCCAATTAATCACCAAGAAAAACAGCTGCAACGGCCAGAATGGCTGGTAAGGAATTGAGCATTGTTTGGCAGCAAGAGCAAATGTCTCGAGATAATCAATACTACAGAGAAACAACATTCAAAAAGTACACTGAAAAAAAAACAGCAGTACAAAGAAAGTTAACACCCAGTGGTCCAATTTTTCGTACACCTTTTTCAGCAAACAAACAGATCAAACAATCCAAATCAAAATGCAAGTAAAAATACAACATATAAACACATGAAACACACAGATCCGTTCTCATTTTCCTTTTCCTGCATTTTATCCACAGAAAGCGAACAAATGCGCCGTGGTTTCCCGCATATTCTCGACAGCGAAAGACCGAGAAACTGACCTCTAGTGTCACTGGAAAGGTAATAGTACGCCAAGACGGTTACGACGAGCACCAGGGACAGGATCACGATGACGGCGCCGAAGGAGACGCGTCGGCCCCAGTCGGACCGAGCCGAGCGCCGAGACCGTGACGGCTTGTGCGACGGAGCGGCGCGAACACCAATGGAGACGTGATCAGGCGTGCCGTTGGAAGAAGAATGGTGGATGAACCTGTCCGCTCCCGATTGCAGCCTGTGCTGAGCCATTTTAGCATCGTACCACTCTCACCGCAGAGTGTGATGGAAGCGAGTCGCAACACAGTTTTTTCTTTTATAATAATAAATATAATATTTTTTATTTTTTATAAAATAATTGCAAGTAAACAAATAAGCAAGCAGAGTGCAGAGGATGCTTTGATGGATCGGCCGGCGATGGATGCCCGGCGAATTTTGACGATCGTGGATTTCTTGTACCCGACCCACGCCTGGATTTTCTAACAGCGACAGAGAAGGTTACGCTGTAATGTTTTCGATCTAGTTTCCCGTTTGTTACCTGCCAACTACTTCCGCTTATATTTTTTATTTTTATTTTTTAATAAAAGAAACCCTATTGAAATTGATTTATACTTTAGTTGGATATTTAGTTAAGTTGAGTTACTCTCTTTATAAATATAGTAATTAATTGAATTAATAGAGTGAGTCATACGAGACCCATATAAAATAAGTTTAAATGTATTTAGATAATAAGATGAGTTTAAAGATATTTATAGAAAATCAAAAAATGTCATGGACCCACATATAAAAATGTGTTAAGTTAAAAAATTATTGTAAGTCTCACGTACAAAGAGGTGTTAAGTTGAAAAAGATTGTGGATCTTACGTGTAAAGAGATTTTGAGTTGAGATGAATTTAATAACTTAAGAGTTGGGTATTTAAATGTTAAAATTAGTTTAAAAATAGACTAAATTGAGTTGAGTTCAACAATCAAACGGGATCTTAACTATTTACGAATAAAAAATGATAGTTGAGTTGAGTTGAATTTAATTTTTGAGAAATGATAGTTGTAGTATTATAGTGTGTAGGTCTCATGCAATGTTTTTTTAAAAATAGGTAAATCTAATACCTATATAAAAAATTAATTTTTTAATAATAAATCTCACATTTTTTTAAAAGAAATGTACACTCTAATAGTGTATTTAACATTACTATTAATTCTTTTTTACAATTATTTTATAATTTACATTAAAATTAATTTACAATTATTGAATGATTCATCTCAAATCAGACATCTTATAAGATGGAAAAAAAAGGACAACGATATATTTTTAATAAAATATATAATAAAATTATATTTATAAAATCAATTTAGGCTAAATACTATTTTATTCCTGAATTTACACTTTTAGTTAAAAATTTTGATAAAATAAATAAATAAACTTCGAGAAGACATTAGTTTGATTTTTTATTTTGTCTATTTTCCACTAATAAACTTAGGAAAATAGTTCATCCAAAGGAAATATAAAAACTTGACACTTGTAAAACTCTTTTAATATAAAAAATAATATTTTTTATTATAAGATATTTTTTGTTGGAAAGCGAAGTCATATCAAGTCAATTTGCAACTTGGTTTTTATAAAGGACCACAGGAGCTTCTACGATTTTTTCCATCGAATGGTGTAAATTTTTTCCTTTTTTCTATTTTTCAAACACTTTTTAAACCACTTAAAATTTTTTTTAAAAATCACAAAATTATTAAAAAACACATCATTAATTATTAAGTAAATAAATCTTAAAAAATAATACAAATTATGTGTATAAAATTTCAAGCTTGTTGTAACCGACTTATTTTGTATGACCGCCTTAAAAACTGACTTAAGTCATATACTCATGAATCGATTATGTGCTCATATATATAGGGGGAAAGGTCATTCTCTTGTACATAATTTCCAATATTTGAATAACAACGTCTTAAAACACTTTTTATTGCAATATCATTACTTTTAGTTTTATAACATGTTATTAGCATGAAGGTTATGCCGATTCTAAAGTTAGTAGTCTTTTACTTCAAGTAAATTTTTCAATATATTATTTACAGTTTCCAAAATGAATATGAAAGGTTATATTACTTGTTATTACTTGATAAAATTCTGTATTTATTCTAATGATTTTGTGAATGTATTTTTTATTTACAATATAAACATACTATTTTTTATTTATAATATAAACATACTTATTTTCCTAATTTATATATGTAGAAAATATCAAATATTACAAATTAGAATTCGTTGCTCTTGACATTTCTGGAAAAAATTATTTACCTTAAATCCTTGATGCTGAGATCTATCTGAATGCGATAAACCAGGGAGATACATTTAAAGAAGGAAATCACGCGTCCCAGCAGGATCGCGCTAAGGTAATGATTTTCCTTTGCTACCATCTTTATGAAGAATTAAAAACTCAATATATCACTGTAAAAGATCTCCTTACTTTGTGGAATGATTTAAGGAAGAGATATGAATACCAGAAAACTGTAATCCTCCCAAAAGCTAGTCATGATTGGTTGCACATGAGATTACAAGACTTCAAAAGTGTTAGTAAATATAACTCTGCACTCTTTAAAATCAATTCAATATTGAAATTATGCAGTAAGAAAGTCACTGATGATGACATGTTAGAGAAAACATATATTATGTGATACCTCATATTTACGTATATTTTAATTAAATAAATTATTTTATTTATTAAGAATATAGACTTTCTTGTTTTAAATTTTAGATGATTTGCGTAGTATTATTTTACGATTTCTAACTATGAAATTTAATTTAAAATGTTTTATTGTTATTAAATATTGTTCATTATTTAAATTGCTCTTTATTCTAAATTATTTTATTGTTTAATTGTTTAATTTATTATTTTATTTTATTTAATCATTACGTTTAAATTATTTTATTAAACTCGCCATTTTGAAATTATTTTCGTTGGATCAGTTTTGAGACCCTGAATTGAAAAAGGCTAGACCTCATTTCTTTCCCTTTCTTTTTCTTTTTCCTCTTTTCCTTTTTCCATTTTCTCTTTTTCTTCTTTCCCTTTTTTCTTTCTTTTTCTTTTTCCTTCCCTGCCTTTCTCTTCCCAATCACGAGCTCCCCCTCCCCTTTCTCTCTTCCACTCAGTTCAACCTTCCCCACCTCCACCGCACTCCGCCACCCATCATCACCGCTCGTTTCATCAGACTCCCCTCATGTCAGCGACCACTTCCCTCAATTTTTAGCCCCAACCGAGCTGCCATTCTCCCCCACACCCCTCTCCAAGCCATGGCCTCTTTTTCCCCCAGCGCGGCCATTCCGCCACCCTGTGCCGCCAGCTTTTCACCACATCACCGGTGACCCCCCAACCACCCTTCTTCCCGATCTACCCCTCACATGGTCTCCCTATCTCTCACTCCGATTTACTCCATTTTGCCTCCAACTACCGCCCACGCCGCCACTCATGGCCAACCACCACCACCATTAGTTTCACTGGCACCCCTAAACCATTTCCTAGCCATCCCAAGTCTTTGTTTGTCCCCATTCAAAAGTTGAGTTTTTGAGACCTGTGGCCCTTGTCCATTTTGCATTGTTGCGTGGCTACGCCGCCACCTCTAGTACTTCCATGATCCTTCAAAAATTATATTTTAGCACTGTAAGTAATTTTTCAAAAACTTTCTTGAGATTTAATTATATTGCTGTACTAACAACTTTTCTGCAATTGGTTGGTTGTGCCGGACTTGGAGTCCAATAAGTATGAGGGTTGGTTGGATTTGAGAATGGTTTGTTTATTGAGATGAATTGTACTTGCGTATATTATGTTGTGTTTGGCATCATAATTCTTATTGCATTATGGCATGCATATTTTATGCGTTGTACATAAAAATTAGTCATGTGAGAAAGAAATTTGAGTTGATTTGTGATAAATGATTGGTAAAGATTTAGAGAGAAGGAAAAAAAAACTATAGGGATGGTGGTAAGTAGGGACGGTAGTAGAGTTCTACCTATGATTCCTACCTATGGTGGGAGCTGTAGTGATGGTGATAAACAGGGATGATGGTAGTGTCGCCTATGATTCAAGCCTACAGTGCATGCGGGAGGGATGGTAGTAGAGTCTCGCCTGTGATTTTCGCCTACAGTGCTCTGATAAATTGAAAGAGAGGAAAAATAAACTGTAGGGATGGTGGTATAGTCCCGCATGTGATTTCCCCTTACGGTGCATGCGGTAGAGATGGTGGTAGTCCCGCTTACGATTCCTGCATACAGTGAGAGTTGTAGGGATGGTGGTAAGTAGAGATGGTGATAGTCTCACCTGTGATTCCCTTCTACGGTGCACACGGTAAGGATGGTGGTAAGTAAGAACGGTGGTAGAGTTCTGCCTGCGATTTCTGTCTACAGTGTTAATTGGTTAATCGGAAATTTTCTAAAAAAATTGCAGTTTTTAATAAATGAATATGTGAACCATTTTCTAGAAAAATGATGGATTTTATGATTGGGTCATTTTCTGGAAAAATGGCGAGTAGTTATTTTTGGAAAATGGTTTTGGGTCACATGCATGTTTCGTTATGTGCACACATGTTTGTTGGATGCATTAATATATTTTATCTATTGGATTGTTTGGTTGATTATTTCCTGAGACTCATAATCTCACGATATTCGATATCCTGCGATATCGTTTCATGGTATCATAGATTTTGATACAGATAATGATATAAACCTGAGGATGTGGCTTCACCGGGGTAGTGACATGTTTTCACTTTGGTTCATGGGTTATGTATCACTTTTTGGTTATGTAAATATTGGTCTTTACTTTACTTTCGATGGATAACTGTATAATATTTTGAAATACTTTTATTTTAGTTTGTGTGTATTTAAATTTCTGGTACTTAGTTGGCTAACTTTTAATTATTCGCTGCAATCTTATTTTACACATTTTTGCATGTTACACACATTGGGGGCACTTATCGTCAGGATGCGTGACCCGTGTAGTCATCATCCCGACGTCACGATTCTCACGTTTCCGTACGTGGGAGTCGGGGCATCACATACTACTTTTCATGTCTCGAATATGCTCTTGCAGCAACAGTATTGAGAGCGAAAGTGAAAAAAAATTCTAAACTTATATCTTGTCTTCTAGTGGTTAAGCAAAATAATGAACTTTTGTTAAGAAATCATCAGTCACATCTTACTGGTTTCGTATCATTCATTGAAGTGAATGGTACTAGATTTACAGTATTCCCAGAAGCGAATGGTGCATCTTTTAAAAGAAACCAAGGACGTGGATGTGGTATGAAAAACTATAAAAGTAGGAGTCCCAAAAGTGACCATACTAAAAGGAATAATAATATAAATACACTGTATCACCAAAAGTAGTTCAACTCAAAAAAGGGTAAAGGCACTGAGAACAAATTTTCAAAAAAAAGTGAAGATGGATGCCATAGATGTGGTATGACTGGACATTGGGCTTATACCTGTCGTACGGTTAATCACTTGGTTGACTTATACCACACTTCTATAAAAGAGAAAACAAAAAGGTTTGAAATAAATTTTGCTGAACCATCAGATACTTTAGTTTCTATAGATGGAAAAGATATTACCCACTTTTATGTTTCTTATTTCTTTAAGGATCTTAGTGGTATAGTTGATCATTTGATTGATGATGGAAGTGTTCCTTTCAATTAATATATTTTCTTTATCTTATAATAAAACTTTTAATATTTTATAATGTTTTATAGTAATGAAAGTTTTATATACTTTGTAGAATTATGGGTCTTACTGATGAACTTTTTATCTTTGAGATGATTGATAGAGATGTGTGTTTGCCTAACAGTACTATAACTCACACAATTCTTAAGGATAAAAAATATTTTCAAAATATAACACTGGGCAAAGCTTACGTCTATACCATATCTAGTTCATCGAATCTAATTGAAGGTTCTGGAAGAGCTTATATTGTGTTGCCTAATGACACCAAATTTTGTATTGATGATACTTTATTTTCTTCACGATCTAGAAGAAATTTATTGAGTTTTAAGGATATACGTTGTAATAGTTATCATATTGAAACCACCAACAAAGGCAATAAAGAGCATCTTCTCGTTACTAAAATGATTTCGAGCTAGAAGCTCGTATTCAAAAAACTGTCTGCTCTCTCTTCAGGATTATATTATACAGAAATAAGAATAATTGAATTACACGTGGTAATGCACCAAAAGTGCATTAACCCCAAAGTATTTATGACTTGGCATGATCGTCTTGGACATCCAAAATCAATACTGATGAGACGAATAATTGATAATTCGTATGGGCATCCTCTAAAGAATTAGAAGAATATCTTACCCAATGAATATCCGTGCTCTGCTTATTTTCAAGATAAATTGATTATCAAACCATCTCTCTCAAAGGTTATTGTTGAATTTCTATTATTTTTACAAATGATTCATGGGGATATAAGTGGGCCTATTCAACCATCAAGTGGACCATTTATATACTTTATAGTTTTAATTGATGCATCAAGTCGATGGTCACATGTTTGTTTACTTTCCACTAGAAATGTTGTATTTGCCAGACTTCTTGCCCAAATAATTAGACTATGAGCACAATTACCTAACCATCCAATTAAAACTATTCAATTGGATAATGTAATGAATTTACATATCTAGCTTTTAATAATTATTACATGTCAATATGAATAGATGTTGAACATCTAGTTACCCTCACACACAATCAAAATGGTTTAGCTGGATCATTAATCAAAAGATTTCAGCTAATCGCTAGACCTTTACTTATGAAATCAAAACTACATATTTATGCTTGGGGACACACTATACTTCATGCAGCATCCTTTATTCAGGTTAGATAATCAGCATATCACAAAGATTTTTTATACACCTTGCATTTGGTCAACAACCAAATATTTTTTATTTTCATATTTTTAGATGCACTGTATATGTTCCAATTGCACCTCCACAACAACGTACAAAAATAGTTCCTCAATATAGACTTAGGATATATGTTGGGTTTGATTCTCCATTTATTATTAGATACCTCGAGTCTCTTATAGGGGATATGTTTAAGGCACATTTTGAGAATTGTCATTTTGAATAGTTCATTTTTCCAACATTGGGTAACGAGAAGTCCATGCCTGAAACATGACATGAAATTACTTGAGAAAATAAAGACCTTTCCCAATTTGATTCTCGTACAAATGAATGTAAATTAGAGATTCAAAAGATTATTCATTTGTAAAGTGTTGCAAATCAATTACCACATGTATTTACTAATACTAAAGGTGTGGTAAAATCACATATTCCTGCTGTTAATATTCCAGGAAGGATTGCAATCCCTAAAAGACAAGTTGCCAAAACAACAATATGTAAGTCTAAGGCACGCCTGAAGTATGGACGTCCTATTGGTGTAAAAGATAAAATTTATCGGAAGAAAAAAATACAAAATGAATTTGGTGCTTCTGAAGAGCCCATACTCACAACATAGGCCACAAGAGCAATTGATGCTTCTGAAGAGACTAAGGTAGTGTTTGGTTACCAAGTCTAGCCCAACTAAACTTAACTCAACTCATCTCATCTAATCATTACAATTTTCTCAATTTTCAACACAAAATATAATAAACAATTCAACTTTTTCAAATCTCAATTCAACTTTTTCAAATCCCAAAATAATAATAATATTAAAAAAATAATATTTTAAACTTTCATCTCAACTCAACCCACTATCCAAACCGGCCTAAATCTCTTGAAAAATAATTTCCTGAAAAGGTATTTCATGAAACGTCTTCCCTTGAAGATGAACAATTTTACCTGAAAATAACGGGATCTCGATACATTTCATAAGTACTAGAGAAATTTTTAATAGAAATAAAACTGTTTTTAACAACATATTTTCATATAAGATGGTCATTGACATTACTAAAAGTAATGAACAAAGTGAGCCAAGAATTGTCGAAGAATGTTGACGTAGAAGTGATTGACCAAAATAGAAAGCAGTTATTGAAGCTGAATTAAACTCGCTAGCAAAGTAAGAAGTCTTTAGACCTGTTGTACAAACACCAAAGGATGTAAAGTCTGTTGGATATAAATGGGTATTTATACAAAAGTATAATAAGAGTAATGAAATTGTGCAGTATAAAACACAACTTGTTACATAAAGTTTCCTGCAGAAACTAGGGATTGATATTAGATATGCAGTTGATGGATGTGGTCACTGCATATTTATATGGATCATTAGATAATGACATACATATGAAAATTCCTGAAAGATATAAAATGCCTAAAACTTCTAATCTAACTACATTCAAAAATATGTATTCTATTAATGTGACGCCCCCAAATCCCCACGCACAGACACGGGGAAAACGAGACGTCCGGATGGTGACAACACGGGTCACCTTCCTATCGACGAGTGCCGAGTGTGTGTAAAAGCAACAAACGTGCACGAAGAAATACGCAGCGGATAGCAAAGTCATAAAACTAAGTACCATAATTTTTTCTTAGTTTAATACAAAGCTGTTTAAAACATACATAATAAAATATTACAAACCACAAATAATGTTTCAAAACTAACTACAAGGCATAAATTCCAACTCAATACTCCGGCGGAGCCGCATCCTCGGGCTCAGCCTCCTCCTCCTCAATCTCTGCACCAAAATCTACGGTATCAAAATGGTGCCGCAGGTAAGTAAGATCCAAATACCACTAGATAAAAAAAAACATATTATAACTCAAACAATATGCATGAAAGAATGCAACGCACATGTCACATAAAACAACATTTTTCCACGCACGCCAAAATCCCATTTGGCCTAAAAGCATTTCCTTTAAACTTTTCCTTTCCATTATCCCAGATAATGGCCCAAAAACCAGACTCACCATTTTCCTAGAAAATGACCCATTAACCAAAACATCAGTGCACCGTAGGTGGGAATCGCAGGCGGGACTCTACCACCATCCTTGCTTATTACTATCCCTACGCGTCGTGCACCGTAGGCGAGAATCGTAGACGGGACTATACCACCATCCCTGCTTACCACCATCCCTACGCGTCGTGCACCGTAGGCGGGAATCGCAGGCGGGACTATACCATCATCCCTGCTTACCACCATCCCGACGCGTTGTGCACCGTAGACGGGAATCGCAGGCGGGACTATGCCACCATCCCTGCTTACCACCATCCCTACGCGTGCCTTTGACTCAAACCAGTCAATCCAATCGTTCACATATATCATAAATCAGTTCTCGCTTATAAGCCCAGTTTTCATTCACAACCACATGTACATGCATGCAATTACACGGAAACTTGGTTTTCCCTTTTTAAACATGAAAATGTGAGCACTATACAATGCAAACATCAAGGCACAAATATCTCAAACAAATATCACATCAACCAAACAACTCCGTCCTCAATCCATCCGACCCCCGAACTCCTCGGACTCAGTCCGGAATCAACCAACCAACCAGATAATTTATTGTAAGAGCAAAATATATTTAAATCTAAAAGTAGAGTTTGGAAAATACTTACAGCGCTAAACGGTAATTTTCAAAAGCTCGCGACGTTGCAAACGGCGGAAGAAAAGCAACGTAACAGTGTATTTTACACTGTGGCCGTGGGTAATAAATTACCCACTTTTGAACGGGGACAAACCAATGCACGAAATTGATAGGGAATGGTTTTGAGATATTTATGAAGCTAAAGGAAGTGAGCTTTGGCCGTGGGTGGCGGTGGAAACGGCGGTCGAAGGCCAAAAAGGGGCTGAACGGAGTTGAGCTCGTGGGAGCTGCTCCGAAAATGGATCGGGGCCAAAATTAGGTGGGTTAGGACGGCAAGAGGTAGAGGAAAAAGCTGTGAAGAGATGGTGGCCGGAGGTGGTGCGACGGCGACGGCGACGGCGCCGGCGCCGGAAACGGTGAAAAACCGTGTGGCTTGGAGGAGCTCGTGGTGGCTAACAGTGGCTCGGATGGAGGTGAAACTTGGTGGGGATGTTCACAGGTGAGAGGGGAAGAAAATTGGGTGGGTGGTGTACGCCACGCCGCCGGAGAGCGGCGGTTCTGGGAGGAGAAAGAATCTGGCGACAGGGGTGGAAAACAGGGCAGGTGCCGTGACTTCCAGGGGCTCGTGGCGGCTAAAGGCTGGTCCGATGGCTCTGAAAATTGGTGGGGATGAACTCTAGTGGGAGGGGAAGAGAATGGTGGGGGTGGTGTATGATACCTCCGCCGGACGGCGGAGAAACAGGCGGTCAAAGGGGCGGCGACGGTAAGGAGAAATGGAGAGCAGCGCGCGCGAGATCGAAAGAAAAACGGGAAGAAGAAGAAGAAAAAGAAAGAAAGGAAAGAAAAAAAAAAAGAAAAAGGGAAAGGAAAAGGGAAAAAGAAAAAGAGAAAAGAAAAGAAATGAGATCCAATCCTCACTCCGGAAACCAAAAACAGATCCGCCGAAAACGATTTTAAAAACCGTAAAACGACTAAAATAAATTAAACATAAAATCAAATAAATTAAAAGCCAATTAAAATACATTAATTTAAAATAAATAAACCAATATATTAATTAAATTAAAAACACTCATTCAGTGAAAATACACGTAAAAGCGGGTCATCACAATTAAGTTTAAAAGATCTCTATATGGGTTAAAGCAATTCGGACGCATATGGTATAAACGCTTTAGTAAATATCTATTGAAATAAGGATTTGATAATAATCCAATATGCCCATGTGCTTTTATTAAAAAATCAGATTCCGGATTTATATTATTGCGGTTTATGTTGATGATCTAAATCTTGTTAGAACTCCTGAAGAGATCACAAGAACTGCTACATATTTAAAGAATGAACTTGAAATGAAAGATTTTGGCAAAACAAAATTTTGTCTCGACCTGCAGCTCGAGCATTTTTCAAATGGAATTCTCATTCATCAGTCAACTTATACAGAGAAAGTTTTGAAGTACTTTTATATGAACAAAACTCATCCCCTGAGTATTCCAATGGTTGTTCGATTACTTGATGTGCAGAAAGATCAATTTCGTCCTTGTGAAGATGATGAAGAAATTCTTAATCCTGAATTACCTTATCTCAGTGTAATTGGAGTTTTGATGTATCTTGTAAATTGCACTCGGCCTGATATTACATTTTCAGTTAATTTACTTGCAAGATATAGTTCGGCACCAACTCAAAGACATTAGAATTGTATTAAACATATCCTTCGTTACCTCCAAGGTACGGTTAATATTGGGTTATTTTATCAATATGGATCAAGTCCACAATTAGTTAGATATGCGGATGCAAGTTATATTTTAGATTCACATAAAGGTAGATCTCAAACTGGATACGTGTTTACTTATAAAAATTCTGCTATATCATGGAAATCTGTCAAGCAAACACTATCTGTCACCTCTTCAAATCATTAGAGATCATTGCAATTCATGAGACAAGTCAAGAATATATTTGGTTAAGATCAGTGATTTAATATATTAAAAAAAAGTGTGGTCTTTCGTGATCAATGATAGCCCAACAATTTTATATGAAGATAATGTTACTTGTATTACTTAAATAAGAGGAAGATATATCAAATGTGACAAAATTAAACATATTTCACCTAAATTCTTTTATAACTATGAACTTTAGGAGAAATGTGAAATTAATGTCAAGCAGATACAGTCAAGTGATAATATGACAGATTTATTTACTAAGGCATTAGTAACTGCAACATTTAAGAAGATTGTGCAAAACATTGGAATGCGAAAACTTAGAGACCTATTATCATGCACTTTCCAGGGGGAGTAAATATCTTGAAAACTTATCCTTTACAAGGTTTAAATGAGGCAATCCTAAAGCACTTGGCGGTACACATGGATACTATAATATTTTTCTTTCACCATTAATTTTTTTCCACTGGATTTTTCCTTAACAAGGTTTTAACGAGGAAAATTCTTTATAGATGGTCATCCAATGGGGAGTGTTGTAACCGACTTATTTTGTATGACTGCCTTAAAAACTGACTTAAGCCATATGCCCATGAACCGACTATGTGCTCCTATAGATATGGGCGGAAAGGTCGTTCTCTTGTACATAAGTTTCAATATTTGAATAACAACGTCTTAAACTCATTCTCTTGCAATATCATTACTTTTAGTTTTATAACAAGGCTCTATCATTTCTCTTTTATAAATCTTTTTAAGACATCACTTTTCATAAAAGTAACTTTGTAAAAATAATACTTCAATTTATAAAAATTTTCATAGCTAACATGGGTTCATATCATCCATTAGATCTAACTTCTAATAAAAGTAATATTTGTTCATTATCGGTAAATAAAATGTTATTGATCATAACAATAGGCAAAACCCAAGTACTCAGGTCCTATACAAGATCAATGCCTAGAATTGATGTTATAGTGAACTTTAAAAAAAAAAAATAACTTTACAATCTGACAAACCATATCAAGTTATATTAATTTATATGATTACTTTTATATAATCACTTTATAGCTAGAGTATTTCTGTAAAAGTAAATTCATAAATTGACATGACTTGATATAGTACGTTAGATTATATAATTATTTTTATTGTAAAATAGATTTAATGTATCATATGAAGTCACATTATAAATTTAGTTTTATAAAATCTTTTTATAATTATAGCACTTTTCTTTTCAAAAACTTAGCTGTACACTACACCAGAACTAAGGAAATTGTGTAGTGAGCATAAATTGCCACATTATAATGACGTGTAGATTTAAAAATTTTTTTTATATTTTTTTTTAAAAAAGGTAAGAAGCTATGACTCCAGTTGAAAGTAGCCAAAAATATAAAAATAAATAAAAGAAAAATGTTAGTATGACTATCAAATGTGCTCACCAAATATGTCAACTTATATATTTTTATTTTTATTTTTTTAATAATTAAGGAAGTGACTATAAAAAATTTTTATTTTTTTATTTTTTTCTTAATAATTAAATATGTTTAAAAAATACTTAAAAGTAAAATAAAAATCATTTGCATTAGTGTGCATACTTGGTGTGCATCCTAGCATTGTCTTAAATAGAAAAAAGTTGAGGTCAAACTTCTCGACTGTACCATCGCATCCTACAAAGAGGGCAAAATAGTGGCCGCTACCCTACCCCGAGCCGATGTAGGTTAGTTTTCGGCTATATTTGGGCAGTTAATCACTTTACTACTATTCACTATTTTATTTTATTTTTACTATTTATTATTATTCAATATTTTATCATTATTTTTTTAGTAATGTTATACAAAGAATTATCCAATGTGATAAATGTGTCCTATCTTACATAGTGGGATGAAAGTGAGATGGTAGTGTAGTGTATAGAATTTTTCATTTTTTTACTATTATTTACAAATCATCTCAGATCACTTCAATTTCAAATGTATCCTGGCAATCTTAACCCCTTTGCCCAGTCTTGTAAGGGAATAGCATTTGCGCACGAAGAGCCCTCCATACCATAGAGGGGCTTGCACATTCCCAACTCCAATGCGATGGGCTGAAGGAGGCTATGACTGCAAAGTTTTGAATACCATTCAGATCACCGTTTTCATTAAGACACCAGAACGAAATATTTCAGTACCGTTATTATTTCGATATACAGATTTGAAATTAATTATATATTATATATAAATATTTATATGTATATATAAACTATCAACTAATAGAATAAATACATATATATATATATATATATATATATATATATATATATATATAAGTGTATATCATGTATATGTGTATATATAGAAGAATTGAAAATTTATAAAATAAATATATGTTGAAAAAATCACAAACTTGAATTGAGACACAAAAGCGAAGAAAAAAAATAAAAGAATAGATAAATTATTAAAAATATTGATTTAAAAAAAAAAAAGAGAATGAATAGACATTATTATTGTTGTATTTCGTACACATTTGAGCTTGGCTCTTAGCGGTGTGGGTCTTCTGCTTACGGGACTTGCAACAAGAAAGAGAGAATCGGGAAGAGTGGCCCTGGGATGGCCTAGGAAACTTCCAATACTTAAGTCAGTAATGGCTTAGTAAAAAGTAAGAGAAGTTAAAGTGAACGCAAAATTCATCAGGAGATTCAATTAGAGAGAAAAACCAATTCCTTTACCTGGAGATCGAGGGACCTTATATTTCCAGCCCTGGGGGTTAGATGGCCATACCCTAAGGCCTGGAGGGAAGGGAAACCCTCTTGGAGCTCCTTTCGACATACTGCCTTTAATGCGGCATGGCCCTCTAGGGCCAGCTATTAATGCGGTGTGATTTTCTGGTGAATTCATTTAATGCGGCCTGACCTTCTGGTGCTTCTTTAAGTTTGATCCCTTCCTCCTGGCGTGTTTCCTTCTCCTTCCTTAGACTTGCCTTCTCGTGCTTCCTCTATAACATCCCATCTTGGCCCAAATAGTAGTACCTGATTTATATGGGTTGTGTATTCTACCCAACCCGTTGTGAGGAAATGGTGTAACAGCCCGCTAAAATTATCAGTTTTGGATTCTTTCCCGACAACAATCACATCTCTCTCGTCTTAACCCTCTATCTTTAGTTATTTATGTTTAACATAGTTGATTTGGTTGGCTGTAGACTGTGTAGTTAGTGTTTGTGGAGTTCGTTGCGTAGTTGTGAAACGAAGTGTGGTTGTGAAGTGTTAGGCTTGATTTTGTAGTTTTGTGGACTGTGCTGTGAAGTATAGGCGTGAGATGGATGCCGCAGATGTGATACGGCGGGTTGTGTGAAGAGAATACGCGTGTAGCGTATTCTGTGTAATGCAGCGACGCGCCGCGCGACATGCGCTGTAGTGATGTGGGTCGTAGAAGGAAGGGAGTACGCATGTAGTGTACTCCGTGTGGTATGGCGATGCATCGTGTGATGTGCATCGTGTTGATGAGTGTTGTAGCGAAGGAAGTACGCGTAGCGCGTACTCCGTGTCGCGTAGCGATGCACCGTGAGACGTGTATCGCAGTGATGGGTTTTGTAGTGTGAATGGAAGAGAGTTCACGTGAGTGTACTCTGTACTAAGTCGTGATACACCGGATGGCGTGTCACGAAGGGTTGAATGGCGTAGCAGAGAAGTGTGGAGCGTATGGTGTAATGTTGGGAAACTGTATGACAGTGTCCCGAAGCAGTGATGATATGGATTATAGTCCGGGATGACTGTGTCATCTTGTGGTTGACTATGGCTAAGAGTATATGGATTGAGAAATGAGTTGTTTGTTTGGTTGTTATTGATAATTTTAATGAACTTGTTTTAGTGCAAAGGCTTTCTGAAGTCAATTTATCTCTTCCGAGTATAGTGAAACCTCAAGTTGGCCGTGGTGTTGCAAGTGCTTACAATATGGCAATTGAGTTCAGAAGTGAAAATCTTAAGGACTTGAGTGTTCCTCTTCCAGCTGTTGTGCAGTTCCTCGTGTCTCGCGCTCTATTCTCATAGAACGCGACGATCGAGGTAAGTTAGCCTCTAACTTACTATCAGTTTATTGTGTATGTGTGATGGGTAAGAGAACTATAATTTATGTATGTATGTTCTCGTATATGCCATGTCATGCTATGTCATTACATGTTTATCTGCTATGTATGATTTAATCTCTCATGAATAATTATCTGTTACATAATCTTTTCTGTCATACAATATTGTATGTTATAAGTATGCCATGTTAAGTATGCCATAAGATACATGTATGCCATTAAATGTTTATGATTAAATCATATTGTGCCATTTACAAGCATACGCCATGTTAGAAAAGTATATGATATTAAATAATATCTCATGCATTAAGAAAGATAAGACATGTTATGTTATCGTATAATACGTGGGGCCACAACAACTGTGGAGTACGTATTATATTTTATGTTACTTATAATGCGTGGGGCCACAACAACTGTGGAGTACGTATTATATTTTATGTTACTATAATGCGTGGGGCCACAACAACTGTGGAGTACGTATTATATTTTATGTTACTTATAATGCGTGGGGCCACAACAACTGTGGAGTACGTATTATATTTTATGTTACTTATAATGCGTGGGGCCACAACAACTGTGGAGTACGTATTATATTTATGTTACTTATAATGCGTGGGGCCACAACAACTGTGGAGTACGTATTATATTTATGTTACTTATAATGCGTGGGGCCACAACAACTGTGGAGTACGTATTATATTTTATGTTACATAAAGTATGGGGCCACAACAACTGTGGAGCATACACTACATGAGACACAGCAATTGTGACATGTAGAATACGTGGGGCCACAACAACTGTGGAGTACGTATTATATTTTATGTTATGTGTATTCATGGGGCCACAACAACTGTGGAGCATGAAGTATGGGGCCACAACAACTGTGGAGCATACACTACATGAGACACAGCAATTGTGACATGTAGAATACGTGGGGCCACAACAACTGTGGAGTACGTATTATGTTTTATGTTACTTGAATACGTAGGGCCACAACAACTGTGGAGTACGTATTAACGCACGTTATTAATCAAGACAATTGAATAAGATTTCAAGTTTATGTTAAGTCCAGTTTCAGATCAAATACATGATAAGTCAAGTTTTAGATCAAGTCCATGTTATGTTATACTCACGTACATGTTATGTTCAAGTTTATGTTATTTTCAAGTTCTTATTTATGTTATGCAGGTTTACGTTCATGCTATATTTCAAGTCCATGTTATGTTTCATGTTCATGTTATGTTGTTTGTTCATGTTATGTTTTAAGCTTAAGTTCATGCCATTTTAAGTCAAGTTCAGTTCACGCTTAAGTTCTGGTTAAGTCATGCTATATGTCAAGTTATACTATGTTTATGTATGACTATAATTATGCATTTATGCTTTTACTGCCATGCATGCATTTTTAACCTGTGTGTGAGTTTTATGTTAACTTACTGAGATTTGTAATCAAATCTCACTGTGGTAGTCCCAACTACCATTCCCCCCGAATGGTAGATCTTGTTACAGGACCCAAAGGAGAATTGGAATCTGACCAACTGAATACGGTCGACTAGGCCACGGTGCGATGTTGATGATGGTATAGTATTTAACTTAGGTTAATACTTGTACTTTTGGAGTTGTATCTCAAGTATTCTTTTGATCACAACCATTTTAGACTAGTGTGGTGATCACGGCTTTTTAGTATGCCTTTATGTATGAAATATGTTTCAAGTATTTGGGATATTTTTGGTTTGGTGCATAGTTTTGCTAAAGAGAAAAATTATCCGCTGCGAATATTGCATAATGCTAGATGCATGTTAGGAACATTGCATCTTATCTGTCATGAACGGGGGCAGGTAACCTTGTGTTGCATGTCTCGACGCTTCAAATGTCCGTTTAATCCCAAGCGGAATTTGGGGGCGTCACAGGTGGTATCAGAGCAATACGTCTCTGGGTTGTAAATCCATATGTTCTTAGGAAATGCACCAAATACTAGGTTTGAGATTTTAGTCTTCATTAGGCTTGAATTTCTTTGAGATCATGTGCAGAAAAGCGATATAGTGTTAGAGTTCACAAACACACATGATCAGTTAGCAGATTTATTCGCAAAACCTTTACCAGAAGATAGATTATGTATGATTAGAAGAGAAATAGGTATGAAGCATGTTACGAATATCTCTTAAAGGATAAAACCAGAGTTCATAAATATAGAGATATTTTTTTTAATAAAATGCTTCTACATAAACTTGAGGTTCTTAGCCTCATGTTGGAGACGCTCATTCTCTTCATACAATATCATATCATCCCTATTCATGGGAACTGGCAAACGGAATGAAGAATCCAGTAGAGTTTTCAGCTGTTTATTCTGCTGCCGAAGGATTCCTTCCCTGGTGTGAGACTCTTGAACAATTCGTTGTAGTACAGCAATTTGTTCTTTAAGCCTTTCAACCTCATTGTTTTTGGCTTGTACCCGCTGGGAAAAAGCCACAATAGAGGATGAGTAGCGAGTCCCAAGACTCACCAAGTCATAGATAGCATCGGAGTCTGACTTATTAGCCATACTAGTATTTTCTTGCTGCATCATGGCACCAATGGCAGCTGCAGAAAGGACAGGAGGTTGAGGTGCTGAATACCTCATGGATGGATCTAGGGAAATGTTAGAAGATTGAGCCATTGAGAAAAGAACTGAAAACTTAAGGCGAGAATGTTGAAGGAATGCAGAGGAGTTATAGAGATGAGAATAAGTTTTGATGCATATTGGATTGAGTTGAAGACTGACTTTATAGAGATAACATAAAGAAGAAGACAAACTAGTTTCTCTTCAAATCTTATTTAGTCAAAAGAAATACAAGATATGCTGGACACGCTTTGTCAAAAGTTTCTTACTAAGCCAGCTAGATTAACAGTAGTTTGTCCCTATTTCTCTAGAAAACGATGAACCTCTGCGGTTATCTGTCGATGTTGACCCTGTATCTGAATCCTTTCTCGTTCCAGCTCTTCTATTCGTGGTTGCAGATCATGAGCATACCAATCTGCAAATTTCTTCAACTCTTGGTTTTCTTGCTGTAGCCTTTTATTCTCCATATCCTTATTAGCAAGCTTCTGTTGTAACTCAGATATTCGGATGTTAAGATGATCAATCTCACTTACCCTCGTCAGTAACCTCCGAGACATGATCGTAACAGAGGCAGCATATTGACTACTGAGCTTCCATGATTCTGTAATAATCTCAGAATCAGTCCTACTAGAAGAACAGTTCGCTGCTCCTATCGTAGTATTGACGACCTCAGGAGAAAAGATTGATGGTTGATGCGTCAAGGGTTCCTGATTCAAGTCTGGAACATTAGTGGAAGAGTTTTGCCCAGCCATTATTTTGTTATGGAAAAACAAAACACAGGTCAAGAAGCGATGTTTTTCTTTACGATGGATGAAGATGATCCTGTTTCTTTATAGAAACTCAAAGCCTTCAATCACGTTTGTTATCAACATCAGGCGTTTGTTCAAATCGCCAGCTGTATTAAATTCATAGAGTAGGCCCCTAGACTTTGCAGCACTTGTCGGGTGACGGACGGTTCTTTTTTTTCAAACTATCTACAGTGTTTTAAGCGTGTTTTACGTTTGTACTTGCGTCGATTTCGAGGACGAAATCTTCTTTTTAGGAGGGGAGGATGTAACAGCCCGCTAAAATTATCAGTTTTGGATTCTTTCCCGACAGCAATCACATCTCTCTCGTCTTAACCCTCTATCTTTAGTTATTTATGTTTAACATAGTTGATTTGGTTGGCTGTAGACTGTGTAGTTAGTGTTTGTGGAGTTCGCTGCGTAGTTGTGAAACGAAGTGTGGTTGTGAAGTGTTAGGCTTGATTTTGTAGTTTTGTGGACTGTGCTGTGAAGTATAGGCGTGAGATGGATGCCGTAGATGTGATACGGCGGGTTGTGTGAAGAGAATACGCGTGTAGCGTATTCTGTGTAATGCAGCGACGCGCCGCGCGACATGCGCTGTAGTGATGTGGGTCGTAGAAGGAAGGGAGTACGCATGTAGTGTACTCCGTGTGGTATGGCGATGCATCGTGTGATGTGCATCGTGTTGATGAGTGTTGTAGCGAAGGAAGTACGCGTAGCGCGTACTCCGTGTCGCGTAGCGATGCACCGTGAGACGTGTATCGCAGTGATGGGTTTTGTAGTGTGAATGGAAGAGAGTTCACGTGAGTGTACTCTGTACTAAGTCGTGATACACCGGATGGCGTGTCACGAAGGGTTGAATGGCGTAGCAGAGAAGTGTGGAGCGTATGGTGTAATGTTGGGAAACTGTATGACAGTGTCCCGAAGCAGTGATGATATGGATTATAGTCCGGGATGACTGGTGTCATCTTGTGGTTGACTATGGCTAAGAGTATATGGATTGAGAAATGAGTTGTTTGTTTGGTTGTTATTGATAATTTTAATGAACTTGTTTTAGTGCAAAGGCTTTCTGAAGTCAATTTATCTCTTCCGAGTATAGTGAAACCTCAAGTTGGCCGTGGTGTTGCAAGTGCTTACAATATGGCAATTGAGTTCAGAAGTGAAAATCTTAAGGACTTGAGTGTTCCTCTTCCAGCTGTTGTGCAGTTCCTCGTGTCTCGCGCTCTATTCTCATAGAACGCGACGATCGAGGTAAGTTAGCCTCTAACTTACTATCAGTTTATTGTGTATGTGTGATGGGTAAGAGAACTATAATTTATGTATGTATGTTCTCGTATATGCCATGTCATGCTATGTCATTACATGTTTATCTGCTATGTATGATTTAATCTCTCATGAATAATTATCTGTTACATAATCTTTTCTGTCATACAATATTGTATGTTATAAGTATGCCATGTTAAGTATGCCATAAGATACATGTATGCCATTAAATGTTTATGATTAAATCATATTGTGCCATTTACAAGCATACGCCATGTTAGAAAAGTATATGATATTAAATAATATCTCATGCATTAAGAAAGATAAGACATGTTATGTTACGTATAATACGTGGGGCCACAACAACTGTGGAGTACGTATTATATTTTATGTTACTTATAATGCGTGGGGCCACAACAACTGTGGAGTACGTATTATATTTTATGTTACGTATAATGCGTGGGGCCACAACAACTGTGGAGTACGTATTATATTTTATGTTACTTATAATGCGTGGGGCCACAACAACTGTGGAGTACGTATTATATTTTATGTTACTTATAATGCGTGGGGCCACAACAACTGTGGAGTACGTATTATATTTATGTTACTTATAATGCGTGGGGCCACAACAACTGTGGAGTACGTATTATATTTTATGTTACTTATAATGCGTGGGGCCACAACAACTGTGGAGTACGTATTATATTTATGTTACTTATAATGCGTGGGGCCACAACAACTGTGGAGTACGTATTATATTTTATGTTACGTATAATGCGTGGGGCCACAACAACTGTGGAGTACGTATTATATTTTATGTTACTTATAATGCGTGGGGCCACAACAACTGTGGAGTACGTATTATATTTTATGTTACTTATAATGCGTGGGGCCACAACAACTGTGGAGTACGTATTATATTTATGTTACTTATAATGCGTGGGGCCACAACAACTGTGGAGTACGTATTATATTTTATGTTACATAAGTATGGGGCCACAACAACTGTGGAGCATACACTACATGAGACACAGCAATTGTGACATGTAGAATACGTGGGGCCACAACAACTGTGGAGTACGTATTATATTTTATGTTATGTGTATTCATGGGGCCACAACAACTGTGGAGCATGAAGTATGGGGCCACAACAACTGTGGAGCATACACTACATGAGACACAGCAATTGTGACATGTAGAATACGTGGGGCCACAACAACTGTGGAGTACGTATTATGTTTTATGTTACTTGAATACGTAGGGCCACAACAACTGTGGAGTACGTATTAACGCACGTTATTAATCAAGACAATTGAATAAGATTTCAAGTTTATGTTAAGTCCAGTTTCAGATCAAATACATGATAAGTCAAGTTTTAGATCAAGTCCATGTTATGTTATACTCACGTACATGTTATGTTCAAGTTTATGTTATTTTCAAGTTCTTATTTATGTTATGCAGGTTTACGTTCATGCTATATTTCAAGTCCATGTTATGTTTCATGTTCATGTTATGTTGTTTGTTCATGTTATGTTTTAAGCTTAAGTTCATGCCATTTTAAGTCAAGTTCAGTTCACGCTTAAGTTCTGGTTAAGTCATGCTATATGTCAAGTTATACTATGTTTATGTATGACTATAATTATGCATTTATGCTTTTACTGCCATGCATGCATTTTTAACCTGTGTGTGAGTTTTATGTTAACTTACTGAGATTTGTAATCAAATCTCACTGTGGTAGTCCCAACTACCATTCCCCCCGAATGGTAGATCTTGTTACAGGACCCAAAGGAGAATTGGAATCTGACCAACTGAATACGGTCGACTAGGCCACGGTGCGATGTTGATGATGGTATAGTATTTAACTTAGGTTAATACTTGTACTTTTGGAGTTGTATCTCAAGTATTCTTTTGATCACAACCATTTTAGACTAGTGTGGTGATCACGGCTTTTTAGTATGCCTTTATGTATGAAATATGTTTCAAGTATTTGGGATATTTTTGGTTTGGTGCATAGTTTTGCTAAAGAGAAAAATTATCCGCTGCGAATATTGCATAATGCTAGATGCATGTTAGGAACATTGCATCTTATCTGTCATGAACGGGAGCAGGTAACCTTGTGTTGCATGTCTCGACGCTTCAAATGTCCGTTTAATCCCAAGCGGAATTTGGGGGCGTCACAGATGGGATCTGTGAGTTTGAGCCGAGCTCTCTCGGGCTATGTAATAACTCGTTCCTTTCTCTCTTTTATGGTCACGAGTCTCGTTTTACGTGTGAACCTTGAAGGCTTGTTTTTAAAGAGATCAAACGAATTCTAAAGTAAGCCCAATGTTTTAAAAGTCTCGAATATTTTAAATGTCCTAGAAATATTTATACGAGATATTTCTAGTATTATTGAACTAAGCCTAATTTTAAATAAGACAATTATAATATTTTGGAAGAGTTCCAAAAATATTATAATTCTAGAAATTATTTTTATTTAAATGATTTTAGTTATTTCAAAATATTGTGAGATTTAAATTATGTTGAAACTCTAAATTAATTAGATCGTTTTATTCTCTTAAAAGTAATTATCAAAACTTCATCATTTATTTAATAATGAAGGATTATTATTTTTATAAGTTAAAGTTGAGTTTAAATTAGTATTAGTGTATTTGTATCTTTAACTATCTATTTTAAGTTAGTTTAATCCTATATTTAATCCTTACTGTCGGATCTAAGTTAGGGATCCTAGATGAATGGCTAGAATCAAATACTCTAAAGAGGAAACCCTAGCCCCCATTCCCTACTCTCTCTCTCTCTCTCTCTCTCTCTCTCTCTCTCTCTCTCTCTCTCTCTCTCTCTCTCTCCTTAAGCTCGACGGAAAACCCCCTCCCCATACCCAATTCCCTTTCTCAGCTCACCCAAGCCACCGCCAACCACCACTAGCCACCACCTCACACCGGCCACCTCCCAACAACCTCCGGCGCCGAACCTAGCCACGATTTCTCCCCTTCTCCGCATCTCCTAGCTCCACCTTGGTGCAGCCCCAAGCCACCGCACCACCACCATGCCACCAGCGACCCTTCCATCCACCAAATCTAGCCCCACAATAACTTCTCTCTCTCTCTCTCTCTCTCTCTCTCTCTCTCTCTCCCTCTCTCTCTCTCTCTCTCCCTTGCCTCAACTTGAAATGGATATCGCGCATGGGTCCCTTCCGCTTACCCCAGCCCAGTGTCAACACAATGCCACCCACTGCCTCCTCAAGCCACCACCAAGTTCCATGAACTCTCTAACACCTCCTCCCTCCCTCACGCAGCACACGGTAGCCCAAATGGCCCTGAGTCTTATGCAGCTTCTCTTCCACCTCACGGCTAGATCTGCCAATGTACGCATCCCAGACGCCACAACCTGCCTCCCAGCACCTCCTTTAGCACTTCCATGCCCCACCACAGTCAGCCAAGCTCCCCCTTCATTTCACTTGTTTGTGACCCACGGCCTAAGCTCCTCCACGAGTTGCCATGCTCCGCCCCTCACCGCCATTCCGAGACCACCATGAGGCCACCATTCTAGGACCTCAACCCAATGCCTAATAACCTAGCCCAATACCCAAACAACTCCCAAATGCCCAAAACAGTCACCTAATGGCCATCGTACGCAGTTTAGCTGCCACCTACAACCCTTTCGACGCCATTGATATTGATGGGTAGCGAGCTACGCATGGGTTAATCCCGACGATGGTATAACCCTCTCTCCCTCTTTATTTATTTTAGATGTTAGTTGGTTGGTTGTTGACTGTGATGTGAATAATTGTGGAGTTCGCTGTATGGTGAAGTGTTGGACGTAATTGTGTAGTGTACGGTGTAGTATTGTGAAATGTGCTGTGAATGGTGGTTGTGAAGTATGTGCTTTTGTAGTAATGCGTGGTGTAGTGTAGATGGAAGGGAGTTCACATGGAGTATACTTCGTGTGGTGTTGTAATGCACCGAATGGCATGTCATGAAAGTTGGATGGTGTAGCTGAGGAGCATAAAGCGTGTAGTGTAGTGTCAGAAATTAGAACAATGTCCCAGAGTAGTTGTAAGGTGACCTTGTCATAGTGATGGGTGTTGCGATATATCTTGGGAGTAGCCTCGAGCTACGTGATATGACGGAGGTGTAGTGTAAATGAAGCCTTGTCGTGTTAAGTATTGAGATAAACTTCTAAAGGGCCAGGAACTAGGAAAGTCCTGCTAACCAGGTTTGAGTAGAAGTTGGTATTGGAGTATGGAGTTTTTTTACACAAGCAGACGTTCAATGGATTATAAGTTGATCTTAGGTGATAAAAAGGGGTAAGGTACGTGTGTAATTTGGTTAGACACATGTGTTGGACGGATTTACCATATATAATGGGTAATTTGTCCTGAGCATGAATACACGAAGTTTAAGTTTTAGAGTTGGCTTAAAGTCATGTGGCATGCATGGATGAGAATGAGGATGAAGTATGGGCTAGGATGCCGGAAAGGAAGTGATGTGTATATTGTCTAGGATTGGGATGCGTGACTTAGTCGGTCTGAGTCATGTATCAGAATGTGGTTAATAGGAAGAGTAGGACAAAGGTCTTAGTATCTTAACTCTAAGGTGAATCATGGAGTTTCACTTTAGTGGATGAGCACTCAAGGTAGGACATCGAGTTTGAAGGAGGTAGTGATCGTAAAAGGATATTGAAGGTTTTAGCATAACAAAGGGCACGTAAGAGCACGAGATAGAATGAGAGTGTTTCCAAGTGAAGTTTAATTCTATTTCTAGTTTAGTTGCTTATGTACTAAATAGAAAATGACACTAAGATTATATGTATACATGTAGGTTGCAATCTGACACGCACATAAATGGATTGCATAAAATGAGCATGGCATGTAGTCTAGGTAAGTATTATGTTCATACCCTTCTAGAGTTTTCTAAATATATGAAAATGAAATGCTTTTCCTTTACGAAATGACATGGACGATGTTTTACAAAGAATGCTAAGTATAATATTTAAAGGAATATGTATGTAACAACCCTTTTTGGCAGCCCATTTTTTATGCACCCCAAGTATGTAAGTGTATGCATGTGATGGATGACTATAAGTAGTATTTATTGTCTTTATTTTCACAAAAAGAAATGTCAAGGCTTATGTCTTATGCTTTAAAGGACGCGAAGAAAGTATTTTACAATGTCTCTATGAACTGATATTTTAAATGATGCAATGAACTGATTTTTTAATAATGCCATGAAAGATGATGTTTAATGATGCGTTAATGATGTCATGGATTGATGTTTTAGGCTTATGTTCACATGATGCTTTAAAATGTTGAGGTTTAAGCTTATGCTTTTAAATTATGTTTATAAAATGAATGGAATGATGAATGATGAATGAATGAAAAGAAAATGACTGAATGAATGAAAGGACTGAATGAATGAATGAAATGAAATAGAATGACAGTTTTAATATATGAAAATACGTAACGGCCATGACTGAATGAATGGGTACTAAAGGACTGGGCAGATTGCACTGCTGGGTTAGTAATATAGGTAGTGCATCCAGTCTGCCCCCTGACTGAAAATGGATTCTCAACCCGTGGCCACAGGCGGAGTCTGGGTCCAAAGGAAAACTGCTAATCCTAGCATACGGGATGTAACAGTGTGTAACGGCCAATGGAAAGTAATAAGAGAATGTATGTACGATAAGAAAGAATGTATGTATACTCAAACCCTTTAAGAAATGAAGGTACGAGGCGTGAGGAATTGTTTCATGAATGAAAAGAAACGTTTTATGAAAGAAAATCATTTTCAAGAAACACATCGCCTCAAAATATTTTAAATAAACAAATATCTTATGTATAGTATATATGGAGTGATGAATGCATGATTAAAAACCTATGTACAATGTTTTATATGAAAGACTTTTAATTATAAAATTTAATGTTTTATGCTGTAATCCTCTTTAAATTAATACGCACATTTTATTTTATAAACATTGAGTCTTTTGTATCTTAGGAAAGAAAAGAAAAAAAGTTTTAAAGCGAATGGTAATTCCCGTCTATTTTTTAAAATCATTTTCTAAAAATCCAACCACTTGGATGGATGTTACAGGCTACTTGGCATAAGGGGAACCTGCTTGACGTTGGGCTTGGGCTGGCCTAGGGCCCTAGATGAAAATACCCCCCAACAGACATATTTAAAGTTACAAAAAAATTAAAATTATATCAATAAATTTTATATTCTAGAATTAATTAAATACTATCTGGATTAAAAATTTACAAAAATGTCATCCAAATACAAGAAAATTATAAAAACAGTCCAAAATGAAATACGGACCAAAATGTTAATTCCAACCGAAATGAACTAGAATTGGAAGCGAAATGAAATAAAGTGGTTTAATGTACCAGATACTACACTAGATCGATAAATTCTGACCGTACCAATCAGTACAGAATAACTTTAAAAACTTTGGGATCAGCCAATGGATGATGCGGAGGACCTTCTCTCTGCCCGACTGTTGTGGCCTATGGGCATTGGTGGCAGAGATGTCACTTTTATCATTTATTTATTTAGTTTTTATATATTTTTTACTTTATTAAATGATTAATGAAATCTATAGTCTTAAAGTACATAAGTTTGTACTCTTTTCTAAAAAAATAAGTAAATATGTTACTCATAAAAAATTAAATTAAATTTTTTAATAATAGACTCTACTATTTTTTAAAAAGAATGCACAAAACTTGCATATCTTAAAATTATATGTAATATTATTGTTCTTAAAATTCTAATTCAAGATTTTTATACGTTTTAATTTGTGAACTTTTTCATGTTTTTATTATTTCTTAAATATGTGCCTTGGCACATGTCAATGATTTCCACATAGAATTTTCATAAAATTAGTTGACAAAAATATGAAGGAAAGATTTCAATGACAAAATTATGAAATTAAGAAATTAGAGCCATAAAGTTAAAGAGTAACGATGCACTTTACAATTTATTTACAATTATTTTACAACTAATTTTTAAGCGATTGATAAAAATATGCCATTTTATTAAAATTAAATTTTAATATATAAATCTACGATTGATTTCACGTAGAGTTATAAAATAATTATAAGGTCTGATTTAGATAACAAAATATTTTTATCTCATCTCATTTCAATATCTAAATACTATAAATATAAATAATTTTCAATTTCAGTTTTCAGCTTTTACATATAATCATTATAACTTTTATAAACTTTTAAACAAAACACAAAAAATAATTTAATATTTTTAAAGTATATTATAATAATAGTTTAATTTTATAATATTTTATTAATTTTAAAAAAAAAAAACTTCATAAATATTTAAATTCAAATTATTTATAAAATATTTTATTATTATTTATGTACATTATTATTTTTCAAAGTTAAAAGCTGCAAGAACGAAAAGATACGTAAAAATAAAGATAGATTTTGAAAACAGTTGAACATAACGAGACAACAAAAATTCTGACAGGAAATCTAGCTTACAGGGATTTTTAACCGGAGAACCGACTTTCCAACCCCAATTAAAAATCTGACAGGAAATCTATTTTAAAGGGAAGTTTTAACTTCCTGAAATAAAATTGGTGCAGTATGCTTCTGTCCGGATGTTCGAGTGTAGGATTCACTATCCCAATAAAATTATTACGGGTAGTTATTTTCATATATTTTTTTACGTATTTTATTTATGTGATTAATTGTATATTAATAAAAATTAATTTAGTTAATCATATTAATTGAGTGCATAAAAAATATGTAAAAATAACTATATATAATATTATTCTTGCACCTAAACTTAGTCCCATTTGCCATATTTTTTTTTTAAAGAAATACACCATACCATTGATTAACTTAGAGGTATATAAGATACATCATTTGTAACAAAAGTTTTGACCACCTCGGGTCCATCTTCTAGCCAAACTGTTTCTTCAACTTCCTTGAGGGCTACCTTGGCTGCTGTATGGGTTGCATTGTTTGCAAACCTGTAGACAAAGGATAGCCTCCACGTTGGGTGAAGCTCCATTAACAGTTGCATATCTTCTGTCTCCATGAATTGTGTTTACACTTAGAATTAATAGCATCTATAACCACTTTGGCAACCTCATTGAAAATCACTTGATTCATTCCCAACTCAACACATAACTCCATGGTACTGCGAAGAGCTACTCTTTCTGCTTGAAAGGCAGAGAATATCTGCTCCTTTGGGACTGTTAAGCAAGCTTGTAGGCCCCCTTCATTGTCTCTCAAGATAATCCGCATTCCCATTTTGTTTGAATTATTGTCATAAGCTGTATCAAAGTTTACCTTGAAAAAAGGCTACTCAGGTGGCTGCTATTGCTGGCTTGAGCTTGCTGGATTAGAGCACCCCAATAGGCTGGTGTTGTTCTTTTGATTGATCTCCTTGAGCATAGATAGGTCAGCCTGAGCCATAGCTGTAATTGTATCAAGACTTTTGAACTGGTCTTGAAAGACAAAAACATTTCTTCTACCCCAGATGTGATAGTAGAGAAGTGCAGCCAATTCTAAATCTTCTTGGTTTGAACTCCTAACCATCTCCTCCCATAGATGCTAGAAGTCAGTAAAAGAACTTTTCCACTTCCTAAACTTGCTGTTTTCACTCCCCCACACGTTTGCTGTTGCTGGGCAGGCCTTAAGGGTATGCAAAGCAGTTTCTATCTCTCTTGTACAAACAGGACAGAGGTTACTATCAACAATTATCTTTCTAATAGCTCTCTTGTACAAACAGGACAGAGGTTACTATCAACAATTCTCTTTATAAAGAGATTATCCTTTGTGGGGAGGATGTTGGTAAGGCTTTTCCTAATTAACAATTTAACCTTGCCTGGGACATCTAACTACCATAGAACCTTCCACATACCATCTAACTCCCATTCGCCATTAAATATAAATATATATATATATATATAAATCAGTATACTTGGTATGAATTTAACGCAAAATTAGTTACTTAAAATTAAACAAACTGAATTTTTTAATTAAATAAGTTGGATTAAGATTAACTTTGTTAGATATAAAATGAACTAAGATTCCGCTCATTAACTTAAGTAAAAGGAAGAAATAAAACACGTAAAAGATAAAATTAAACATTGTTGACTGCCATACAAAAATATTAAAGTTATATATAGTAAGTAGGACTTAGCTACTCTAAAGAATGATGAATGCCCCTAAAAAAGGGGGGGGGGGGGGGGGGGGGTGTTTGCAAACGTTGAGTTTGGAATCTACACTCTCTACGAATTGTCTCTTTCTCTTCAGATTTCTATAGGGATGACATCTTCTTCAACCTCTCATCAACCATATTTTCTCAATTGTGTTGAAAGCTATTTGAGGGTGATGGTCACCTTAGCTGCAGGACTATCCCAAATTGCATGAATAACTTATTGATCTGCTTCTCCTTTGTAGGTAGAGACTCTAAACAAGCTCTCCATGTAAATACCTTTGCTACATTAGGGATAGTCAGCTTCTATATCTTCAACCAAACATCTTTTTGAGAGCAAGAACTTGAACCTTGTTCTTTAACCCTTTCTACCATCTCCTTATGCAAAAGGTATGCACTCTTTACATAGAAGATGTTATTTTTAGAGCATCTCCAAATGATTCTATTTGGATAGTTATAGGTACTAATAGGAATTTTCTTAACAATTGTAACTTCTGTAGTTGAAAATATGAAATCAATCAATGGAGTATTCGAGTACTTGTGATCTAGATCAATGAAGGCAGCAACACACTCATCACCATCTAACTCTTGCACAAGACTTTGAATTCGAAAAGATGATGGTTGAGGAATCCATCTATCTTTCCAAATTCTCGCATGTTGTCTATTTTCAATCCTCCATAAAGATTCTTCCTCCACCAGGTTCTTTGCTGCATGTATACTTCTCCAAATGTAGGAAGGGTTTGACCAAAGTTTAGCTTCAAAATATGAGGAATGGGGATAATATTTCAATTTCAAAATCTTACTTGGAAGTGCATCAGGTCTTTGTAATAATCTACAGCCTTGTTTTGCAAGTAGAGCCATGTTAGAATTTTCCAAATCTCTGAACCCCAAGTCACTTGCAAACTTTTCCTTTCCAATTTGACTCCATGAAATCCAATGAATTTTTCCTTCACTATGTTGCTGATTCCATTAGAATTGTTTCAGAATTCTATTGCCCTCTTAACAAAAGAGAAGGAAGCTTAAAGACTCGTGCAATAAGTGGGAAGGGATTGTACCACAACTTTTAGCAAGATCTCATTTCTAGCCTATGAGAGGAATTTAGTTTTTCAATTACCAACTCTACTTCTCACCGTCTAAAAGGCTGCAGAAAACTTTTGCTTTTGCTCTACCTATAAGAGCAGGAAAACAGATCCCGATAGTAATGTAAAAATTTTCAAAATTGTTTACTCAGAGGTCAAATGACTAAATATTTGATAGTAAGAGAGATTAATTTGAAGGTTCAAGTGTAATTTCTTCAAAATTGTTCATTTTATGTTATGGATTTACTGAAATGACAGAATAGATCAATAACAGAGTAGTAAAAAGGACGTAAGCACAGGTAGAAGAAGACAATGGAAGCTATAATGTTTCCATTAATGATAAATGGATTTTCGAGGAATCCAAAACCTCCCAAGCGGTTACCAAAAGAAATACAAAACATTCAGCAAATTCCCATGTTTCCGTTCCCCTCCCTATATGCGTGATCTAACAGAATATAATCAAAAGACATAAAAGTCCCTAAATCCAGCTGTAAAACACAGCGTTTACAAGCTTAGTTAAACTACAGCGTTTTATCTTTATTTTATCTAAAGCAATAAAGTGAGACGACGTCGCCTGCTCCAGTGCTCCTTATCTCCCTGCATATTCTTTCAAACTCTGATATAGACACGCCCAAATCACTTCCGATCTGCACTTGCCCTAGCCCTCTTCAATGTTTCTCTTCCAAACTTCAAGTTTCTAGCTTTATCCTCTCTCCCAGGCCGTAGCTCCCTTTAGCACCATAACAATCCCCCACACTTACAAGACCTTGCCCACAAGGTGTGGGTACAAGGATCTAAGATCCCAAAGCATTTCCCATGTGCTATCTTCCATGGAGGCACCCGTCCACTTCACCAGGACCTCGGTCACTGCACGGTTTCCCAGCTTTCTCACACGGCGCTCCATGATTTGCTCTGGTTCGGGTAAGACCTCTCCTTTCTCATCAGTGGGTGGAAGAGTTGGCAAGATTTGGACATTTTCACCGATTGTTTTCTTCAAACAGGACACATGGAAGACGGGATGGATCTTGCATGTGGATGGCAACTCCAGTCGGTACGCTACTGATCCCATTCGTTGGATCACTTGAAAAGGACCGTAAAAACGAGGAGCCAACTTCAAGTTGTGGCGCACGGCAACCGTCTTCTGTCGGTAAGGCTGAAGACGTAGGTAAACCCAGTCTCCTACCTTGAACTCTCTCTCAGTTCTTCTTTTGTCTGCAAAAATTTTCATTCTGTTTTGAGCTGACTTGAGATTGTGCTTCAAAAGTTCCAACATTTTTGTTCTGTCCCCTAATATTTTATCCACTGCATTGTTGTTTGAGGTCCCTGTTATGTAAGAGAAGAGTTTTGGGGGAGGATATCCGTACAAAGCTTCAAAAGGTGACAACTTTGTTGAGCTGTGATAGCTTGTGTTATAGCACCACTCGGCTAAAGTTAGCCACTGCACCCAATCCCTTGGCTTTTGTCCCACGTAGCACCTCAAATACCCTTCCAAGTTCTTGTTCAAGGCTTCAGTTTGACCGTCACTCTGAGGGTGGTAGGCTGAGCTAAAGTTCAGTGTCGTTCCCTGTAATTCAAATAATCCCTTCCAAAACGAGCTTAGAAAGACAGGATCACGGTCAGACACAATGATTTTAGGCAAGCCATGCAGTTTAAAAACTGCATCCATAAAAACCTGAGCTACATCTTGGACTGTATAGGGATGTGAGAGGGTCATGAAGTGGCCATATTTAGTGAATCTGTCAACAACCACCAGAATCACTGAGGCCCCTTTTGATTTGGGCAATCCTTCTATGAAGTCCATAGATATATCTGTCCAAGCTTGCTCTGGGATGGGTAATGGTTGGAGCAGGCCCATGGGAAGGACATTCTCGTATTTAACTGTCTGACACACTTCACATTCCCTCACCCACTTCTTAATGTCTGTTTTCATCCCTGACCAGTAAAAATCCCTTTTTGCACGCTGGTAAGTTTTCAAGTACCCCGTGTGTCCCGCCATCGGTTCAGTATGAATATAATGAAGAACTTTTTTAATAAAAGGTGTTCCTGGTACCAACATCAACCTTCCTTTCTTTAATAGTAGGCCTTGCATGATAGAAATCCCCTTAGGAATCTCCTGCTGAGCTTCAGCTTTGGCAAGAATATCTGTGAACTCTTGGGATGTTTGGTAACTCAGTTTCACTTCCTCCACCCACTCTGGTTTTGGCAATGAAATCTGAGTGAAGATTGCTT